>CM071950.1:732500-1087500 GCA_036784905.1 Acrossocheilus fasciatus | reverse complement strand
GAGAAGAAAGAATATTTTGTAGATAAAACATATGTTTTAAATGCCTTTCTATTTGCACTGAATAGTACAAAAATTGTTTTCCAATTCTTTATAAACCATTGTAAAACAGGGCTTTTTGTTAGAAAACTTACGCTTATTAATGTGAAACCTGACTAATAAAATAAGCAGATTAATAACAAAAGCTTTGTTATTCACATTATCATAATTAAAATTCAAAAACTAAATTTTCAAAATGCAAATTAAAATTAAAGAGTACCTTTTCTTTGATAAACATAGACATCATACCATAACTTTTTCACATAACTACAATGGCAGAAAATGTAGGGGACTGTTTCCAGGAGCAAAGAGCAAAAAGAGCAATGAATATCAGCGAATATCCTTCTTAAACTTATTGAGAAAATGTTTAACAGGATAGAATTTATGAATTATTTTGAAAGAGATTTCTTTCACCTTGTTTGTAACAAAAAAAAACTTGTGAGGCAATAACCAAACACTTTCTCACTTAAGATTATTAACAAATTTGGAGCAATAAGCAATAGAGCAAGACTTGGTGACTTCCTTTAGAAATAGAGAACGGATAGATTTGTTATTGTTGGACTGTGAAAAACTAAAACAATTATGAAACAAGCTTTTCAAAAAAACAAACAAACAAAAAAAAAAAAAAAAAAACAACTTGTGTTTATACAAAATACAATGGTTGTTCCAAATGAAATAACGCTGCAGAGAAAAATTGCGCTTGTAGATAAGTTTCCAAGCCAGCAAAGCTTCGGCCTGAAAAAGGCAGATAGTTTCACTGGCAATTTCTCTCTTTTTTTTCCTACTAAAAATCACACATTAGTAAAAAAAAGAAAGACTCCGAGGTGGTCAAAAATAAAATTAGGCATAAAATTCCACAAAGAAGGTTTCAAACTAAATTTTAACCAATCAATTTTGAGAGTATTATTTAAAATAGAGAAACCTAGAATGTCAAGCCCACCATTTTTAAGGTAATTTATGACAATAGATTTACGAATGTAGTGCACACCATTCTTCCACAAAAATTAAATAAAATCTGATCAATACTTTTAGGAGTTTTATTGCCTAAATGTATAGTTGAAGCAGGTTAGTCTAGAAATCCCTTCTGCTTTTGACAGAAGAACTCTACCTCGAACAGGTTTTTAATAACCAAAGATTAAAACTGACTTTTAGAAATACATCATTTCTTTCCCGAAAGCGTGAAGAGCCACGACAGGACACGCCCACAACGTCTCTGCCACGTGACACCTGTTTCTTTTCTCAGCGCTGGAAGGAGGAGCCAATAACTTCACAGTTATTGCTGGACGGATTTAAATTTAACAAACAAGAACCTGTGTAATTAACATATGTTTCATTTATCAAGCCTTTTAGTGTTTAGTATATGCACAAGTCTCTAGACTTGAATGGAGGAAGTTAACGCCCACTTCCACCGGCGTGACGGCGTTCTCTCCATTCATTGGCTGCGGAAGCGGAAGCGACTCGCTGTAACCCTTCCACCGACCTCAATACAAACATAAGACCTCGCTACTACACGGAGAACAGGTGAGATAACGTTCACTTCAGAAGCTAGATCTGGTTTGTTTAGGCAGACCGCCGCGTGTTATTGTTCCCAGCCTGCTCTTGATAAAGCTGTCCTGGTGTTGGAGTAGTTCAGCTGTGAACGCGGTCTGTCAGCGGCTCGGTTTAGGCCACGGATGTCCGTCACATCTGGTGCTGGACCGCTGTGATGCTGATCGTGTTGATCGAACAGCTGTCGCTGGAGAGTTAATCCTGAAGTGTGTCTGTGTCTGTGTCTGTGTCAGGATGGAGCTGGCGCACAGTTTACTGCTGAATGAAGAAGCTCTGGCTCACATCACTGAAGCCAAGAGAGCCGTCTTCATCTTCGAGTGGCTCCGCTTCCTGGATAAAGTGCTCATAGCTGCCAACAAGGTGAACAGCCCTCAGAAACCCTCTGTCTGTCGGATAGATACAGGTCTAATAACCGCCAGACTCACGCAGCCCTGAAGAGTGTCGCAGGAGGCTCTGAGTTCACTGCAGCTTCACATGTTCGGTGTCTTCAGATCTGAGGCCGGTGTTCACTGATGTTACAAATCCTGCTGCTTGTTAACGTCCTCCAGCTAACATACATGACCTGTTAATGACCTCTGCTGTTCTTCACCCACACATGCTGTGTGTGTGTGTGTGTGTGTGTGTGTGTGTGAGTGAGAGAGAGAGTTTGTTTGTGTATGAGTGAGAGAGAGAGTTTGTTTGTGTATGAGTGAGAGAGAGAGTTTGTGTGTGTTTGAGTGAGAGAGAGAGAGAGAGATAGTTTGTGTATGAGTGAGAGAGAGAGTTTGTGTGTGTTTGAGTGAGTGTATTAGTGTGTGTGTGTGTGTGTGTGTGTGAGAGAGAGAGAGAGAGAGATAGTTTGTGTATGAGTGAGAGAGAGAGTTTGTGTGTGTTTGAGTGAGTGTATTAGTGTGTGTGTGTGTGTGTGAGAGAGAGATAGTTTGTGTATGAGTGAGAGAGAGAGTTTGTGTGTGTTTGAGTGAGTGTATTAGTGTGTGTGTGTGTGTGTGTGTGTGAGAGAGAGAGAGAGAGATAGTTTGTGTATGAGTGAGAGAGAGAGTTTGTGTGTGTTTGAGTGAGTGTATTAGTGTGTGTGTGTGTGTGTGTGAGAGAGAGAGAGAGATAGTTTGTGTATGAGTGAGAGAGAGAGTTTGTGTGTGTTTGAGTGAGTGTATTAGTGTGTGTGTGTGTGTGTGTTTGTGAGAAGAGAGGTGACCGGAGGCTGTTGGTCTGATGCTCGTCCGCAGGTGGATGTGAAGGAGAAGCAGAAGAAGCTGGTGGAGCAGCTGACGGGGTTGATCAGCAGCTCTCCCGGGCCGCCCACCAGAAAACTGCTGGCCAAGAACCTGGCCGTGCTCTACAGCATCGGAGACACCTTCACCGTCTTCCAGACGCTCGACAAGTGCAACGACATCATCAAGAGCAAAGACGACACCGCCGCGTATCTGCCCACCAAACTGTGAGTGAACACCGCAGCACGAGCGGTGTGCAGACATCTCTGTTCAGTTCACCGTTATTTGTGCAGCGCTCCTCACTATACAGCCGAAGAAGCAGCTAAATGTCAGTATCGCGGGACTCGCTTGACGGTGAATCGTGTGCTTTTGTTCTGCCCAATATTTAATGTCACGAGACAAAGGTTATTCTCAGGACAAACGCTTAAAGGCACAATATGCATTTTCAAAACGATAACAGGGGCGAAGCTTGATGATGCTGTGAAGGAGGATGTTCACGGATGAGGTAATGAATTCCACAGTCATTCAAACGGAGAATAAATTATACAAGCAAAGAACATTATGACTGACTTGATTCTAGCGCGAGTTTAAGCACTCTCAAAAAACTCCCCTTCTAATCAGTGAAGCGGTCTGTAGCCTACACAGTTTGATGAATGAATCTCTTACTTCATACCTACATCTTTGTTGTTGTTGATGATGAGAGGATTCACATGTTCATCTGAACGCCTCTGATTGGTCGTTGCACTCATAAGCTCAACACACTCGTGTGTGATTGGTTATAATGTGCAACACTGTAAAAACGCGTAACAAAATTGAGGCGCAACTTTGAGGAGATCTAAATTTAATGCTGCGGTCAACACTTTTTATTTTATTCGTGACCGCCGTAATGGATTTAGTTTAACTGCACAGCAGAATTTAACTGAGGATGGAGCCGATATTACGTCATTGATAGGGAGACATTATTTAAAATCGGAATTTACAAATACAAAAAACGTTTGGGATAACATAATTACACAACTTCATGAAATATATCAAGTAGATTTTGCATATTTTATTATGAAAATCTTACATATTGTGCCTTTAAGAACTTGTTTTATAAGATGGACCCAGAAAAACTTTGACAATTTCTTTAAAAAGTAAATATAAAGAATCTTTAATAGAATTTTATGTACAAAACTTTGTTTTATAGTTGCTTTATTTAATTTTTTGCATTTTGCACTAATGTATAATCTTTGTTTGCCATGAATTGTTTGGCAATAAACTTAAATCAGGTCACAATACAGCTAGTTACAAAGCAGCTGTCCCAGGGTTTCCACGGGTCCTTAAAAAGTCTCAACATATTTATTTG
The DNA here is from genome assembly GCA_036784905.1 of Acrossocheilus fasciatus. NCBI lineage: Eukaryota > Metazoa > Chordata > Actinopteri > Cypriniformes > Cyprinidae > Acrossocheilus > Acrossocheilus fasciatus. The sequence continues at coordinate 1,083,357 of CM071950.1, read as the reverse complement.
TATTAAATTTAAGGCCATAAAAGTCTTCAATTGTACAAGAAAGTTTTAATTATGATTTTAAGAGGTCTTACATTTGGGGACCAGAATTGTGATATGGCTTGATGTGACGATTAAACCTCAAAAGGCTTTGATTTCATTAATTATACAATGAATGAATTAATTATTAATCATTAATTATGCTGCTTTGTGTACAGCCGTTACCGGGGAAACAGCTATATTTCTGCCGGTCTGAAAGCGCCACCTGCTGGCAGAGAATGAATCTGCATTTTTGTTTTTGTTCAGACCAATGTGAAAACCCACCCATGTTTTTACCCTGTAAATGTGAACTGGTGGATCGATAAGAAGATAATGCATTATAAATACATTTTACTGTTTAGATTATGTTATTTAATTAATATAAAAACTTATTGATGATAATTGTTTAAATTAATATAATTAATACTTTTGACCCATCCATTTTCTTAAAAATGCTTTAAAGGCTGAAATGTGAAGTTTTTTGTTTTTGTGAAAACTTGTCTGAACTGTAAATCATGCTTTTTACAGTTTAATATGTTACTGTAGACATTGCCCTGCCCTGCTCGTATGGTATTAATTTTATTTGTGCAGGTCTTAAAGTTTTAAATTCGAGTTTAAAAATCCTACAGAAACCCTGTTTACAAAAGAAACACCATGTCATTTGGCCCTAATGAACTTATGGTCACACTTTTACTCACAGAAGGTCAAAAAATACCAAAGTTTTCCTCAGTTAAATGAATGTACAATATTTGAGTTCAGTGATATTTTTAAATTAATATTTTGTTTTTGAGTTGCTTTTACAGTACTTAATAATATTATGTGCCATTTGGTTACATTTTCTTTATTTTTAATTTTTTTAAATTTTTAGTTGGAGTATTGAGAAATGGTATATAAAATCCAATTTAGATCCCTCTGTTGGCTGAAAAAAATAATATTCATATGTAATGATATAGTGTAACCATTAGATGGCTGTATAGCTCTGTGTGTGAATGTAGGTTTAAATGCAGCGCTGCTCAAAGCAGTTTTTTCTCTTGTGTGTCAATTGCTTTTGCTTCTTGATGGTTTTGAGTTTAACCCCTCATTGCTATGCAAGTTTATTTTGTGCGTTGTGGCTACTTATTGATCTTATTCAATGTTACAGGTGCACCAGTTTATAATTGTGTGTGTGTGTGCATCTGTTATGCACACTTTTTAATAGGTTTAAGGCCAGTTCACGCTGCACCGACAGACACTGACGAACTGCAACAGTATGACAGTATTCATCAGGTCTAGTCTGATCAGTGTGTTTCTCCTGTACGTGTCCGTGGCTGTTGAAAGGCTCTTGTTTCTGCTGATTGAATGCGTTGAATTGGCATTCGTTGTTCTTGGAGCGTCTGAGAATTGATCTGTTTCAAGACCGTTTGCAACCCTGGACCACAAAACCAATCATAAGGGTCAATTTTATGAAGTTGAGATTTATGCTTCATCTGAATAAATAATCTTTCCATTGATGTATGGTTTGGACAATATTTGTCTGAGATGCAACTATTTGAAAATCTGGAATCTGAGGGAGCAAAAAAATCTAAATATTGAGAAAATCACCTTTAAAGTTGTTCAAATGAAGTTCTTAGCAATGCATATTACTAATCAAAAATGAAGTTTTGATATATTTACGGTAGGAAATTTACTAAATATCTTCATGGAACATGATCTTAATATCCTAATGATTTTTGGCATAAAAGAAAAATGTATCATTTTGACCCATACAATGTATTGTTGGCTATTGCTGCAGATATCTCTGTGCTGCTTCTGACTGCTTTTGTGCTGCAGGGTCACAGATGGCCTGTTTGAATCACAGCAAGAGTAGCACAGAAATCACACAATTTTGTACTATTCCAAATAAACAATACTCAATATTCCCTGTCAGAAGTGACTGGAGAGTACCTGAGGGTTGAGGTGTATTGGTGTCCTGTGTTCGCAGTGCGGCGGTGGCGTGTGTCGGGGCGTTTTATGAGCGGATGGGCCGAATGCTGGGCAGCTCTTTTCCTGAAACCATCAATAACCTCCTGAAAGCTCTGAAGAGTGCAGAGGTACAGACCTTTCACCGGCTTTTCACTCAAAAACAATGATTATACAACTGTTCAGTTTAGCTAAAAAAACATATTTTCACTTCACACCATTATGTTAGGATTCCCGTTCAAACGATAGCATTGTGTTAAACTGATTCGAAACAGTTGCGTTTTGGCTCAACTCAATATTTTCAAAAATAACATTTGAAGCTTGTTCAGTTGAGAGTACATAAATTATTTTACTTGTGTAACTAGGAAGTGGATTTCCCCTTCCCATCATGCTTTGCACAGGGCTAGATAAGGAGAGTAAATGTTGAAATAAAATGTTATTTTATGCACTTTATATTAAGATGATAATATTGGGAGACTTGTTAATGTGTAATGCTCTTATATGTTTGTATTTAAAACCGTTTCTGGTATGTTAGTGTTTTTTGGGGTTACCATTGTGTTTGAGGACCTGCTAACATGAATTAAAGTTGTTTTAATAATAATAATTAAAAAAAAAAAAAACTACTTTGGGCATGCCATGGATGTAACACGACCATCTTATGGCTAATTCCTAACAATGTAAATCCAATGTAACATTTCTTTTGAGTATAGAAGGATTTCTGCCTAAAAATGTATTTTCCAGTTAAATGTGTTAGTGTGAGTTTAACAAGCATAGAAATATTACGTCATAAATGTATTGTTTTCATTTAAGCTATATTTAATTAAATTGAGTTGGCCCAACTCGATTACATTTCATTGCATGTATGTGTTTTTCATGAGTTGGGGCTACACATACTTATAGGATGGAATCCTGTCCTCAGTTAAGCTGAGTTCATGCAGTGAATCATGTTTCTGAGTGTGCTGTGTGTTTGCTTCAGTCTCAGGGTCGAGGTGAGATCCTGCTCAGTCTGCAGAAAGTGCTCAGCGGTCTCGGCGGCGCGGCGGCCTCCTGCCACAGAGACATCTTCAAGAACGCCCGCTCAATGCTGACGGACAGATCCATGGCGGTGCGCTGCGCCGTCGCGAAGGTGAGACGGGACGTTTCAGTGTTGTCCAGTCTTGCGTCGTTTAGTCTGAACAGCACATCTAGTGCAAATAGTAGGATGTGTATATACACTCTTGGCACAATAATTATAGATTTGCATTTCCTGTTATTTATTAATAAATGTAATTAGGTCTATTTGTTGAACATTGCTGTCTTGAGTATTTTGCAGCTTTTTTATAAAGCAATCAGCCACAAGACACTTTGCATTATACGGAATATAACTTATGTTTGTGCTTGCTGGTTTTTATTGTATTTGTTATACTTGTATTTTTTTTTATTGAAAATAGCCTAAGATGCCGACATGGCATTAAAAATAAATATACACTACTACTACTGTGCATTATACAGTGATTTGACCAAGAGTGGTAGGATTCAGCATGAGAGATCCTGTTATTTGGAAATTGCAGTAATAGGCCTATTTCACAATTTGACTGTTTTTACTATATATTTTTTTATTAAATGCAGCCTTGAGCAGAAGAGACTTCTATAAAAACATTAACAAGAGTCTTACTGGCGCTAAACGTTTGAGTGGTAGTGTATGCATGTTTATTAGAGCTGAATGTGAACTGGCCTGATGAGTGATCGTGGTGATTGTTCCTGTGATTGGCCAGTGTGTGTTAGAGCTGCAGAACGAGGCCGTGTTCATCTGGACCACTGAGCTGGAGAATGTGGCCACGCTGTGTTTTAAAGCTCTGGAAGGCTCTACGTACAGTGTGCGTGTGGCTGTATCCACGCTGCTGGGAACCGCCATGGCCACAGCGCTCATGCCCAAGCAGGCCACAGGTCAGTTTGCAGATTTGTGTGTAAATGTTTTCATCAACCATGGCTAGGCAGGAAATAACACAATCATACTATTTTTGCAATCTGCATTGCAGAATATGCTTATTTGTGACCCTGGACCACCAAACCAGTCATTAGAGTCAATTTTGTGAAATTGAGATTTATAAATAAGCTTTCCATTGATGATGCATGGTTTGTTAGGATTGGATAATAATTTAACGCGAGCCACTAAAGGGACATGGTTAGCTCCTTGCTAGCGGTAGCCTGTTACATTACAGTACATAAGATTTCGCTTACCACATAAACAGAGTAAGGAGAGATGACTGAGGATGATGGCGAATGATTTACAGATCCTGTGCACCACTGACAAGCTTCTGATCTTGTAAAATGTGTGGTCCAAAGTATTGCCGCTCCATAGTATAAACAGAGTACGTGCGATCGCGAATCTTGAAAGTGAAATTTTCGATCGTGCATTCAAAAGCAGTTTCAATGCTCAGCATATATTAATAGCGGTTCCCTGATGCCCGCATTTCATTTACAGTATAGTTACCCGACGATATAACTGCGAGAGAAAGCATTGAAATATATATTTTCCCTGTGCAGAGCAGAGCTCAACATTATTATTCATGACTCTTCCAAATAAGGTAATAACAGACCATTTAATTCTGGGGAGAAATCCTAGGGTTGTAAATAGACATGTAAAACCGTTTCTGGAGATATTTTGCCCTTACCTGAACCACAGACCTTCTATGTAGATATCAGAGAACAATTTAAAATAATGTATCAATGCATTCTATGGCACCTTTTAAAGTTGTCCAAATGAAGTCTGATGATTGTGCTAATTTGATCCAATCCGATGGCCAAAATCTGGTCTGATCACTTTTGAACGACTGGTCCCTGGTGTACTATTCAGCGCACAGCCAGTATCAGCATGCAGATGATCCCAGTCAACTGTAATTACTGTGTTAGCTGGAGACAGAAGGTTAATAGTGTTTCCTAGTGAGATCTACACAGAAATCTCAGTGTTGTGTCTGTTTGCTGCATCAGTCATGCGTCAGAACGTGAAGCGGGCGACTCTAGAGGAGGTTCTGGAGCTGATGGCCACAGGCTTCCTGCGAGGAGGCTCTGGCTTCCTGAAGAGCGGAGGAGAGATGCTGAAAGGAGCGTCGGTCAGCAGAGAGGTGCGGGTCGGCGTCACTCAGGTGAGACCGGAAACACTCGCTCTGACCTCTGACACTCATGACAAGCGTTTAAAATTCAGTCTGATGAACCATGACTTTGATTAGAGGTCGACCGGTAGTGGATTTTACTGATAGCTAGGTTGGGCCACACTGACCGATACGATAGTGCTTTACTATTTTTAAAACAGACTGAACCTTACTTTGTAAATGAATAAAAATATTAATATTGATTTATTATATTGTTCATTAAAGTTAGTTCATAGTTTAATAACTAATGTTAACAGAAGAAACTTGAAAATTTAAAATGTATTAGTGATATAAATGTTGAAATTAACTCCCTCTAACAAGGAACAATGCTTTATACAGCTTTCATTAATCTAGGGAGGCACGATATTGGATTTTTGCCGATATCCGATATGCCGTTATTTTTTTTAACTCATTTTGGCCGATGCCGATATGTTTCCTTTTGTTTGGAAACAACACTAAGTCTCTCCTGTGCAGAAATTATAAGCAAATAATATAACAATAATATTGTTAAATAAACAATGATGTTCTTTTATAATGGCAGTCAGTGTTGGGTGTAAGTAGTTACTAAGTAATTAGTTACTGTAATTTAATTACGTTTCCCTTGAAAAAGGAAAGTAAGGGATTAGTCTTATTTTTTCTGTAATTTAATTAGTTACTACTTATGTAATTGAACTTAACACTGTTTATATACTGTAGAACAATTATACACAGTACAGTAAATAGTGGATTTAACATCAAAATTTAAAGTGTCCAGTTCTCACTATTAACTTGTTGGTTATTAGCATGAATATTACTGGGATATTGGCTGTTTATTATTACTTAAAAAACACATATTAATGTCTTATTCTGCAAGACCTTATTCTAAATCCTTAATTCTACCCAATTCTTAAACTTTACAACTACTTTACTAAGTATTAATAAGCAGTAATTATGAGTATTGAGGCAAGAGTCATAGTTAATAGTGAGAATATGACCCTAATCTAAAGTGTGGCCAGAATAATTGATGTAGTTATCCATTATTTATTATTTATTTGAAGGCATTAAAAGAACCATTTCATGTCTATCCTTGTATCATTCATTAACTTTGATATAGGATTTAGAAAGTAATTATATATTTTTGGAGAGAGTAATTTGTACAGTAATCTAATTACACTGTTGAAGATGTAATTAATTACTCTTTTAGAGTAACTTACCCAACACTGATGACAGTACACTGAAGATTTGAAAATAACTATAAATAAACTATTCAATTGCTGCATTTATTTTTTTCCCAGAAAGATGCATTAGTAACCTTAACATTTTATTTTACAATCGAACATTTGTAAATGGTCTAAAGCAAAAGACTTGTACAAATTCTGAAAATCTTTTAGAGCTGATAATTTGTTTTAAAAATATAATATATTACACATTAATGATATTAGTATCAGTATATATAAAATTATTGAATTTAAGTGTCATGTTTGTGATTTTATTTTTTTTGTTCATGTAAACTATAGCTTTTTACCTTTTAAATCAAAACATACTCATGATTTCATGGCATAAATTACTGCTTCATTTAATCAGAAACAGTCTAAATGTGTATTTTACTTTCGTTTTTAATAGAAGTAGGCCAACAGCAGATTAAACCTCCTTACCGAACAGGCATTAGGACCCGGGGGAGGCTGTCACTGCTGCGCTGCACGTGCTATTACTGTTTATACACCGAACGCATTCTGTATGTGCTTTCACAGATTAAATACTGCGATTCAAAACAGTGAACTTTGCTTCAAGAATGAGCCACACTGCTGACGTGATCTAATCGCTAACACACCCTGAGCACATGAGAGTAATGTAATCCTCTTATCGGCAGGACATATCGGCATAATTTTTCATATCGGAGCCGATATTTACATTTAAAGCCATTATCGGCCGATTCTGATAATATTGTGCATCCCTAAATCTTAATGTTACAAATGGACTTCAAAGTGTTACCATTTCATTTCAACAGTCATGCTTAAAGATGGCCATCTAGAAATATCTACACAAAGGCCATAGCATTGACATTACATACATATGGATATTGTATGCATACTCTCACACTTTATTTGCTTCTGTTTTAGAACACTTGTGATTATCTAATCAATAACCAAATATGCTAGTCATACACCGGGCAAAAGCGCAGCGCTGCATCTCTAGGACTTACTCACAGGTATCACACACACCGGGCACGTCGCGTTCAACTCGAGCGGCAGTTCATTTACTTGCCAAACAGGCAAAAGTTACCTTCAAGAATGAACAGTGGCATAGATGAGTTTGAAGTTCTTTAAATAAACAGAGCAAACAGGAGGAGAAAGCGCTATCTATATTATAACTCTCTATATGAAGCATACAGACTTTATTAGAGCCACAGAAAGACAAACGTTTCGCTGACAAATGCACAATACTAGCGTGAAGTCTTTATGTACCTTAATAACGATTTGGCACAAATATAATATGTGAAAGGCGCGGCAGGATTTTCTGTCGGCTGCATCTTAATCCACGTCTGAAGTTTCCCGGGCTGTGCAGTGCACAGTGTCGCGTGTCAAAACAAACAGCACGAGGTGTCAGTGATTCGCCTCTAGAGGCCGCTCTTGCTCTGTATAGTGACAGCAGACCCTTCTCAGCCACTCCAGCAACCGATGCAACCCAGAAAACTTTCGGCATGGATTTTTATCGGCCGATAACCGATAGTTCCAGCAATTAGTGTTGTCACGATACCAAAATTGTGACTTTGATATGATATCTAACGAAAATATCTTGGTACTAATACTGAACTGATACTATGACTAAAATATAGAACAACAGGAAAAGTAATTGTATAAAAGATTATATATATATAAAAAACATTTCATCCTCCTTTAAAAAACAAAACAATAATAATCACATGCCAGTGCCACTACACACGACTATGCTGAGCAACTACCGAGCCTACAGGTATGTAGAGATGTTTGCTACATTGGTAAGTTAGCTAAAAGGATAAAGCCAAATCTTATTTCATGATATAGTAATTGAATTTCACAATAACAATTTATATCATGATATAGTCATTTTAGTTAGTTTATTGTTGTTATTAACAATAGAAACATAGATGCAAGTAATAAACTAAAGGACAAAGACACAAATTAAATAAATGGTGCCCTATGAAATCCGTTTTATTTTTTCCCTAATTTCAAATTAAAATCTTCTAGACTATATTTTAAAGGTTACATTTTATATAAAAAAAAAAAAAAAAAAACTATCAAAAGCGTTTCTAATTAAAGTCATGAAACTTTTAAAGCACTATGAAATTCGAAGTAATTTTTCTGTGAATCTGTGTTTTTCATTAATTTTCTGGATAATTTATAAAGGATAATTAGATTTTATAAAGAATTAATTTATTATAGGCTATTATTTATTTCTCTTTTTTTTTTTTTTTTTTTTTTTTTTTTTTTTTTTCTCAGAAATACTGGATTGTGTATTTTACAAATTTCTGGTAAATAATTTTTCTGGTAAATATTCCTTAAATATTGTTTTAATAATATTTTAGTAGTAGTAGTATTATCATTACATTTAATATATTTGTCAAGTTAAACCGAACTTTTATTTTGACGGGTTGCTCTGAAACCTTTAAGTTTGTTTGTATATGGAATGACGATAGTTTTACAAATGAAACGGTAAAATACTGAAGAAGTGTCTCACAGCAGTTCTAGAGATCATGTTCATGTGTTCTTGTACTCATATTGAGGTGGCAGAGGCTGAAAACACTGCGAGCGTCACGCGCTCTTCAGTATGTGTGTAGTAAATGAAATCACGCGTCTGCGCCATTCATTCACACAGAGACGCACAGCATGCAAGTTTCATATTTAAATAGTGTTTTGCAGTTTAATGTTCACAGACACTAGTCCATTGTGTTAAGTGTATTGACTTTTAATCTATTCATCCCTGTGTTTTTCTCAGGAAATATGGCTCTTATTAAAATGCATTCTTAAAGTATCAGTACTAGTAAAATGCAGAATCGTACCGTTTATAAAAGCAGGGTATTGCGATACAGTTTTAGTACCGATATATTGTGCAGCACTACCAGCAATCAACTATAGGTGCCGATTAATCGGCAAAACCGATACATCGGTCGACCTCTAATTTTGGTTTCATTAAAGCAACAGAAGCTGTTTCAGTGTTTATGCTGACTGTATGGTTTGCTCATGTCTCTCTGCACAGGCGTATGTTGTGTTCGTCACCACTCTGGGCGGGCAGTGGTTGGAGCGTAATTTTGCGGTGTTTTTATCTCACCTGCTGGAGCTAGTGGCTCATCCGCGGGCCACGCAGACTCACGTGGAGGCGGTGTACTCACGCCGCTGCGTGTCCTTCGCCTTGCGGGCGACGCTGGGCGGTCTGCTGGGCGAGAAAGCTCAAATAGCTGCTGCGAAGGAGATCTGCCTGGCCATCAGCAAACAGATGAGAGCCGTGGGTAAGATGGAGATCTCAGTCAGTACTCATCCGTGTGTCTGAAATCTGAAATCGATGAAGGTCTAGATTCACGTTCAACGTACAATATTTCCTTCCTTTGCTGTGACACATTCACATTTTTCTTGGAAACAGTAGGAAATTGTTCAAAAACAATTTGAAGGTCACTGAAGACGGTCGGTCTCTGGTCACATGACAGATTTTCATTTTTCATGCAAGTGTGGATTCGTTTGAATTTCAGATACTATGTCTGGTTACTCTTTATTTTAAGTATTCTCTTTATTTTGTTACAGTGTAATTATACATTTGAGTACAGAGTAATATTCATTACACTACCAGTCAAAAGTTTTTGAACAGTAAGATTTTTAATGTTTTTTTTTTCTTAAAGAAGTCTCTTCTGCTCACCAAGCCTGCATTTATGTGATCCAAACCACAGCAAAAGCAGTAATATTGTGAAATATTTTTACTATTTAAAATAACTGCTTTCTGTGTGAATATCTGTTAAACTGTCATTTATTTCTGTGACGCACAGCTGTATTTTCAGCATCATTACTCCAGTCTTCAGTGTCACATGATCTTCAGAAATCATTCTAATATACTGATTTGCTGCTCAACAAACATTTCTGGTTATTATCAATGTTGAAAACAGTATAGAAAGAAAGAAAGAAAGATCCAAAGATCAGCATTTATCTGAAAAAAAAAAAGCTTTTTTAACATTATACACTATACCATTCAAAAGCTTGGAGTCAGTATAGTTTTATCTTATTTATTTTTTATGGGGAAATAAATTATAGAAATTAATAATTTTCTTTAGCAAGGATGCTTTAAATTGATCAAAAGTGATGATGAAGACATAGTTACAGAAGATTTCTATTTCAGATAAATAAATCTTCTGAACTTTCTATTCATCAAAGACACTTGAAAAAATTCTACTCTGCTGTTTTCAACAATAATAATAATAGTTTTTTGAGCAGCAAATAAGAATATTAGAATGATTTGTGAAGGATCATGTGACTGGAGTAATTCAGCTTTGAAATCACAGGAATAAATTACATTTTAAAATACATTCAAATAGAAAACAGTTATTGAAATATTTCAGAATTGTAGTTTTTGCCTTATTTTGAATCAAATAAATGCAGGCTTGGTGAGCAGAAGAGGATTCTTTAAAAACTTTAAAACATCTTACTGTTCAAAAACTTGATTGGTAGTGTAACTACATGTGCTTACTAGGGTTAGGATTGGGGTTCGGTTTAGGGTTCGGTTTAGGGTTACTTGCATGTAATTATGCGTGATTTAATTGTCATGTTATAATAGTAAGAACATGTAACGTGTAACAAGGACTCCTTAAAATAAAGTTTTACCCTATGTTTTTAATAGTTGTGACGAGATCTACATACTCTTTAGTTGTAGAGAATCAAATAAATCTGAGACCGCAAGCTATGTTCTCATGGCAGTGTGTTGTCTCTCTCTCGCCCTCTCTCTCGCCCTCTCGCCCTCTCTCGCTCTCTCGCTCTCTCGCTCTCTCGCTCTCTCGCTCTCTCGCTCTCTCGCTCTCTCGCTCTCTCGCTCTCTCGCTCTCTCGCTCTCTCGCTCTCTCGCTCTCTCGCTCTCTCGCTCTCTCGCTCTCTCGCTCTCTCGCTCTCTCGCTTGCTCGCCCTCTCTCGCCCTCTCTCTCTCTCTCTCTCGCCCTCTCTCTCTCTCTCTCTCGCTCTCTCGCTCTCTCTCTTGCTCGCCCTCTCTCGCCCTCTCTCTCTCTCTCTCTCGCCCTCTCTCTCTCTCTCTCTCGCTCTCTCGCTCTCTCTCTTGCTCGCCCTCTCTCGCTCTCTCTCTCTCTCTCTCGCTCTCTCGCTCTCTCTCTTGCTCGCCCTCTCTCGCCCTCTCGCTCTCTCTCTTGCTCGCCCTCTCTCGCCCTCTCTCTCTCTCTCTCTCGCCCTCTCTCTCTCTCTCTCTCGCCCTCTCTCGCCCGCCCTCTCTCGCCCGCCCTCTCTCGCCCGCCCTCGCCCTCTCTCTCTCTCTCACACAGAGGCTGTAGTGAATGACCCCAGCAGTGAGGGCCGGGCCGGAGCCGCAGACGTGTCGGCCAGCCAGCACGTGATGGTGTGTGCTCTGAAAGAGCTGGGCAGTTTGGTCCAGAGTCTGAGCGCTACAGCTTCACCTCTGATCCAGGAGCCGTCTGTCGGTAGGAAAGTGCACTTAACCACACTGTGTTGCTTCTAAAAACAGCTTGCTCAAGCTGGACAAAATTCAAAATCAAAAGCCTTTGGATATTTAAAAAATGATTGCCTTCAATGCTCAATATTGGCCACAACCATCTCAGTCACTCATAGAAATGTTGATGTGAACACCAACAAAGGATTGCATGTCTCTCAAAACCAGACGTAATCTTGCACATATAACCATGAAATGAAAATTAAATTAAATTACCATATATAAAGTTATGGAACCGCACATTCTCACATTTACTCACCCTCATGTCCCAAACCAAAGGAAGATGTTTTTAATAAACACTTCTGTCCTTCTACTGAAAGTACATTTTACCAAAACTTTCACACAGCAAGAAGTTCTCATACCCTCGGTTTCACAGACCGGGCTCAAGTCTGGTCCCAGATTAAAACACAGGTCTGAGCTGTTTCAGCTGAAAGAAACTTGACTGACTGATCCTTAAATATATCAGTGCTTTTGTTTCATCTCACAATGGACACCAGTAATGTTTTTTTCTAAGGCACGTTTATAAATTACTTAAATGACCCAATTGAACTATGATCTAATCCTGGTTCAGTCTAAGCCCTGTCTGTGAGACCAGGCCGTTGAGGTTGTATTAGGAGACCATGTGAATCAAGCACTTTAATCCAAGTCTTCTGAGGAGACATCATTGCTTTGTATGATAAACGTATTTAATTTTATTCCTATATAAACTGATTAAAACACACACACATAGAGCACATTAAATATGGTCAACAGAAGCTCAGTCATGCTTGCTTGATGCAAAAGAACAAACCTCATCGGTTCATGTGCAACAAACATCTCATTCATTGGTTCTCCTGTGCTTACTATATTCAAAGTGCTTCATGTACGTGCATTATTTATTCATAATTAGTTTCATATTAGTTAAAAATGAATAATGCATAGACTAAACATTACTTTAAATATATGTAGTTATTATGTTACATAGTAATCTGATAGTTGCACAGATTTTTTACATGGATTCACAGTAATTGGCCACACTTTCTCAGTAGCTTGTAATGTAGCTTCTAAATCAGAAGGGTAGCTTGTCTGTAGTTTTAAGTGCTTAAAATGAAATGTTATTTATATATAATCATTTTCACATTAAATATTACACTTATCTGAAGGAACAATTTGCCCAAAAATGAAGGTTCTGTCATCATTTACTTGCCATCATGTCATTCCAAACCCATAAGACTGTCATTAATTTTCAAGACACAAATGAAGATCTTTTTAATGAAACCTGAGAGATTGCCTTCCCTCCATTGAAAGTCCATTCCATCAAACGTTTGAATCCTGCAGCTTAAGTCTTCTGAAGAGACAGTGAGGCCCTTCACGATGAGCAGATTAAGCTTTTATTCACATGGAAGTGTGCAGCTGAGCGCATGAAATATGGTAAAGCAAAGTTCAAACGTGTGTGCTTGACATGCAAAAACTAATAAGCACTGTTCTCTCGTGTCTTTTGAGCTTCTGTTTACCGTATTTGATGTGGATTTCTTTGACAATCTTTTTATGAACTTTTTGAAGCTTTTAGAGAGATGGTTTTGATATATTTACGGTAGGAAATTAACTAAATATCTTCATGGAACACGATCTTTACTTAATATCCTAATGATTTTTGGCATAAAAGAAAATCTTTTTCAGGTGCCTGCAGCTTTGTCTCCGTGCACAGACTCGCTCAGGTGTTGTGCTTGTGTTGTCAGGTCTGCTGGAGACGGTCACGTCAGTGCTGCTGCACCCGAGCATGGCTGCGCGTCTGGCTGCGGCCTGGTGTCTGCGCTGCGTCGCTGTGGCTCTGCCGTACCAGCTCACGCCTCTCCTGGAGCGCTGCGCCGAGTGCATCAACAACCTGAAGAACTCTCCGGAGGCTGTGAGCGGCTACAGCTTCGCCATGGCCGCTCTGCTGGGGGGCGTGCATCAGTGTCCTCTGGGCATCCCACACTCCAAGGGCAAGGTCTGACTCTACAGCATGACAGTGGCACACTACACTATACACTACACAGACTATAACAAGGGCTGCATAATCAATGTTGCTTTGTGGCTTGCAAATTTATCGAATTGCAAAGGTTGTGATTTGATTAAGTAAATACAGTCAGATACAGTGAGGTTTGGAATTGAGATATATATATATATATATATATATATATATATATATATATATATATATATATATATATATATATATATATATATATATATATATATATATATATATATATATATATATATTTTTACTAGTGGGTGCAGGACACTATAGTTCATATATGCAAGTTAAACATAAGACAAAGAAAAGCTTACAGCGGTGTGAGTCGTGATTGTGGGCTACTTGTTATTTGTATGGTATATCAAAAAGTTAATTTTTTTTAAAAATGTGGTTGTTGGTACATTTTACCAGTATTTACCATGCATTCAAAAACAAAAATTAAAATAGGAAAAAATATGCAATATGAAAATATATATTAAAAAAGGGGGGTCGTCTTATAATCAGGGTTTTCTTATATTGGGGCCAATAGGGTAAACAGTGACACATTATACCCCAAAATTCTTCGTACAGTGGATTACCAGTAAAGTTGATAAAAATTTGGGACCAAAAATTATTCAGACACTTTGACCTGAGCATGTTTTGTTTAAGTGTTTTTTCTTTAATTGCTAAAGCGACCTTTTTACACACAGACTGAACAAAATGAAGCATTGCTTGGTGTTTCAGCTAGATTGGTTTTATCTAATTGTGTTCTTAAATTTAACAGCTGACAGCTATTCAATTAACATACCTTTCTATTAAAGTTATCTGACATTATCAAGATGAATTTGTTCTGACACAGTTTAACTCTTTTTCAGTTTTACCATTTTTCTCAACTATAGCGACTAACTGTGATAATGTGAGAAATGTTGAAGGTGTCTGAATAAATTTAGGTTTGACTGCATGTGCTGCATTTTTCTGCTCATCTACACACTTGCAGCTCCTGATACCCATTAATGCTTCTTAGAAATACTGTATTGTGAGCTGCATGTGTGTAAATGAACACAGTTCCACATACGCAGCAGTCACAAGTCATTACATTTCAAGTCTATTTATTTAAATTTCTAAGCAATAGAACATTTTATTTCCATTAAACAGCATACAATATAATAGAATAATTTAACAAATTCATGTCCTTTATTCATTCAAATGCATTATTTCAACATGAGGCATATGGTCACATAATAGTCATTACAATTCAAGTCTACTTTCAGGTAAAACCTGAAAACCAAAGAGAGAAAACATCTATATTTTTAGGTAATACACAATATTACATCTCTTTTGTTAAATAGTAATGCGAGACACATTTGCGCATAATAATATCATAAATGAGTCCTACCTGTCGCGACATTCCAAACTCTGCCTTCTCTAAAAAAATAATTACATTTTTATCAAGATAAAATCTACATGTAGTTCCCAACGAAGGTATTGTAAAACATATTGGAGATCAGCAAACAGGTTGTTGATTCATTAAATAAGCTGTTTATTCAGCGTAGTGAAGCGTCTCCTCCATTGATATCTGTTAAAAAAAAAAGGCGTCTGGTCTCCTTCCATGTGCTGCAGTGTTAGCATTAGCCGTTACGCTTTTTTGGCTAAAGGTTGCAGGCTTGCCTTTCAGTGGCTTTGCTAGAAACTTCTATGCAAGTGTGTTGGAGCTGAACTCTGGAGGGCTTTAGGAGCAGGACTGGACTCCTGTGCTTTACAGCTAGAGTGATAACAGTCTAATCAGATCAATGATCTATGCTAAGCTATGCTAAAAGTGCTCCCGCCAGACCCGGAGATCGGCTGAATGGACTCAAAAATGGTAAAACTCAACTGTTTAACTCTTTGGGAATTGGAAAATGAGCCTATTTTCAAAAATAGTGCTGAGTTCCTTTAACTCAAAAATAGCGAATTTGTCAATTCTGAGGAAAAAAGGCAGAAGGTATTATAAACTCATATTCTGAGCCCAGGGGAAAAGAGAGAATGAATTGAATTGAATTGAAAATATGAACTTAAATTTACCTTTTTAAAAAAAAAAAAAAAAAAAAAACATTCCATAGACTGCTACTTGAAAACTCATTTTCTGCCATCAGATAGGCTCCGCCCACAAAGAAAACGTCATTACTGTTTGCAAACAGACTTGGTCTATAGAAGCCAGTTTTATCAGAGGTTTCACAAAAAAGGCTAAAAAACTAAATCACTGCAGAAACTCTAGCTACGGTTGCAGATCTCAGGAGAGCGACAGCTGTGTCAGATTACTGTGGTGTAATTGAGCTGAATGTGTTTCAGATGGTGGTGAGTATAGCTGAAGATCTGCTGCGCTCCGCAGCCCAGAACAGCCGTCTGTCTCTGCAGCGCACTCAAGCGGGCTGGCTGCTGTTAGGAGCCCTCATGACCTTAGGTGAGTCCATCCTGAACTAGGACACCTGAACCAGGGCGTCACTAACCATTGTTTTGGTACTCGAGTATTCTGACGATTAATCAGATGATTATAATTAACTTTTCTGTGGTAATAAAAATCGACCTAAGTGAAGAATAGCTTTTAAAATTACTTAAAATACGTACATAATTGCAATTAGTCAATAACAGTTACTTCAAATAAAGTATCAAAAGCAAATAATCATATGGTTTTATTGAACAAAACTTCTAAAATACATAGGTCCGGTTTCACAGACAGGGCTTAGACTAAACCAGGATTAGGCCATTGTTCAATTAGGAATTTTAAGTAATTTTTATTAGAAAATTATTCATGCCTTAGAAAAAACATTACTGGTGTGCATCTCAAGACAAAACAAAGGCACTGATATATTTTAAGATCAGTCAGTGCAAGTTTCTTTCAGTTAAAACAGCTCAGACTTGCGCTTTAGTCTTGTCTGTGAAACCGGGGGATAATGTATTATAAACAATAAAGCTAATGCACATTACGCATTAACACATGCCTGCAGGGGGCGCCAGCGGCCTGGCGATTGTTTTACAGTTTACTGCACGATCTAATCCTTGTTTAATATTGACCAAACAATATTTGATTCAAATGTCCACTTGATCTTTAATATTTAGCCATGTCTTTATGACAGAAATCCTATAGCTGCTATAATTTCTTGAATATGCGGACATCAGAATGTGTAAACTCAGAGCGAGGGTTTAAACTTTTATTTTGAAATTGTGATGAACAGTTAGCGCAGGGTTCCTCAAATCTTTCCCTGGAGGGCCAATCTGCTGCAGAGTTTAGCTCCAACCCTGATCAAACTCACCCACCTGTGATTCTCTAATGATCCTGAAGACTCTGATGAGCATGCTCAGGTGTGTTTGATTAGGGTTAGAGCTGAACTCTGCAGGAGTGGGCCAGATTTGAGGATGCCCGAGTCAGCATATTGAGTAAGATATTGATGTATTTGCGTAAGTTTATAAATGATTTACCTCACAAATCTGATGAAATGACACATCTTGCGTTCCCAGATGAACGTTATAATAAACCCAAACTCACAACAACAAGCAGAGATGGACTTTGAGATGCTCCACACATGTAAATGATAAGAGTTTGTGCGGAGCAGCGTTTACTATGAACAGAACCACTCTGACACGCACGCATGTTAATAATTAAAGCACATATATTAAACCTGCACCGCATATATTTAATAGAATCTTTAACGTTTGTAAATTCACAATAGTATTATGCTTTTATTATGATATTTAAATGGATTTAATATATCATGCAGCCTTGGAAAATGGTCTAATAATGCGTTTCATGGATCCTCGTCCGTGAAATGCACCACTTCCGGTATTTAGCCGATTACTCGACTTGGGCAAAATGAAATCGAGGATTTTTTAGAATAGAATGGAGGAATCTTTGCAGCCCTAACCTGAACACAAGAACCTGTGGTCATCCTCGCAGGACCGTCTCTAGTGCGCTACCACCTGCCGAAGATGCTGCTGCTGTGGCGTAACGTGTTTCCTCGCTCTCAGAAGGAGCTGGAGGCCGAGAAGGCCAGAGGAGACTCCTTCAGCTGGCAGGTGATGCTGGAGGGTCGCGCCGGCGCTCTGTGCGGTAAAACACCTCAAATCATCCCTCCATCACCTTCTCTGCTGTGTTTTCAATATGCATGGTGAAAAACTCTTATTGCTTGTTCCCCGCAGCCATGCGCAGTTTCGTGGCTCATTGTCCAGAGCTGCTGACGGAGGACGTGATCCGCAGACTGATGACGCCCATCGAGTGTGCCATGACCATGATGTCTCAGTGAGTGTGACGCAGCACAGTGTTTACGCCACCGCTCGGCACTGATGAGCTGAAATGATAGGAACTGAGAAGTGCTTGGTGTATGATATCTTATTTGTGACCCTGGACCACAAAACCAGTCATAAGGGTCAATTTTTTTTAAATTGAGATTTATACTTTTAATAAATCAGCTTTCCATTGATGTATGGTTTGTTAGGATCGGACAATATTTAGCTGAGATACAACTATTTGAAAATCTGAGGGTGCAAAAAAAATCTAAATATTGAGAAAATCGCCTTTAAAGTTGTTCAAATGAAGTTCTTAGCGATGCATATTACTAATCAAAAATGAAAAATTGTAAGATTTTTAAAAGATTTGTTGAGCCGTCTCATGTTCTGCTGTGGCAGTTTTTCTTTTTTGCACAGTTGTGCTGAAATGCACAAAGCGCATCACAAGCTGTTGTTTTTGGTGTGCAGCGTTCCTGCAGTGATCAAGGTTCACGGAGCTCATCTGAAGGCCAGCGCTGCCATGGTTCGACTGCGACTCTACGACATACTGGCCCTGCTGCCGCCCAAGACATACGAAGGCAAGTCCTTCACGAACCGCTTCGCTGATGCTGTCAGCACCGATGATGTGAGAGCTGGTTATGAGTTATGATTTCCCCATGATTGACAGGCAGTTTTAACGCTCTTCTGAGGGAGCTGGTGGCAGAGTTCACGCTCACAGATAACTCGGCCAACACCACCACATCTCTGCTGCGCTCGCTCTGTCATTATGACGACAGTGTGCTGATGGGCTCGTGGCTTCAGGAAACGGATCATAAGTCCATTGAAGATCAGGTAATTATTTTAACGATGAGCAGAATAGGTCCTTTATTGGGTGAATAATAACTGTCAGGGCTGCTGCTGCCAAATGGGTGTTGCATTTCTATTGTAAAAAGGTGTGCCAGAAGTGAAAGGTTAAGTGGATATTTGAATTAAATGTTTGGTCCGTATTAAACAAGGACTTGATCGTCCTGTAAGTGTAACAGCAGCAATTATCAGGCCTTTGGCGCCCTTTGCAGGCATTTGTAATAATATAATGTTCATAAATTATTTATTTTGCATTACATTATGCATTTTAACAGTGTTATTCAATGAAACCATATCATTATTATTAATTAACCAATTATTATTGCCTTTATTGTTTTTATATAATGCATTTTAAGTCATGCAAGCTAGAATATAAAAGCAGATGTGTTGTTGGTGGTGAAATTATTACCTAAAACACGTTAGGCAGCCGAAAAAGTCATTGGTAACTAAAACAGCCTTGTTACCAGCGGTCTTCAAAATACCTTCTTTTATATTCCACAAAAGAAAGTAAGTCATTCAGGTTTGAGTAAATTGCATAATTGAATTTTTTTTGGGGGTGAACAATCCCTTTAAAGCCCCCCCCCCCCCCCCCCTCCCCTCCCCTTTATGAAATGATAGTCTAAATAAGAAACTAAAACTGCCAGCAGGTGGCGGTAAATGTCTTTGAGTCATTCATTTGATTCGTTCAAATGGCTGATTCATTCAGGAATGAAGTAAATGGCTCACTTTATGAATGGGGCTTTGAATCATTGATTCACACGATTTGTTCAAAACACTGATTCATTCAGAAACTTAACACCGCTGTGTAGCTCGGAGACGCACAACAGTTCTGCTGTGGCTTTATAGGTGAAATTTTTGTTGGCAAAACTGAGCAAAAACAGACACAATATTAACTACTTTGTTGCTGAACTGTTGTATAAAATCACATTTGCACCCATTATATTTGGGACTTGTGTAATATTGCTCTCGCTGTTCGTGTGATATCACTCATCATATGATATAAATATGAGACAAACACTCATACAGGAGCATTTTTGCCCCAATATCTTGAATCTTAGGGCATAACTGCATTTATGGAGTTGTTGCCCTTCATCATATTTGTCAACGGTCAACTCTATAAAATGTAAAATGACGTACAGGTCTAGGGACGGGCCACTGCGTTTATTTATATATATATATATATGTGTGTATATATATATATATATATATATATATATATATATATATATATATATATTATATATGTGTATATATATATATATGTGTATATATAATATATATATGTATACGTATGTGTGTGTTCATGTTTATATTTTTATTTATGTATATGTTAATATTTATATAGAATGAAAGGTTTTTTTTTTCTGAGAAACTGGGATGGTGCCCCGCTTGGGAGTTGGTGCCCTATGCAAACTGTGTACTCTGTGTACAGGGAGCGCCAGTACTGGCAAATGTGCGTTTTATATCTCACACCATAACCCCTGTGCTTGGCCTTTAGTAATTCTCTGCAGTTTAAGTGCGCAGGATCTATTCAGCATGACTAAAACACCATTTGTGTGCCGCAGCTGCAGCCCAACAGCGCGTCAGGCAGCGGCGCTCTCGAACACGACCCGTCCTCCATTTACCTGCGCATCCCAGCCGTGGAGGCCGTGCCTGGCCCGCTGCCGCTCGGCGTGTCGGTGATCGACGCCTCCGTCGCTCTGTTTGGAGTCGTCTTTCCCCACGTCTCTTTCAAACACAGGTACTTTCACTCAGCATTGTGTTGACCTTCTTTTGCATTCTATATTTGATGTTACTTGGGGTCACAGACAGATGGACTTGTAAAGTTGGACTTGATGGTAGTGTAAAACAGCACCCTTTTTCCCCTGTCAAAAACAGCTCTGTTCACAGCAAGCCATTTCAGTGCATGTCCCTTTTAATGCTAATGAGCTGTACTCACCCCGCCCCTCTCTTCCGTTAAAGTCACCAATCTTTTTCATGCAGTTATTATTGCTCAAACACTATTTAAAATACATTTGTAAATGATTTATTGGTCATTAACAAACACATTAATAAACTCTCTACAAAGGCAACCGTAATGTAGTGTACTGGACACGACAAAGCAACTGTTGCAAATCATTTGGACTTTGTGTCAGTACGTCATAAATAGAACGAGGCATCAGTTACTGTCGGGGATTTGTCGTGTCGCGCCGCATCCAGTGCAGACAGCATCACTGATTATACTCACTCAGGGCGGGTCTGTGATTAAAACACCCGTGTCAGTCATCAATCGTAGGAGTGGCCTGTGCAAAGTGACGTAACTGTGAACCACTTGATCTGCGACGCTGCTTATGATTTATGGGGATTTTAAAAACCACTGGGTGGATTTTTATTATTATAGGGTGGATGTGTACATGCACTGCGAACACACATTTATGTTCAAACAACATGTAAAAGTGACCCTTTTAAGAAATCAATATTTTTATTTAGCAAGGATGCATTAAATTGATGTAAAGTGTCAGGAAAGACATTTACAATGTTAGCCAAGATTTCTTTTCAAATAAAAGCTGTTCTATTCATCTGTGAATCCTGAAAAATAAAATGTATCACGGTTTCCACACAAATGTTGGGCAGCACAACTGTTTTCAACATTGATAATAATCAGAAATGTTTGTTGAGCAGTAAATCAGTATATTATTATGATTTCTGAAGATCATGTGACACTGAAGACTGCAGTAATGATGCTGAAAATACAGCTGCGCATCACAGAAATACATTAGTTTAACAGATATTCATATGGAAAACAGATATTTAATATTTCTCAGTATTACTGTTTTTACTGTATTTTCAAATAAATGCAGCCTTTGCAAGCAAGAGATTTCTTTCAAAACATTACTAAGGGGCCATTCACATATCTCGTCTTTTGCGTTTTTTCCAGGCGCGTCCGCGCAGCATCGAGAGAAAAACATTTCAACTTTTCAGAATGCCGCAAGCGCACCGGGGGGTCATGTGACAAGAACCAACCAATCAGATTTATCCTTTCCTGTAACAACATTGAAAGCTCAGGCAAGATGGTGAAACAGCTGATCATAGCTATACAGGGATTCTTTTTTTTTTTTTTTAATAAGTTTAATAGCAGAGATACTGCAAGCTATTTTCAGTGCTGGAAATCTATTTATCCTTTGCTGAAACTTTCGCGTCTTCATGGAGCGCAGGTCATGGTTGCTTGGCAACAGCAGATGCCACGGGAGCACAAGCGCCCAAGTGCTTTAGAAAAAAGGAGAAAGCGGCGTTCCTAGTGTTTTCCACAAGTTTTTAGGCGCGACGTGAACGGCCCTAAGTCTTACTAACCCTAATCTTTTCACCAGTAGTGTATGCTCTGCTTGGCTTTGTTGGTTCAATAAACAAAAGATGACTTAGTCTCACAGGTTCATCTCATTAGCCATTCCTCTCGTTACAGATCATTGTTTGTGATTTATTTCATGTCTTGTTGTCTATTCCAGGTTGCAAATGCTGGATCACTTTGCTGAATGCATTAAACAAGCTAAAGGAGTCCGTCAGCAGGCTGTGCAGTTGAACATATTCACCGCGGTGCTGAGCGCTCTCAAGGTGACTGAATATCTGCTTAAGTTCACTTCTTCAACATTTAATAGAATTTAATTTGCAGCGATATCGTCAACTTGATTGCACAGATACTATATGAGCTGGACGATGACATCACTGAATTAATGATGAAATTACTTTAATTGAAATTTGAGTGTTTACTATTTTGCGTTATTACACTATTTTTCCTATTTAATACTGTAGAGCTGCTTTGATACAATCTGTATTGTTAAAAGCACTATACAAATAAAGGTGACTTGACTAGATTTGTTTAAAAATGTTAATAATTAAGGATGGAACGATTACCGGTTTGACGATAAATCATGATAAAATTCCCCACAGTTAGTATTACAGTTTCATATTTTTAATTACCATTAAAACCGTATTCAATTACCTCGATTTAAACGACTGTGGATAAATAAATTCTGTCCAGCATATAGCACAGTTTTCAGTAAGTGTCACGTGCGCACAGCAGCGGAGTATTCGTTTTATGTGAAAACATGGCGGAAAAGCTGCGAGGTTTTAAAAGAGTGCTGAGGGAATTGTGCAAATGAATATATGAATGAATTAATTATATGAATCTACTTCTGAAGGTTCTGACTGTCTTCAGAAAAAAATTGAAGGCATTTTGTTTTCATCTTCGCTCCATGTAAAACCTAATAAAGTAGTGTTTTAATTGCAATGCTGCTTTGTTAACGGAGGTTACGAGAAACGGCTGTAATTCTGCTGCTCCCTCAGCGCCACCTGCTGTCAGAGACTGGATTTACAGAGACTGTCTGGACAAAAACTGACTCAATTTGCGTGCCCTGCTGTGAATTTTGACCTGTTGATGAAAAACAAGCTTATGTGGATTTTACTCATTTAAACAATTCGGATAAGGTATCTAAAATTATTTATGGAGCAGATAAAATACGTAATTTATTAATCAATTATCATTTTGACTTAACCCTGTTATTGAAAGGCTGAAATGTGAGGTTTAACATTTTGAACATTGCGTACATGCTATTAGATAAACTGTTGTCAGTCATGTTGTCATTTAAAATCCAGACATCATTGGTAATATTATGGTTTGTGTTTATGCAAACAAAAGGTCATTTTATTTATATATGGTCATTGTGATCATTTAGGTCACTATTATCGTGATCAGAAATGTTTGTATGGTTGCATCTCTATTAATAATGTTGCTTGGCCTCTGTGTGTTTACAGGGTCTGGCTGAGAACAAGAGCAGTCTCGGCCCGGAGGAGGTGCGTAAATCAGCTCTAGCGCTGGTGATGGGCGCGCTGGACAACCCCAACCCCATCCTGCGCTGCGCTGCCGGAGAGGCTCTGGGCCGGATGGCACAAGTCGTGGGAGAAGCTTCCTTCATCGCCAGGATGGCACAGCACAGCTTTGATAAGTATGCAAGCTGAAACCTCCAGCAGCGATGGCAGTATGACTGAATACAAGAACGTGTCTTGTACACAGTCTTTCTCTTCACATTCAAAACATCACATTTAACCCCCTGAATGCGTAAATATACTGCAATAGCAAAAACCTCTCTTGATATTTTAGTAGCAATTATAGAAGAATAAAATAAAGCATATTTCGTTACATTTTGAAATGGAGAAGGGTTCAATTTGGGCAGATGATTTTACCGTCGCTGTCATCCTCAGAGCGCACTTCCACAGTACATTCAGCATCTGCCTCATATTCACGATCTCAACCATATTCTCAAAACTATCATAAGTCAGTATTTGGCAGCTTATTCATCACCACATCCACCATCAAACGACAGTGACATTTATATTTTTCGTTGCGTACAGTAATTGCTCTGCAGTAAAGCCATTCAAACCAGTTCAATTTTTGCTGATGATTTTCTTTTGTTTTATGCCAGTGATAATTGAGTAAAGCATCATATCATTGTCTATTAAACAGTGCCACCTCGAGGAATAAAGATGCGTTGCACGTATTGAGTCATCAGATACAGTCGTGGTCAGAATTATTGGCACCCTTGGTAAACATGATCAAAGAAAGCTGTGAAAAATTAATCTGCATTGTTAATCCTTTTGATCTTTTATTTAAAAAATTCACAAAAATCTAACCTTTCATTGGATAATAAGAATTTAAAATGGGGGGGAAATATCTTTATTAAATAAATGTTTTTCTCTGATACTCATTGGCCACAATTAACGGCACCCTTTTATTCAATACTTTTTGAAACCTCCATTTGCCAGTTTAACAGCTCTAAATGTTCTCCTATAATGCCTGATGAGGTTAGAGACACCTGACGAGAGATCAGAGACCATTCCTTCATCCAGAATCACTCCAGACCCTTTAGATTCACAGCTTCTTCTCTTCAGGTCACTCATGTTCTACAGGGTTCAGGTCAGAGGACTGGAATGACCAGCAGAAGCTTGGTTTTGTGCTCAGTGACCCATTTTTGTGTTGTTTTTGAGGTTTGTGTTTGGATTATTGTACGGTTGGAAGATCCAAACATGGCCCATTATAAGACCTCCAGCAGAAATATAGGCCCACAACATCAAAAATACAGCAGAATATTTCATTGTACACATGGGGTAATTTTTAAACCCATCTCGAGTGTTTGCTGCTGAAAAGCTCATTTTTAGTTTCCTCTGAGCATAGAAGCCAGTCCCATTTCCAGTCGTGTCTGATAACTGAATATGCTGGAGTGTGTTTTTGGATGAGCGACGAGAATTCTTCTTGAAACCCTCTCAAACAACATGTGCTGATGTAGCTGCTGTTTGACCTTTTTTTTTAAGGTTTTCTGACCCGAGACTCAACTATTTTCTGTAATTCTCCAGCTGTGGTCTTGGAGAGTCTTTAGCCGCTCAAACTCTCCTCTCACCGTGCATTAGGACGATATAGACACACGTCCTCTTCCAGACAGTTTCCTAACATTTTATGTTGATTGGAAATTCTTAATTATTGCCCTGATGGTGGAAATGGGAATTTTCACTGCTCTAGCTCTTTTCTTAAAGCCACTTCACTAATTTGTGAAGCTCAATTATCTTTTGCTGCACATCAGAAATATATTCTTTGGTTTTTCTCATTGTGATGGATGATTAAGGGGATTTCCCTCCTATTTATATTTCTGTGTTCATAATCACCCCGGAGTGCTCAAAATTGTGAATATGAATGTGAATATACTTCAGAGATATTTTACTCATAAGAATTTCTAGGGGTGCAAATAATTGTCCATGTATTTGAGAAAAAAAAAACATTTCATAATGATATTTTCCCCCCATTTTAAATTCTTATTCTCCAATGAAAGCTGATTTTTAAAAAATTTTTTTTTATAAAATTTCAAAAGGATTAACAATGCAGATTTATTTCACAGCCGCCTTTGATCATATTTACCAAGGGTACCAACAATTCTGACCACACGAGTGTGTGTATATATGTGACCCCGGAGCACAAAGCAGTCATAAGCAGCACAGGTATATTAGTAGCAATAGCCAACAATACATTGTATGGGTCAAAATTATTGATTTTTTTCTTTTATGCCAAAAATCATTAGGATATTAAGTAAAGATCATGTTCCATGAAGATATTTTGTAAATTTACTACTGTAAATGTCAAAGCTTAATTTTTGATGATTAATTTGCATTGCTAATAAATTCATTTGGACAACTTTAAAGGTGATTTTTCTTAATATTTTGAGTTTTTTATTATTTTATTTATTTATTTATTTATTTATTTTTTTGCACCCTCAGATTCCAGATTTTCTAATAATTGCATCTCAGCCAAATATTGTCCGACCCTAACAAACCATACATCAGTGGAAAGCTTGCTTATTCAGCTTTCAGATGATGTATAAATCTCTTAATGTCTAACTTTAAAACTGAAGGAACGAGAGGGTAGTGAATGATGTCCCAGGACGCTAAAGACCAGACGTATGCTGTGTCTCACTTTGTGCAGGACAGAAGCGTGGCGTGGATGTTGTGAGATCTCTTGCTGTTTCCTCATGTTTGTCTCTGTGTTCATGAGTTTTTCTGTCTTCGATCCTCTGCGCAGGCTGAAGTCGGCGCGTGACGTGGTGTCCCGGACGGGTCACTCTCTGGCTTTAGGCTGCCTGCACCGTTATGTGGGCGGCATTGGGTCGGGCCAGCACCTCAAGACCAGTGTTAGCATCCTGCTGGCTCTGGCTCAAGACGCCACGTGTCACGAGGTCCAGGTGAGCTCTGAGACGGCACCGGTGTCTGGACCGTGTTCTGCTGCTGGCGAATCTGATGAGTAGCGAAGTGAACCGCCACTGGTTTCATGATTCGATTACGATTATCATGTCAGCGATTTAATTCAATATCCCGATGCATCAGGATTCTAGCAAATTTATTTTGTGTAGTTTTATTAAATTATATAAGCAGGCTGCTTTTAAAACTAATTACAAATTAACAATAAATCAAAATAATTAATAATTTAACCAAATAAATCTAGCTTCAAAACATACACATTTTCATTTAGTCATTTAGCAGATGTTTTTATCCAAAGCGACTTACAAATGAGGACAATAGAAGCAATCAAAATCAACAAAAGAGCAATGATACTCAAGTGCTATAACAACTCTCAGTTAGCTTAACTCAGAACACTAGCAAGGGTTTCTTTTTTAAGTTATATAATAAATAAAAAGAATAGAGCAAGCTAGTGTTAGAGGCCTTAATATAAAGTAATAAAGGGGGGAAAAAGACAGTTACAACTGATAAACAAAAAGCACTTTCAGTATCTAAGAGTGCTTTAAATATCCAGAAGTTTACAGACAATCATAGTTATGGGTTTTTCTTTTTTCCTCAGCGTTATTGATGTTTGATTATTACTGATGAGATCATAGACAGTGGCAACTTTAATTAATATGCTGCATTCACACTAATGCGCAGATCTATTTCCACACATCAGAGGTTTTGTCCTGTTCTGAAAACATAACTGACTGTGTTTACATCAGTTTTGAATCATAAGTATTCAGAGATGCGAGTGCATGTAACCGCAGCTGCGATCGAGCTTCAGGACAAACACACACACAGCGCACGTGCAGATCGTCCACGTTCGCATCGCGATGCAAGGATTAGTTTGAGCACCCCTAATGACTCGTTCCTCTGGTGGTTTCAGACGTGGGCGCTGCACTCTCTGGCCCTCATCGTGGACTCCAGCGGGCCCATGTACCGCGGTTACGTGGAGCCCACCCTGTCTCTGGTGCTGACGCTGCTGCTGACGGTCCCTCCCTCGCACACCGAGGTGCACCAGTGTCTGGGCCGCTGCCTCGGAGCGCTCATCACCACCGTGGGCCCAGAACTACAGGGTACCAACATACAATCACAGCATCTGTGACTGAAACATACCAGTGTTTCCCATTGAGCTCCTGGACAGTGCCGGCCCACCATAACTTCATAACGAACCATTTTAAACTTCTCATTATAACGTGAAAGATCTCTAACATTGTGTTTTGGGCCATTGTTTTGGTGAAGCGTCTGTCAGTCAAACTAAAAACGAAATTATGATATGGTTTAGTGCACTTATCAAACACAAAAGGCTTTGATTTAATTGAAGTCGGTAACACTTTACAATGAGGTTTCAGTAGTTAACATTAGTTACCAACTTTAGTTAACATGAACTAAGAATGAACAATATTTGGTTTTAAGGTGTCCTTGTTACAATATTATGTACTTACTATATGGATAGGATTAGGGTTTGTCTTAGGGTTACTTGCATGTAATTATGCATAATTTATTGTTATTATAATAGCAAGTACATGTAACGTGTAACAAAGACACCATAAAATAAAGTGTTACCTTTTTCTTTTTTTTCGCCCATAAGCCTGTGTAGACCTCTTTTTGGAGTGGGCGATATGAGTAATATATCACAATATAGTTATTGTTGCTGGAAATAAGGATTCCAGTGGAATGTCACAACACCAATTTCAATAACAACTACAAAAACAGTACTATCCTAACCAATGCAAGTCAAAATTTCTCAACTGATTAGCCATAATAGGTAATTCATATTAATAATAGGTAATTAAAGTAAACACAAACTGCACCGTCTGTTAGACAGCATGCACTTTATTTATTTTTTTTGTCTTTTTGCGCTTGAACGATTCAAACTGGCAAGGCACTCTGGGAAGTTAGTTTAGGTTTTCTTTAACCAGATGAAGTGTTTAGAGCTACTTAAAGATGATTAACAAGTGATGGGACATATTATCACATCTCATATTCTCCACCGTCTCATGCATCCCAGCCCTGTCAGCTTGGCGTAGGTGAACAGAAAAGGAGAAGGGTGTTTTTCTTATTTCTGGTTTGTTCATCCCAGGGAACAGCGGCAGCATCTCTACGATCCGCTCGTCGTGTCTGGTGGGCTGCGCCATCATGCAGGATCACTCGGACTCTCTGGTCCAGGCGGCGGCCATCTCCTGTCTGCAGCAGCTGCACATGTTCGCCCCGCGACACGTCAACCTGTCCAGCCTGGTGCCCAGCCTCTGTGTAAGACTGCTTCATCCGCTGTACGCTAACACCTAACGTGTTCACATTTAGAGCGCCGTCTTCAGAGCTGGCTAGTAACTGATTACATGTAAGCTGGGTTACGTAATCAGATTCCAAAATTTTAGTACTTGTAATTAATTAAATTACATTTTAAAATACTCGTAATCAGACTACAGTTACTTTTTTATGGATTACGTGATTATATTGTATAGATTACATGTTATACACTCAGTAGCAATAAATTATTCATAATTTATTGATTCTTGCTACTTTCTCATCTTTGAAATTTTGTAAAATTCATGTTATTTCTTATTTACATGTAATGGAGGGATTCAGTTACATTACTTTAATAAAGTCATTGAAGTTACACTAAATTTTAGATGGGGTAACTTGTAATCTGTAACCTATTACATTTCCAAAGTAACCTTCCCAACACTGGATATTGTAGATTAGGAAGATTATCCTATTTAAAGCAATGTGATAAATGAGTTAGGCCAAAAGTAATCTAAAACTAATCAATAAGTAATCTGATTATATTACCCAAATTTTGTAATGCAATGGATTACGTTACTAACTGCAGTCATGTAATTTGGAATTAGTAACTGATTACAATTTGAAAGTAATCTACCCAGCTCTAGCCACCATATAATAATTATAATAAATAGGCGATTGTGAATTTATGGAGAGCACATGCAGTTGAATAGTAGAAGCAGATGCTGATGTGTGTTTGCGTGTGCACAGGTGCATCTGTGCAGCTCTCACCTGCTGCTGCGGCGGGCCGCGGTGGCGTGTCTCCGGCAGCTGGCTCAGCGCGAGGCTGCAGAGGTCTGCGAATACGCCATGAGTCTCGCCAGGAGGGCAGGAGACCGCAAAGACAACACCAGCATCAGTGCGTAACCTGCCTCGTCGTGTTTATGTTCCAAAACTGGGCTGTGCAAGTCTTCAACTACACAGTGTCATATGAAGAACCAGACATATCTGTGTCCCTGCAGCACAGAAGCAGTCATAAGCAGCAGGTGTATTTGTAGCAATAGACAACAATACATTGTATGGGTCAAAATTATACATTTTTCTTTTATGCCAAAAATCATTAGTATATTAATTAAAGATCATGTTCCATGAAGATATTTTGTAAATTTCCTACCGTAAATATATCAACTTCATTTTTGATTAGTAATATGCATTGCTAAGAACTTAATTTGGACAACTTAAAATGCGATTTTCTCAATATTTAGATTTTTTTTTTTTTTGCACCCTCAGATTCCAGATTTTATATCTTATCTTGTCTGATTATGACTGGTTTTGTGGTCCAGGTGGCGTATTACAGAATGTTTTGTAATGTTACAGTTAATAATGAATAAGTGTGCCCTATTTTAAAGTGTTACCAATGTTTCTAATCTTATATTTACATTGTCATTTAGCAGATGCTTTTATCCAAAGTGACTTACAAATGAGGATAATGGAAGCAATCAAATTCAACAAAAGAGCAATGATATGCAAGTGCAATAAGAACAAAGATGCACGTTACAAATACACATAATATACAAATAAAACACTGCTTTATTTTCAGGTGTAATAATTAGCAGGAGCATTCAAGAAATTGAAAGAACAAATATAAAATAAAACCCTATATTTATTGATTTATTATTACTATTAAAGCAAAGCAACTGTATTAAAGTTCTTAGGAATAATTCACCCAAAAATAAACATTCTGTTACCATCTTTTATTCACTCAAAAGTTGTTTTAAACCTGAATGAGTTAATATAACAAATGTTATTTTGAAGAACAATCAGTTGCTGGTCCCCATTGACTTCCACAGTATTTTATCCTGCTATCAATGTCAATGTGAACCAGCAGCTGTTTAGTTTACCCACATTCTTCAAAATATCATCTTTTATCATCAACACAAGAAAGAAATTAATACAGGTTTGGGACAACGTGTGAGTGAGTAAATAACGACAGAAGATAGGGTTTCTCTCTCAACTGTTTACTTTCATTTTAGACATAACTGCAGCTGATAGAATGTGCGCTGTTGCATGATACTACGATCCACGATCAAAAATCGTTCTATCGCACACCCCTAGTCTGAAGTAATTAATTTAGGTAAATTGGTGCAGAGGATTTGGGAGGTGTAGGATTTTTTGTAAAGTTAAGAGGATTCTGTAATACCCCTTTACTCTCTGTAGTTAAGTTAAGATAATGTACTTAAGAAATGCTGTTCTGTAATGGCTTTTGTCCTAAATGTGGCCCTAACTGAAATAACCATGGTTACCAAACAGATAAGATCTTTCTGTAATACACCCCCAGGGTCACATTTTAATCAGTTTTATCTGGTCGTTTAACATTTTTCAGATCTGAACATCACAGAGACGGGTTTGGAAGGTGTTCTGTTTGGAATGCTGGACCGCGAGACGGACAGGAAGTTGTGCTCGGACATTCATGACACGTTAGGTCACATGCTCTCGTCTCTGGCAGTGGAGAAACTTCCTCACTGGCTCAAGCTCTGCAAAGATGTTCTCGCAGCCACTACAGGTAACAGCCATTCACTGGCAGTGTTTTTGAGCTGAGATCATAGTGCTTTATGACTAGAATGAAATTAACCTGTATTGTAGAAGTATTGCATTATTCTAATGAGTTTACAGGGTAGGATAACAAGAAATTGTCTGAAAGTGCAGCCATTAGGACTTTAATAAAGCATCCTCATGCATTTATCCAGATTTCTTTTGGATTACTTAATCTAAATCTTTAGACTGGTTTTTGTTAAATCAAGCCTACTTTTTCACTGTAATAACTATCAAGTTTTCTGAATGTGTCATTTTGACATGCCTATCATCCTAGGTATATGAGAGTGAGGGATATATATCATCTACAATAATATCTTAATTTTTGTTTTAACAATGTACGAGCTGACATTGTCAGGATTATTTTTTTTTCATTTTTTTTTCCATTTTTTTCATTTTTATAATGAATAAAAATAAAACAAGCAGAGAGGATAGAAAAAGAATGGTGATGGTTATTGTTAAATGGTCTCTTTTTTTTTAACAGAAAGAAAAGAAGAATAGAGAATACTAGTGTTAGAGGCTCTATTTTTTTTTTAAATCAAAATCAAGTATTGTAAAGAGTACACGTGGGATCAAGTGGTTTTTTATATATAAATAAATAAATAAAAAGAACAAATAGATAATATAGCTGCAAGCAGCGCTTAAGACATTTAAGCATATAAGGAAAAAGACATTGCATATTATTTGGGAAGGCTGTAGGCACATAAATCAATGATTTAAAAGCATTTTTGGCAAATCCAGATAATTTACCATAGAAATGTGATGTTTTTTTCACGTTTATGACTGTAATAGCCCCAGCTGTGGTCCGATCTCCTTAAAACTTTGCATGCTTGTTTAGAATCGCCTGTCTCATGTGCTCACCAGGTTTTGTGAAGTTAAGTTTTCCTTTAGGCTTTATAGGATTTGGGGTAAATTTGGACAGGCCCCTTTTCTAAACGACCCCGTTATAGCTTCCCAAAGGCTACATTTAAAAAAAAAAAATTCTTGATAATTATTGACCTAGAGCGTCCAGAGAATTGCACTGCAGTGTTTTTTTTTTTTTTTTTCCCAGATTGAGCAAAAAAGCCTAGGACTAATTCGCAAAAGTAGTTTTTTTTTTTTTTTTTTTTTTTTTTTTAAATTTTTTTTTTTATACATCTTCTCAATCATTTAACAAACGATTTGATTGACAGCAGTGGTTCTAGAGGCAAAGTTGTCCGGAATGACGTTCCATCGTATGATACAAATAGCGTGTGTATGTGCCCCCCCCCCCCCCCCCCCCCCCAGGAGTTATAGGCATTTTACTAAAAGTGGCCGCACCCCTTTGCGAGTGAGACGAAAGTTCAAATTTTTTTTGATAATTATTGATAGTCACTCTCCAGAGAATCTTTCAGTACTGGTTTGGTTCCGATCGGGCGAAAAACCTAGGACTAGTACGCAAAATTGGGTTTTTCAAAAAAAAGCAAAATACCTGAAAATTGTCACTGGCCCACGATTAAATCAGAGCCAAGGATTCCAGCGACATAAGACACTTGAGCCTGCGACTGACGGTTTAGGAGTTATGAGCGATTTCGTACTTTTGATCGCTGTAGCGCCCCCATCAGGCTGATTGGGGCAAGCCTTGGTCACGTTGTAGGCGGTGTGAGTACTACCATCCCTCTAAGTTTCAAGTCTCCACGACATACGGTTTGGTCTGCATGATCAGTTTTACGTGGAGTTCGCTGATCCGTGACCATTCTAACAACTACAATAGGGTTTTAGCGCTACGTGCTTGAACCCCTAAAACAGAATTAGAGTTAGGGTTAGAGGATTAAACAGAATTAGTGCTAGAGTTAGAGGGTCAGATAAAGAGATGTGTTTTTAGCCGATTCTTGAAGAGTGCCTCTTTGGGATGGTGCTATAATGCGTCATTCACTTGCAAAACGCAAGCATGTAGAGGGCACATAAGTCTGAAGTATTACTAAGTGCTTAGTATGTACATGCAGAACAGGACTGTAAAACATAACACTACCATTGTTTTATTATAATAATGTTGTTTTGGCTCAGCCTGTATTTTATTTGTTTGCGATCCTTTTAAAAGGTACTTTTATTTTGTGGTTGCTTGGGTGTTAGAAACGGTGCCCATTTTACGGTAATCTGCAGTATTTTCTCATTCTGTTGCAGAGGTCGGTGGGACTGTTGCGTCTGGTGGCAGAAGGAAGGAAGAGGAGGAAGACTCTGAGAAGAAGGATGAGATGGATGATGACATCATGTTCACATCACTGGGTCAGGATGACAAGTCCAAGCCGTCCGTGGCGCCGCGCTGGGTCACGCGAGTGTTTGCTGCCGACTGTCTGTGCCGTATCATTCATCTCTGTGAGAATGCAGACAAGGCCCACTTTGACCTGGCAACTGCGCGTGTCGCCAAGGCTAAAAACCCTGACGGTAAACATCTGACTCGTCATGCGCAGTAGTTAGGAGTAAAAAATGAAGAATGAATTTTCGTTTTGGTTGAACATTGCAAGTAGGACTGGGCTATAAAACGGTATCAATATTTATCGATGATGCACATATATTTATCATCGATAACGGTAGAAAAAATATGGCACGCTATAGTTTCAGGCTTTTTTCATTTAAAGGTGCGTTGAGTATAAGCAGACAGCCAGCAGAACACGTGAACACATGCTGAAATGAGTGCCGTGTCTGCCTGCGACGTGGAGACTGCATTTTTCATTCAAGATATTAGAGAAATATAGAAGCTCAATGCAGAGGTGATCTTGATTAGATTAAAACTGAAACCAAGCCATTCACACAGAACGCTTTGCACTCGCATCTCACACAAAAGATGAATTGCTTTGGCTATTTGTATTAAGCGCTGCATAAATACATGATGCTGTTTTGTTCGTAATTGTTTATGCAATTTACGAAATCATATTATAGACGTTATGCAATTTTTTTTTTTTTTTTTTTTTAATAGACAGTCGTTATTTCATTGCATTATTTTGCTCATTGCACCCGCCTGTGGCCTCGGGGGACAACCCAAAAGTTTCCTTAAGACTTATTTAATCTGCATACAACACACATAATATTTTATTTTGTGTTTGACTGTTAAAACTAAAATTAGTTGTTGTTTGACTCAATAAATTGGGTAATTTAAAAAATACAGTGGTTAAATGTAAATCTTTTTTTCTACTGCTCTGTTTAAAAAAAAAAAAGGTTATAAAAAATGCATTAATTATTGATATCGAGTTATATGAAACATTATATCATAAAATATATTTTTTTAGCTATATTGCCCAGCCCTAATTGCAAGGCACCTGTAACGTATGAATTAAGTGTAACGTGTGAGTGACCTGTACGTGACCTGAGTTTAGGGAATGAATTGAACAGGTTTGTGGTGTCTCGTGCAGGTGACTTCCTGGTGCTGCACTTGTGTGATCTGATTCGCATGGCGTTCATGGCTGCCACAGACCACAGTAACCAGCTGCGCATGGCTGGTCTGCAGGCTCTCGAGGACATCATCAAGAAGTTTGCCGCTGTGCCGGAGCCCGAGTTCCCTGGTCATGTGATACTGGAGCAGTACCAGGCCAATGTCAGTTTCTCAGTCTGTGCCTCGTGCTGTAAATGCAGTGCAATTAGTTACTGCAACTTAATTACTTTTCCCTTGAAAAAGTAAAGTAAGGGATTACTCTGATATTTTTCTGTAATTGAGTTGCAGTTACTTATAATACTGTGTATAGACTGTAGAACATTTATAGTGGATTTAACTTCAACATATAAAGTCTAACCTTAAAATGCATGCTTTTTATGTGCTCTTCTCATTATAAATACTTTGAGTTAATAAGAATATTGGTAACACTTTAGTGTCCAATTCTCACTATTAACTAATTAGCATGAATATTACTGGGATATTGGCTGTTTATTATTACTTTAAAAACATGTGTTAGTCTTATTCTGCAAGACCTTATTCTAAATCCTTAATCCTACCCAATTCTTAAACTTTACAACTCCTTTACTAAGTATTAATAAGCAGTAATTAGGAGTATACTGAGGCAGAAGTCATAGTTAGTAGTGAGAACTGGGCTCTAATCTAAAGTGTGACCAGAATAATTATATAGTTATGTCTATCCTTGTATCATTAACTTGTGGAGGGTGATATAGGATTTAGAAAGTAATTAGTAATGAAACACTTTTTGGAGAGAGTTATTTGTACAGTTCAGAATGAAATGAGCTGCAGCGATTATCGCTGGCACCCATCATGCATCAAACCCGTGTCCTTTTGATATTTTGTTTTGGTGTGTTTCATTCTTACATTTGTATACACATTGTGAAGTTGCAGTGAAACGGAAGCAGATATTTTCTTCCAGGTGGAACAGATTATTGATGAAGTAATGTAGGGTGTAGCACTCGGGTGGAGGCAGATGAGCATGAGCTTTCAGGGGCAGGTGTAAGGGCACTAAATGACTGGAGTAGTCCTGCATACGTCACGAGAGAGAAGTTTAAGTTTTTTTTTATTTTTTGGATGAAGCATTATGAGGTTAAAACATTGAAACCTATGCATGGGTGAAGTGTTCACAGGAAGATCTACAGTATAACATGCTTTTAGAAAATATATGGGGTGAATTTTCATTCCATGCTGACATTGGTTTTATTTTCTTAAACCACAGGTTGGCGCTGCTCTCCGACCAGCCTTTTCCCCAGATACACCCTCAGACATCACTGCCAAAGCCTGCCAGGTACACCTTCAACCCACCGAAACCACAGCCTAGTCTTGATTCAGCTCGTCAAGATTCAACCCAGCATTGTCAGAAAAAAGGGTGTAAAGTTGTCACTGGGGTTCTTATCTTATTTAACCCTGAATGGTGCAAATTAGTACCTTTTTAAAGGTACATTTTAATACCTAATAATAGTACCTTTTGAAAGGGTGCCAACCCAGTCACTGGTCAGTTTTGATATTTTGGCCTATTTTGCTTCTATAACTTGTCCTTTTTTCAGACTAGTGGAAAGAAAACATCCAAAGTACACATTTAAGTGTTTATTTTATTATACTTTCAGTGTCAGAAATCTCCACTTCAGCAACCAGTTTTGTTTTTATTTTTAAAGCTGAATAAATAATCTTTCCATTGATGTATGGTTTGTTAGGATCGGACAATATTTGGCTGAGATACAACTATTTGAAAATCTAAATATTGAGAAAATCACCTTTTAAAGTTGTTCAAATGAAGTTCTTAGCAATGCATATTACTAATCAAAAATGAAGTTTTGATATATTTATGGTAGGACATTTACGAAATATCTTCATGGAACATGATCTTTACTTCATATACTAATGATTTTCTTCATAAGAGAAAAATGTATAATTGTGACCCATTTGAGCCAATTGTTGGCTATTGCTCCAAATATAGCTGTGCTGCTTATGACTGCTGCTGTGCTGCAGGGACACATTTGTGCTGATATTCATTCAAATAAGTGTGTATTAAATTAGATAATGCCTCAATTACACATTTAAACATAACATTTAAGAAAACTTGTAATACAAAACGTTAGTGTCTTCATGTGCTGTGATTTAATCAGCTGGTCCAAGTATGGTGATATCTTTATTTTGCTTTAAATTTGACTTTGTTTTGAAGGATACCTCTTCTTCAGTGTTTGACAGTGGCTCCTCTCATATATCGCTGTACAGGTGTGCAGTGCATGGATAGGCAGCGGTGTTGTCAGTGACCTCAATGACCTGCGGCGCGTCCACAACCTCTTGGTCTCCTCTCTGGACAAAGTCCAGGCGGGCAAGGGCCAGTCCAGCCAGCTGTACAGTGAGAGCGCCACTACTATGGAGAAACTGGCTGTGCTGAAAGCATGGGCCGAGGTGAGTTAAACACTCACAGCTGTGCCCCTTTAGCACCTGCATTTACAAAGAACGATGATAGTGGCCTTATAAAATAAATCAACATCCTCCCTGCGTTTATTAGCATTACTTACTAGGGCTGTAAACTGGATGGTTTGTCACAATACAATATGATATCGATTCTCATAAATTCTATGATTAGATTAGATTCAGGATTTCCATCGATTTATTGATTATTATGCACCTATATTAAACAACCACCTACATTTTTATTAACTAACAAATGCAACCTAAATATATAACATTTATCTGAAATTTCCACATCCTATACCTCAACTGGGACGTTCACATCAAAAAGTACAAAAACAATATAAAACATACAAAACGTTTTTTGGCTGCTACTGAGGCTTCAGTGCTAAAAATCTTTTGGCCTCGTGGCAGCGCGCTGACGTGTAGCACAATGCAATAGAACAAAGACACTAATTAAATAAACAGTGCTTTTAGGTTTTACAGGTGGGTCTAAAAGAAATTTTCAGGTTCAAAAATTTGATAATCAAATGTAAAATAACACTGCATAGTCTTCACTGTATAAATAAAACATAATTAATCATTATCAATGTTCCATTTTTAACTCCTTAAAACTAAATAATGACGGCAAAATAATATAAATATAACGTTAGATAAATTCCCCATGGATGATTAGGGCACATGCATTAAAGGGAACTACCAAATATGATTAAAATATGCAAGCAGACACTCAAAACGGAAAAAAAACAGTCAGAATTTAGATGCAAAAAAGTGCCAAATAGACGTGATTGGAAAAGGCAACCTAATTAGGTATTTCACACTCGTTTATGCACAGACCGTGACAGTCAAGACTGCGTCATTCGTTGATGCAGACTGTATGATTATCCGACAATAAAAAAAAAAAAATTAACAACAATAATGTGCTTACCTTTGTGTTGCTCTGATTTCACACAGAACTAGAGGAAGTCTTGAACATAAGTGCAAAACTATAAGTTTTGGACTCCTGTTACTTACCGTCTCTGGTTTTAGGTGTTCGTCGTGGCCATGAACATAAAGAAGGAGTCTCAGTGCATGCCGGTGCGTCCTCCCCAGGGTGAGGATGAGGATGTGGGAGATGAAGGGGACGTTCTTCCTCCGGACAGCCTGATGACGTTAGTTCAGCCGGAGCTGCCGTCTCTCAGCCGTCTGTGGCTGGCCGTGTTGAGCGACTATGCGCTGCTCACCCTCCCTGCTGAGTTCTCCAGCCAGCTGCCCCCTGAAGGTGAAGTAAACCCCGCGAGTCCCTACACACTCCTGGTTTAGCCTAAGCCTGGTCTGTGAAACCGGGACAATATGTCTTACCTTAAGTTATATCAAATCTAATGACATAAGTCTTAAATATCTTTGAAATGATAAATCTTTATTTATAACTGAATAAATGAGCGCTGCGTGTTTCAAAAGTCAAAATGTTTCTGGTTCTACAGGCTCACGGTTTCAGAGCAGCTCACGATCAGTGAATACTGCACATTTATGCCAAGTGACTGCTTATGATCAATGTTTATTTTATGATGTTTCTATTGTAAGATGTTAAAGATGGTTGTACACTGAATCATTAGGTAAGCATTAGTAAATAGTCAGTTCATCCTTTATAAAGCATTGTCCCAACATTAATAGTCATTAGTAAGCAGTTTATAAATACAGCTATAAATGCCTGTTCTTGATTTATAAGCATATATATTACAAAGGAGATTTAAAGGCTCAGTTATCTTCCTAACAGAAAAAAATACACAGAGGGATACAGAACTCAGAAATATTTATTTCAAGATGCAAAAAAAATGAAACAGTACACTTGAATTCTTATTTTATTTTATTTTTCTATGAAATTACAGAGGCTTGTTTTTCATTTTTTGCATCTTGAAAAAATATTTCGG
The DNA here is from genome assembly GCA_036784905.1 of Acrossocheilus fasciatus. Taxonomy (NCBI): domain Eukaryota; kingdom Metazoa; phylum Chordata; class Actinopteri; order Cypriniformes; family Cyprinidae; genus Acrossocheilus; species Acrossocheilus fasciatus. The sequence goes on along the minus strand of CM071950.1, from coordinate 1,044,174 downwards.
TGTTCTTTATCCCTCTGTGTTGTGTTTCTGTTTGGATGATAAATGAGTCTTTAAATCTGCTTTGTAAATGCTTTATAAGGTATAAATAGTCCTCACTTTTGTTGAGCTCACAAAAATAGATGGCTGGTAACTAAATGTTTTATAACTACCTGATTAATCATGAATTACAGCAGGAATATGTGTTAATAAAGCATTTATTAAAACACTGAACAACTATTATCATGTATCTAAATAATAAGATTTATAAATGCACATTTAAATAGTTTATTAATCATTTACTTACACTTTATAAATGATCTTATGAACCACTGACAACTCCTAAATAACTGGTTTGTAAATAAGGTAATTTAGAAATGATACATTGATCATTAATAAAGTATGAAAATACAATTATTAAACATTCTAGATATGCTCAAGAACAAAACATTTATAGCTTTATTTATAAACTGCTTACTAATGCATATTAATGTTGGGACAATGCTTTATAAAGGAAGAATTGACTATTTGTTAATGCTTAACTAATGATTCATAGCGTGCAGTTTTTATAAAGCGTGACCACATTTTATCTCCATCTTTTTGAATGAGCAGCTGAAGTAGTAACATACACATTTCAAAAAATGATATATAGATTTATTAGTATAATCTGCACAATAATAATTGCTTTTCTTTAAACACATTAAACATTGAAACCGTATGATTTCTATGAGTGTGTATCATGTTTATGTGTCCTGTCCCGGCCACACGACTGAGCGCTCGAATGAACGCAAAAGATTTTAAATATTAGTCCATTTATTCTAAGCAAGTGCAAGCTGCTTTTAAAAATATTAATGCAAATACAGTGTTTTTTTTCCTCTGGTGATTTGTATTTGTTGTCATTGTATGCTACTTAATGTGTCCCAAGATATGGCGGTAACTACCCAGAATGCAATGCACAGTGACGTAGATTCTCTTTTGAATAAAACACATTTTGAGTATGAAAGGGATAACATGGAGTCTTGCGACGTTTCTGAGATGAAAAAATGAATTTTTAACTGTGTTCTGAACATGAGAATCAAAGGTTAGATTAGTGTCAAATATCACCCCCAGATTTTTAAATTTATTTTGAAAATCTAAAACCATACCTTCCACTGTTAAAACTAACGTACCAGTTTTACTAATTTGATGGGGTGTGCCAATATTGAGACAAAGGAAGTTTTTAGACATCCGTTTTTTAATCTCTGAAATGCTATGTTCAAGAAAGCCAATAGTTTTATATATAAATAACTAAATAACAACTTTATTCAAAAATTCGTCTCCTCCGCATCATGCTATAGCGCCATTTTGGAGAGTATCACATATGTATGCGCATACGCTGTTTACGCTTTGATCTGAACGTAAACAACGTATCCGTGTACATGCGTTTCATACGAGCTCTCAGAATGCATCAAAAATATCTTAATTTGTGTTCTGAAGATGAACGGAGGTCTAACGGGTTTGGAACGACACGAGGGGGAGTAATTAATGACAGAATCTTCATTTTTGGGTGAATTATCCCTTTAAGTCCTGATTGAATATGTGCCCCAGCCTGTTTAATTAGTAAATGAATCCGAGATGCATGACTATATGGAATTGTGTATTGTGCAGGTCTTTAAAAAAAAAAAAAAAAAGGTTTATTTCCAGGACCAATTGAATTTATTGTTGTACTTGCTCAGTGGAAACCGGTAACACCAGATAATCTTAATGGTGTGTTGATCAGGGGGGGCTTTCTACACTCCTGAGACCATAGACACAGCGCGGCTTCACTACCGAAGCTCCTGGGCGTCTGTCCTGCACGCGGAGGCGCTGTGGCTCAGCAGCACAGGCTTCGGTTCGGCTGAAGACTCTGCGGAGGGCAAGAGCGCTCCCCTTACAGGACCTGTCGTGACTTCTGCTCCGGCCAAAAACACCGATGACCTAGTGAAAGACAGGTTGCACCTTCTCTTGGGTAAATTGCCTGTGTGGCTCATTTGGACTTTTTGACATTTTCCTCTTCAAGTATGTAAAGGGCTCTAATGTCTCTGGCATTTCTTCAGGCATCAGCATTGAGTTCCTGTGTTTCCCTCGGGCCGAGGAGCCCATCGAGGATGTGATGTCATGTCTGTTTGCTCTCTGCACACTGCTGGACTCTCCTAGCGCTCGGACGCACATCGCAGAGGACCAGGTCAGAGCAGCTTCTCAACATCTGGATCATTCCTCTTACTTCAGGCAGGAGTGAAGCTTTCTAAACGCAGGACTAGGGGTCTGCGATGTTGACAAAAAAATAAGCAGACGAGATTTTGCTGAGTGTGTTATTGTGCTGGTATCTGAAGGACTGCTGTGGACAGCTGACTGAAGTTTTTGATATTCTTCATGTTCTGTGTGGTGGTCAGTTCACAGCAGTCATATAAATGAATCTTTTCCAATAAGTTTAAAGTGATTTTTACCTTAACAAAGCCATTTTTTTAAAGATATAAAAGTGTGCATCTTTTGAGTCAAATTCTTACATTTAATCAGTAAATTAGAGTAAGCAAGCAAATTAAGTCAGTATCAATAAAATCATGTTTGCAATGCAGAGGAAGCACAGAAGCTGCATCTGAAGTGGCGTTTAGATGCATTTACTCACTGTTTAATGCAGGACATCAGTGCGTTTAACTAGCAGTTACAAAAGAATATATAATGTTTTGATATTTTAAACACATCCTTGAATACTGATATTTTAAATTATTTAAATAATAAAAAGATACTTTAAATATGAAATTAAAGCCGCCAGCAGGTGGCAGCGAGTCACTGTTAATAAGTGAGTCATTGCGATTGAACCGAATCATTTAAACGGTTGATTCATTCAGGAACGAAACACTATCATGTTGCTCAGAGACACAAAACTGTGCTGTGTTTGGAATTATTTTTGTCGTCGAATTAGAGCAAAAAGAGGTGATATGGTGCAAGTCTCTTAATTAACGTATTGATTTTTTTACAAGTTCAATAAACAAGGTCATTTGTAATCATGCTGGTTTTTAGAGGGAAAAAAATGACACTATTCATATGATATTGATTAACTGTATGAAATAATATAAATATGAGCATTTTCTGCCCCATATCTTGAATGTGGTGATCATTCTACATGTATTTGAACTGATTCATGCAGTGAAGGAACTCGTTCGCACGTGCACTAGTCTTGATGGTTTGTTTGTGTGGCAGTTGCTGGCTGTGGAGCTGCTCAACGTGCTTCACCGGCTGTTGTTAACACGCGACCCACCCAGCGTGCAGCTGCAGGTGACGACAGTCGTGCAGAAAACCATCCGAGCTGCCCAAGAGCATCTGGAGCACGTCAGGAGCAGCAAGAGTGAGTAGACAGTCACAGTTATATGTTCTCAACGTCACCAGGTCAGACACAGCAGATTAGAGTTCAGTGAAGCAACCTGTGACACGTTAGGACAACTAAATCAGGTCATCTGAAGGTTTGGGAAGCAATTTGGAATAAAATAAAGTAAGAATGAAAGTGACTCCTTATTAACTCTTTCCCGGCCAAACACAGAATTGTCTGTTTTCACTGTTAAACGCTAGGGGGCGCTACTAAAGCTACGGCCCTGGGAAATGTAGCAAGCTAAGCTACAGCAACAAAATCATTTAGTGTTACTACATTTACAATTTTAGGCACAGGCACCACAATAGCCTGCTTCTGCACTTTAGGGACTCTCTGAAGAGCAAAAGACCATTGAAAAATCTTACAGAACACTGGTGCCAATTGCTCAGCAGCACAAACCTTAATTAAATACCCCCCAATATTGTCTGGTCCAGGAGTTTTTGTCTTCTTACAACCCTTTAAAAACTTTAATTATATCTGATTCATCAAAAACGTTGTTATAGTCACCACCACAGCTCATTTTATAATTCATAGACTCCATTTTGGGACCAAATTCAGGTGCATCGAAGCGTAGATAAAACCTATTTAGTTCCTCAGCCAATTGACTGCTAGCGTCATACCCACGTAACTGAATTCTCTTAGTCTCACACCTTTAGATCCAGAACTGTCATCCCTTTCCAAACCGACCCCACATTCTTTCTACTCGGCTCTTTCTCTAGGTTTATTTTATAATTTAACTTTGCATGCTTCACTTCCATTTTAATCTGTTTGTGTGTGTATATAATGGTAAACCATAATTGCAAACTACCACAAATAATGCTGAGGTTGAATTTGCATATATTGATAATTGATGATTCAGTCATGTTCTACAGACTAGCAGCAACATTTAGTGGTGGTGTATGACTGCCTGTGGTTTGCATTAGCATCACTGTGTGTGTGTGTGTGTGTGTTTTGTGGCAGCTGTAGAGGACGGTGGAGATGAGGAGTGTGTTTCAGTGCTCGGGGAAGGAGGAGAAACCGGGGAGCTACTTCCAGGGAAATCTCTGGTGTTTGCTGCGATGGAGCTGCTGGTTTTTATCTTGGTGCGTCACCTGCCTCACCTGAAAGTAAAGGACACGGATAGCGTCAGACAAGCACCTCAGCACCTGTCTGACGACAGCAACCGGATGGTGGCAGCCACGGTCACGGTCCTCGCCGAGCTGCCGTCACTCTGCTCTCCTGCAGGTACACACACCTGCTTCACACCGCTGCAGCACACTTAACCTGACACTTTCATTCAGAGATTAAATCAGATCGTCTCACATTCAAAAACATCAAAAGTCAGTACCTGAGATGAGTCTTAAAGATATATATGCTGCATCAATGCAATGATTCGTTTTTGTTTAAATAAACATAACACAAGTACTGCAATCATTTACAAATAATGTAGAAATTCAATAAAATAGAATTTATTAAACAATATATATTTCTGTCTTTTATTAACCCTGTAAAACTTGACATTAAATAGTTTTTTTTTTTTTAATGGAACTGAGTATTACCATTTAGACTAAATAACAAAAAGGGTCTATATATGTGTTTTATGTTTTGTATGATATTTGATCCATCAAGCTGATATAGTGAGAATATGGAGGGAAAACAGCTCAATTTTATTCGGAGACTCAAGCTGAGCAAATGCTGATTTATCTGATGAAATTCTGATGCTTTTAATATAAATCAATGAGATCTTTTTTACAGTATAGCAAATACTGACATAAAGTGATATAAATATCAGCGGTCGCTCTATATCTCCAGTAATATGTCTCAGTAAGATGAGACTGAAATGATGCAAACATATAATGCAATGCTGATGGAGAAGAAGAAATAAAGCTCCTCAGAAGATGTGAGATGAAGATCATTCCTCCGATGAGGAGCAGTGAAAGTAAAGCTCCTCAAAAGATCCTGATGATCAGATTTGAGACGCACTGATGTTTCTAGAAAATGATTGATGGAGAATCAAGTAAAGCTGAGCTGCTTCAGTCCAGTAAGTGTTCATCTGGAAATATGACTGCAGTTATTCTGACCTTTACTTGATCAAAATCAGTCCAGATTTGACAGAAAAAGACACGAGAAGCAGCAGCTGAAGCTGGACCTTTCTACAATTACACTAAAAGAGCTTTAACTGGATAAAACACTCTAAACGATCAATCAGACGACAGAAGACATGAGGAGATTTGAATGTGAAGTTTGATCATGTTGATCGTATAGAGACCCTAGAATTTCATGCATCAAATATGATCCATTTATATTTACATTTAGTCATTTAGCAGATGTTTTTATCCAAAGCGACTTACAAATGAGGACAATGGAAGCAATCAAAATCAACAAAAGAGCAACAATATGCAAGTGCTATAACAAGTCTGTTAGCATAACACAGTACACGTAGCAAGGTTTTTTTTTATTTTTATTGTATAATAAATAAAAAGAAAACCGATTAAAATACAAAAAGAATAAAGAAACGTGTTAGGTTTTTTAAATTTTATTTTTTATAAAGAAAACAAGCAGTGAGTAAATGAATAGAGTGCAAGGGTTAGGGCTTTTTTTTTTTTAAGAATAGAATTAGAATAGAGAGTGCTAGAGTTAGAGGGTCAAATAAAGATGGAGGAGATGTGTTTTTAGCCGATTCTTGAAGATGGCTAATGATTCAGCTGCTGGGATTGAGTCGGGCAGGAGGAACAGTTAATATAAGAGTCTGTGACAGTGATTTTGTGCCTCTTTGGGATGAACAATAAGGCGACGTTCACTTGCAGAACACAAGCTTCTAGAGGCACATGAGTCTGAAGTAGTGAATTTAGGTAAAGGGGTGCAGAATAAGTTCGGTGTATGATAGAGTAAATAGTAATAGCCTCCCCCGGGTCCTAGTGCCCGCTCAGTAAGGAGTATTAATTCTGTAGGGGGCGCTGTTGGCCTACTTCTAATAAAATGAAAGTAAAATACACAAATAACATTTAGACTGTGTTTCTGATTAAATAAAGCAGTAATTGATGTCATAAAATCATGAGTATGTTTTGATTTAAAGGTCAGAAGCTGTAGTTTACAAAAAAAATCACAAACATGACACTTGTAAATTAAATAATTTTATATATACTGATTTATTCATTAATGTGTAATGTTATATTTTTTTAAACAAATTATGAGCTCTAAAAGATTTTCAGAATTTTTACAACTCCTGCTTTAGACCATTTACAAATCTTAAAATAAAATGTTAAGGTTATTACTGCATCTTTCTTGTTAAAAACTAACCAAAATGAAAAATAATTTGCTTATAATATCTGCACAGGAGAGACTTGGTGTTTTCAAACAAAAGGAAATATATCGGCATCGGCTATCGGCCAAAAAGAGTTGAAAAATATCAGCATATCTGCAAAAATCCAGTATTGTGCATCCCTAGTTAGAGCTATTAGATTTATTTAGTTAGAACTATTAGATTTAATATTTAAACTATTAATCCGTCTTTCGGATGAGACGTTAAACCGAGGTCCTGTCTCTCTGTGGTCACTAAAAATCCCAGGACACTCATCGTAAAGAGTAGGGGTGTAACCCCGGTGTCCTGGCCAGATTCCCTCCACTGACCCCTGTCTATCATGGCCTCCTAATAATCCCCATCCACTTGATTGGCTCTATCTCTCTCTCCTCTCCACCTGTAGCTGGTGTGTGGTGAGCGCACTGGCGCCGTTGTCCTGTGGCTGCCGTCGCATCATCCAAGTGGATGCTGCACACTGGTGGTGGTTGAGGAGAGACCCCCCCCCCCCACAGGATTGTAAAGCGCTTTGGGTGTATTGCAATACACATTAAAGCGCTATATAAATGCCTCATTCATTCATTCATTCATTCATTCATTCATTATTATTATTTGCTATTATTAGCTATTAGAGTTTTAGAGTTTTAAGTCTGATTCAGCGTACTTTATAGCAAGGGTCACCACACTCGGTCCTGGAGCTCCAACTTACCTCAACACACCTGCCTTGAAGTTTCAAGTATACTAAGCAAGACCTTGATGAGCTGGTTCAGGTGTGTTTGATTAGGTTTGGAGCTAAACTCTGCAGGACACCGGCCCTCCAGGAACAAGATTTCTATGAATTTTAACTAAATGAAGTTTTATTTCTTGCTGTAGGAAGCATGACCATTCTGCCCACGGTGCTCTTCCTGATCACTGGTGTGCTGAGAGAGACGGCGGTGAAGATGTCTGATAACTCGGTCCCGGTGCCCGTGTCTGCGGCTCTGCAGGCCATCAAAACCATCCTCAGCTCTCCGCTGGCACCCAAGAGCCAGACGCAGTGGAGGGCGCTGGTCAGGAGCAGTCTGGCCACCGTCCTCGAGCACTCGCAGCCAGGTGAGAGCGATGCATGTGTCTGTGTTTAGCAGCAGTGACCCGGCGGTTTCTGACACTCTCTGTCCTGTAGACGCGTGCGGGGCCGGCGTGGATGAAGTCAGTTTGCTGACGGCCGTCACATTGTTTCTGCTGTCGGCCAGCAGTGAGCTGGTCGGCGTCTCTGTCCTGCAGAAAGGCTGCATTGAGCGCTTCAGACAAGGACTCAACTCTGCTGATCCCTGGGTGAGCTACTCAAACTTTATATACATGTGCTATCATGGTGTCTATTCTCCTCATCTGAGCAGTTTAATACAGTGTCCGGATTAGTGCGGCACTTTGCAATTATAGAGCGCTTTTGCATTGATTAGTAGCAAATTAGTGCTGTCAATCAATAAAAAAAACGAATTAATAGCACCTTTTTTTCTGAAATTAATCACGATTAATCCAAACAATGAAATTGTTTATATTATTAAATTATATTATTTAAATAAAAAATATATATAAATTTTATATATTGTTTATATTACAATAATTTCACATTTAATTTTCAAATTAATGTAGAAAAAGAATGCAGACTGTGTGTGTATGTATATATATATTTCTTTATTAGGGGCCAAGCACCAAAGGTGCGGAGGCACCTATTGTGTTTGTTAGCGGTCTTTTTTTCTTCCGCTCGAAGTCTATGGCAGCCCATAGAACCGCTTGCGGGAAAGTTGTAAAATTTGGCACACTGATAGAGGACAGTGTCAATAGTAACCACAGCAAATTTGGAGTCTCTATCTCAAACTCTCTAGCGCCACCACATGTCCAAAGTTTCACTTTTGAAATGCTAATAACTTTTGAACCGTAAGCCAGAAAATGAAACTTCCTTTTTCCTCTGAATCCTTGGCTCAAGTCGAGTCGAATCCAGTCCAAAATTCAAAAATCGTAAGGTTTAGTTTTTTCGCTATATTCAATTGTTCGTAAAACCTACTTTTTCGAACTCGTCCTAGACGGTTCGTCCGATTCTCACCAAAATTGGCTCAGATCATCTACAGACCATGCAGGCAAAAAGTTATGGAATTCAAGTCGATTAGTCCAACCATTCTCGAATAATGCACGAATAAATTCTACGAAAAGCATGCAAAAATGGATCTGAGGCTATATCTCCACAACGGTTTGGAATATTGAGACAAAACTTGGTGAGTGTTATAACAAGCATGACCTGAGGTTACCTGCAGTGTTTCGGCACTGTGCCACCTAGTGGTCAGGAGATATGAAAAATGCAAATTTTTGCTTATAACTTGTGAATGGTTAGGCTAAAAATCACAAAACTTGTCTCTTTAGATTCGGTGCATCATGCCGACTCCAACCATATCTGATTTTCCCATATCAGCCATTTTAGGAGTCAGCCATGTTGAATTTTGTCGTAAAATGCTAGATTTTACGAACTCATTAACGTATTGTTACGAAACTCAGTGTGGTTCTTCAGCACCATGCCCTGATGGTACTCAAAAAGTTTGGGGACATCGCCACCTTGTGGTCAAAGGTTATAATGAAATTTCTAAAAATGCTAATAACTTTTACTTACATTAGCCTATTGTAATCAAATTGATGTTGATAGATTCCTTGGGTCATGCCGAGAACATCGATACCAATTTTGCAATAATTGGCATTAAAACTTCCTGTTCGCCATTTGATTCATGTTGAAAACCTACTTTTTCGAACTCCTCCTAGACCGTAAGTCCGATTTTCACGAAATTTGACTCGGATCATCTTCAGACCATGCTGGCAAAAAGTTATGGATTTCGTGTCGATATATTACACGGTTTTTGTTTAGCGCATCAACGAATTTGCTGGAAAGATGCCAAACTACATCTGAGGCTGTATCTCAGCAAAACTATTCGAACCAAATTTTGTATGTGACATTGTCACCTCACACTGACCATACCACTTCAGTTAAGTAACATCGCCACCTATTGGTCAAGAGTAATAAGCCATTCATTAACCTTTAATTATGAAATTTACAAAAATGCTAATAACTTTTGATTGCATTAGCCTATTGTAATGAAACTATCCCTTGGGTCATGCCGACAACATACATACCAATTTTCGCTTAGGAAATCTGAACTCCCTGTCCACCATTTTGATTTATGTTAAAAACCTACTTTTTCTAACTCCTCCTTAAACGTTTGTCCGATTTTCACCAAAATCGAGTCAAATCATCTTCAGACTGTGCTGACAAAAAGTTATGCATTTCGTGTCGATTGACGAAACCGTTTTCGTACAGCACCGTTGCAAATTTTAGGCATGGTGCCAAAATGAGTCTGAGGCTATATCTTTGCAAAGCTTTGACATAATGACAACAAACTTTGTGTGTGCCATTGTCACATCACACAGAACACACCAAAATTGATTTGATAATGGTGCCACCCGTTGGTCAAAAGTGAAAAGTCATTCAGTCTTATTACTAGTAGTTTTAAATGATTTTTTTTAATCTTAAAATGCCTTCAATTACTCATTGCTGAAGTTGGTCTGATGCTCCGTGCTATGCTTAGCTCCTCATGTTGCCGCTGATGTGCTTGGCCCCGTCATTGCTGCTTGCAGCTATATTTGGCTTTTTTTTTTGACTGAAGGCGAGTATCATTGATACCAATTAGGGCTGCAACAAACGATTATTTTGATAATCGATTAATCTAATGATTATTAGAACGATTAATTGACTAATCATCAATTATTTCAGTGATTAATCAGTAGACTTTGATTATTCAGCTTTTGCAGTTAGTTAAAATATTAAGTTAATACATTCTAACATAAATAAAGGTCACTTCAGCTTACAGTATTATACAATTAATTGTTAATGTTACGGCCAGCTCGTTTCGACCGTACATAAAACATACAAGTACAAAATAATGACTTGCAAGAGTTTATTGGTCTTCAAAAGAATACAAATAACTTAATATAACGAAGTCTAGGATTCAAAATCAAAAGGGAAAATCATAATCCAAATGGGGAGGAGAAAAGGTTGATATGAGTTGTAAGCAAGTGACTTCTCCAGAGGCCGTCAATCCCCTGGACGAAGTGAAGAGGAGTGTTTGGATCCAAGGTTTTATCCTCTCTGCAATCAAATGGTGAACAGGTAACAGGGGTGTGCAATCTCCCACGCCCTCCTGGAAGAATTACGCCACCAGCAGGCGGGCAAGTAGAATACAGGGTCGTAACACCTCCCTCCTAAAAAAAAAGATTCGACAACGAATCTAAAAAAACAAAGGAAAGAAAAACAGTTAAACACCATCCAGAACGAACACAACAAAAGTTCCGATGGTCCAAAGAAACGTCGTTTTCTCCTTACTCTTCAACACCTCTGGGCCCTAGAGATGCAAAGAAAAGGGAACAAACAACGCAGAAATTGTTACGCTCTAGAAAGTGTGTCAGCTATAATGTTATCTTTTCCTCGAATGTGTTTAATCTCAAGATGGAAAGGTTTTAAAATGAGACTCCATCGCATAAGTCGCTGATTTCGATTCCTCATCCGATTCAGAAAGACCAAAGGATTATGATCCGTATAAATGATAATCGGTGCAGCAATTGACCCTAGATAAACCTCAAAATGTTGAACGGCCAACACTAGGGCAAGAGCTTCTTTCTCAATGGTAGAATACACCTGTTGATGTCGATTGAATTTCTTAGAAAAGTAACTTACAGGATGTTGAACATGGTTCGAATCCTCCTGCAGGAGAACAGCGCCCGCACCACAAGCACTCGCATCAATTGTAAGACTAAAAGACTTTTCAAAATTCGGAGCTGTCAAAACAGGGCTACATGCCAGCAAAGCCTTACAATTTTCGAAAGCCTGCTGACAGGACTCAGACCACTGAAAAGATAACTTCGGACTCAATAAATCGGTAAGAGGTGAGACTACACTGGCAAAATTTTCACAAAAACTTCGGTAATATCCCACCATACCGAGAAATCGTCGCAATTCACGACGAGTGGTGGGAGCCGGAAAGTTACAAATGGCTTCTACCTTAGTCTCAATAGGCTTTACACAACCATTTCCCACTACCTTACCCAAATAGGTAACGGTTGCCTTCGCGAACTCAGACTTGGAGAGATTAACCGTAAGATTAACCTTTGCTAAACGAGAAAAAAGTTCTTTAATCTGGTTAAGATGCTCAGACCAGGAGGAACTATACAAAACGATGTCATCCAAATATGCCTCACATCCTGACATTCCATACAGTATACGGTTTACGAGTCGCTGGAAAGTCGCGGGTGCATTTCGAACTCCGAAAGGCATTACCGTATACTGTAGGAAAGCATCAGGCGTAACGAAGGCAGATAATTCCTTTGCACGATTAGTCAAAGGCACCTGCCAATACCCCTTTAAGAGGTCGAATTTACTAACATAACGGGCAGAGCCAACATGATCGACGCAGTCATCAACTCGAGGTAAAGGGAAACAGTCCGGCTTTGTCACAGAGTTAAGTTTTCGATAATCTGTGCAGAATCGATATGAGCCATCAGGTTTATTTACTAAAACACAAGGAGAACTCCATGAACTGAAACTAGATTCAGCCAGATTATGAGTAAGCAGATAGTTCACCTCTTGTTTCAGCAAATCTCTCTTAAAAGGATTGACTCGATAGGCGTTCTGTTTAACTGGACATGAGGTTCCTACATCGATATCATGTTCTATGACAGAAGTGCGACCAGGAACGTCAAGGAAAAGAGAGGGAAATGACATCACCAACTCAGTGACATCACTCCTCTCTTTCTCTGTCAAATAAGAAAGATGAGAGGATAGATTAAGAAGAATCTCAGAGTTTTTAAGTCGCCCGTCGACTTTTCCTCGAGAAAGAAAACTCTCATCTTCATCAGCATTCTCTAAAGAATCCCCACTCACGCTGCGAAAGAGAGGAGACGATTCTGGAAGAGAGTCACAAGAGTTTACCACATTAACGGTAACAGAACGAACAGGCACTATATACAATTTCAACAGGTTACTGTGACAGACTTGTACTTTTTTTCTCCGGTCAGGAGTATTCAACAGATAATTATTATCAGAAAGACGTTTAACTACACTGTAGGGACCTGTAAACTTAGCCTGAAATGGGTTGGCAGGTAAAGGCAGCAGAGCCAGTACTTGATCACCCACCTGAAACTCTCTAAACTTAGCTTTTCTGTCAAAATGTTGTTGCATTTTTATTTGAGACTTATTCAACTTCTTTTTAGCGAGAGCTCGTGCCTCATACAATCTACGTCGGAATCCACTCACATAATCAGAAATGTTTTCAGAAGGTTTAGACATTCGCCACTCCTCAGCTAACACAGCTGTAGGTCCTCGCACTACATGTCCGAACACCAATTCATTTGGGCTAAACCCAAGGCTTTCTTGGATTACCTCACGTATCGCTAATAACATCCACGGCAGACCTTCTTCCCAATCCGCATCGAGTTCCACACAATATGACCTCAAAAGGGACTTCAGGGTTTGATGAAACCTCTCAAGAACTCCTTGACTCTGCGGATGATAGGCACTAGAAATATTGTGCTTTACTCGAAGCTGACGCAGGGCTTTTGAGAACGGTTTTGACATGAAGTTCGAACCCTGATCGGATTGAATAACCTTGGGAATTCCAAAGGTCGACATAAAATTAGTGACGGCCTTCAAGACAGATTTTGTAGTGATGGACCTTAACGGATAAGCAGCAGGATAACGAGTAGTCTGGCACATAACGGTTAGAAGGTATTGGTGACCAGCCTTAGACCGGGGCAAAGGACCAACACAGTCTATGATCAAATACTCAAAAGGAGTGGAAACGACGGAAATAGGCTGCAACGGAGCAACAGGCACTTTTTGATTCGGCTTACCGGTGATCTGGCATGTATGACAAGATCGAATATGTTTTGCCACATCTCGCTTTACCTTTGGCCAATAGAATTGCCGTAAGACTCGATCATACGTTTTACGAACTCCAGTATGACCAGCAAGTCCTTGATGAGCCAAATGCAACACAGAGTCTCTCACTGTAAAAGGGATCTCAATCTGAGTTTTAGGTTCTAGAGAAACATCTTTATGCAGGACCACTGTCCGACAAAGCAGACCTTCATCAAGAAAGTACGAAGAGGACCGAGCATCAGAACACTTCCTAGACCCTGCTGCAGAAAATAAAGGTCTAAGAGTGTCATCGCTCTGTTGAGCTTTAATTAAATCCTCTCGAGAGATCTGTAACAATGAAGTCAAAGAACAGTCATCAGCATTAGAGAGATCAACGTTGCTTTTCTCAAGAGTGGACAGAACCTCAGATGTATCAGCAAATTCACTTTGCAGCCCTGTTGAATCTTTCTGGTCAGAAGACGACGAAGGACAGGACTTCAGGTCTTTTTGCTCAGGACATTTAGACACATCAGATCTTAGCTCACCTGTATTAACAGTATAAAAGAAAGTGTCATGCAATGGAACTTCAACTTGATTTTCAGATAATGATTTAGCCATTGATCGAGTAACTGCACAAGCTGGAAACAAATCAAGAAATTCTCTTGAATTTTCAACATCAGACTTCTTAGGTATACATGATATTATGGGCGGAGCTAACACACTACTCCGTCCCCAAACATTCCCACCAGCTAAGTCATTTCCCAGAATAAATGTAATCCCAGGGACTGGAAGTGCAGAACGAACACCAACTACTACATCACCAGATACAATGGCAGAGGAAAGATGGATTCGATGCAAAGGCACTTCAACAAACCCCATCTCAAAACCTCACACTAATACATGAGTTCCAGTAGCAGTTTCAGGAGTTAAAGGCAAAATTCCTTCTAAAAGAAACGACTGCGCAGCTCCCGTATCTCGAAGAAGACGTACTGGCACCATTTCGTTTGAACCACGCAATGATACATTTCCCTCAGTGATAAAAGGTGTATAATCAACAGAGGAAGACACACACTGATCAACAGTTTTATCACTAGAACTAAATAGATGACGATCTTTCTCATCACGAGTGTCAATAGTGAGTGGTGAGGTAGAAACTAAAGCAACAGGTTTCAACAATCTCTCTTTCTTCTTGAGAATAAGACAGTCAGATATTTTATGACCAGACTTTTTACAATAAAAGCAAACCATGTCTCGTGAGAGTGCCGGTTTACTAGCATGTTCAGCAACTGTCGCCTTAATATTCCTACTCATCACAGGAGATTTTATTTTAGGTTGAAAGCAAAACTTAGACTTACTCATATCGTTGGTTTTAAGACCGACTGAACTGAATGATCGACGATGGGTTAACACAAATTCATCAGCCATGATAGCAGCTTCAGAAAGTGTATTCACTTTGTGTTCAGTGAGATGCGTAGCCACTGCATGAGGAACACAATGTTTAAACTCCTCTAAGAGCACTAATTCTCTTAACTGCTCTTTAGTTGTAACTTTCATTGAGGTGCACCAACGATCAAATAAGTTCTCTTTTTCTCTTGCAAATTCAACATGAGTACATTCATCAGCTTTAGTCAAATTCCTGAATTTTTGACGATATGCTTCAGGCACGAGTTCATATGCATGCAACACAGCAGATTTCACAACATCATACTCACCACTCTGTTCCAGTGAGAGTGCAGAATAAACTTCTTGAGCTTTACCTGTGAACACGCACTGTAACAAAGTCCAAAAGCTTTTCGGCCATTTCATGGATAAAGCAACACGTTCAAAGTGATAAAAATATTTATCCACTTCCTTTTCAGAAAATGGCGGCACTAATCTCATATGTCTGTGAACATCAAACACAGGTTCACCTGCATTCGCATGCTGTTGTGGAACAGGAGGCACATTCGCTTGTGAAACTTCAGCTGTCTTTGCTGCTAATTCTAACTCCAACTTTTTTATCTGAAACGCTCTCTCCTCTCGTTCCTTCTCTAACTGAAACGCTCTCTCATCACGTTCTTTCTCTAACTCAAGCTCCATTCTTCGCATAGCTAATTGGTGATCTAATTTTCTCTCTTCAAATTCTCTTTCTATCGCTCGCTCTTTTATAGCGCGATCATCACGTTCAGCACGAGTTTTCGCAGCATCTAAACACAATTGCTTCTCTTGTAAAGACAATTCTGGAAATTTTATCTCACTTTCACTATCAACCTCCGCAGTATATTCAACCGATTCACTAGGAGCTATAAACTCAGCGCTTACCTCTATAACTCCTCTATCAACAAGTGACTGTTTCAAAGTAGTCACAATAGTTTCCTTCAGCCTCTTTTCTTGAGAAGTAAGATCGACCTTGAAGCGTTCGGCGATTTGCACCAACTGCTCCTTTGTACAACTCTCAAGCAAAGCTTCTGATGGACACGCAACGAAATCTTCGATCACCGAAGACATGTTATTCGTATCTGTATACGCACAATAACACAAACGAGACTACTAGCTAACACACGTGAGACGCTGTTTATCCAAAGTACAACCTATGCTCATTCACAAAACTTTCAAAGACTTCCCACAAGTCAAAACACAGTGCAAGCGCGAAATTAAACCGCACTATACACAAACGCAACGATTTACCTTAATTTATTTTTGTAGAATGAATTTTCCGTTTATAATATGAGAAAACTCCAGCTCCTAACTCAGAAAACACTAACTAAATCCTACCTGGTCTTCAGAGATGTACCGGGCTCGGGGCGGCATTAAACGCTAAACTCCGCGACAATCAGTCAAACTGAAAATCCGGAAGCGTACCCCCTACAGAGAGTTAATCTCCACCCAGGATAACCTCCAAAAACAAGAAAGGCAAAATAACAAAACAAAACAACAAACAGTGCTCCGTCGAAAGGATTGTATTCACAATCCAGCTGGAAACACTCTAACTCACCAGAGTTCTCATTTATAAAAGGTAAACATTCACAAAAACATACACACATACAACCCATACTTACCAACGTTTCCTACCCCCATAGGATCTCGGACGAGGCCCCAATTTATGTTACGGCCAGCTCGTTTCGACCGTACATAAAACATACAAGTACAAAATAATGACTTGCAAGAGTTTATTGGTCTTCAAAAGAATACAAATAACTTAATATAACGAAGTCTAGGATTCAAAATCAAAAGGGAAAATCATAATCCAAATGGGGAGGAGAAAAGGTTGATATGAGTTGTAAGCAAGTGACTTCTCCAGAGGCCGTCAATCCCCTGGACGAAGTGAAGAGGAGTGTTTGGATCCAAGGTTTTATCCTCTCTGCAATCAAATGGTGAACAGGTAACAGGGGTGTGCAATCTCCCACGCCCTCCTGGAAGAATTACGCCACCAGCAGGCGGGCAAGTAGAATACAGGGTCGTAACATTAACACTTTACAATAAGATTCATTAGTTAACATGAACTAAGAATGAACAATACTTCTACAGCATTTGTTAATCTTGGTTAATGTTAATTTCACCATTTACTAATGCATTATTAAAATCACAAGTTGTGTTTTAACATTGGTAAATGCACTGTGAACTAACATGAACAACTCTTTTTATTAACCAACATTAACAAAGATTAATAGTTAAATGTAATAAATGCATTGTTCATTTTGTTCTTTCATGTTAATTAATACATTACTAATGTTATTAAATGATGCCTTACTGTAAAGTGTTACCAATTCATTAAACAAATAGATGTATTTGGCACACAAAATGAGACACTCTCTCACCATTTAATTAACTGAATGACACAATTCTGCCAAACATCTCCTTTTGTAAATCATATAAGAAACTTAAAGGTAAGTGATCAGACGCTTTGGATAAACTATTTTATTCACAATATCTTAAAATACCTTACAGGGTTATAACCAAAACAGTCCTGAGCTAGATCAAGCTTTGATCTCTGTAAACCAAACTGTCACTGTAATGAAATAATTTTTTCCCCACTAATAAAAATATTGTATCATTAGCTAGCTCCACACTGGAGAGCTGCTTTACAGAAAATCAAGTTGTAATTCTAACTGAAAGCGACACTGACTCTGGTTTTTCATGTTTAATAGCGTAAAGCTGCTTGAATTAAGGCTATCTATTGCATAAAGTACTATATAAATAAACATGATGTGACCGGACTTTACTGGAGTTACGTTACTGAGAAGCAGAGTTCATGCAAACATCCACATCGTTGTAATCGGTTGTATTTTTAACTGCTGCTTTCACACTGCTGCCAGTTTTTGTTGTGTGTATTTCGTTACTGAGAGGAAAGCGCGCAATATATATTTACATATTCATAACTCAGGTTCGGATGCATTTTCTCTCAAGCGCTGTGTGTGTCTTCTCTTGAATTGCGTCCAGGAGAGCTGAATTACGGTCTTGTGCTACAGCACCACGCTGGTCAAACCACAGTATTGCAGGCTCTTGCTTTAGCTCATATGAGATCAAACGACTACTCGACAACAAAAATTTGTTGACCTTTTTTTATTGTTGTCGATAATGTCGACTAATCGTTGCAGCCCTAATACCAATACTACTGATGTCTGTAGGAAATTGTTCTTTATTATTTAACCACTAGCTATGTTTCCATCCACCTATTTTTATGTGCATTTTGAAATATCGCATAAAAAAACGCTGGATGGAAATGCCAAGATGCACATAAATTTTAAAAATGCGCATAACTTATTTGCACATTTGAGTAGGATAAACTTTTTATCCGATAAGAGAAAAAATGCGCATAAACTACGATGGAAACACATTTACCGAATAAATTCATCCATGCGCATTGAAAAAGTAATGAGACGGGATAACTTGACTAGCAGCGGACCGATCTTGTTCACAGCATCTGTATGTTATTATGATCAATCTGAAAAGCCTGAGCAAGGTTGAGTTGGACTCGTAATCCAAAGGTTCGAGTCTCAGGTCGGCAGGAATTGTAGGTGGAGGGAGTGAATGTCCAGCGCGCTCTCCACCTCAATACCACGACTGAGGTGCCCTTGAGCAAGGCTCAACCCCCAACTGCTCCCCGGGCGCCGCAGCATAAATGGCTGCCCACTGCTCCGGGTGTGTGTGTTCACTGCTCCGGGTGTGTGTGTTCACTGCTGTGTGTGTGTGTGTGTGTGTGTTCACTGCTGTGTGTGTTCACTGCTCTGTGTGTGTGTGTTCACTGCTGTGTGTGTGCACTTTGCATAGGTTAAATGCAGAGCATGAATTCCGAGTATGGGTCACCACTTTCACTTTCACAAATGTTCTCATCTGTTTTTAATGCAGCTAACCTCATCTTCCCACTCATTAAACTACGACACTCATTGCGACATTGTAAAGTGATGAAACTAGGGTGTCATGCTTTTTTCACATTATATTGTCGGCTCTGAAAATGTGTGTCTAGAAACATCAGAGACCATAAATGTTAAGCACCGTTCCAGTTGGGTGAGACTTCCGCGTTCAGAAAAAGGTGGAATTAGATTGTGTGTTATTAACATCTACACCTACCCCAACCTTAAACAATAATGCAAAAACAGTAATTATTGTTGTACAGTGTGACAAAAATGACATTATATTGATGTGCGCATGTCCAGGTGCCACAGCTGTATCCCTTCCAGCATTAACCACAAATCGGACAGGAGAGTGGACTTAAACTTGAAAAATGGTGTGTTCCGGCGTTGAATTAAACACGAAATAAACGTCAATGAATGTACATATTTTAAGTACATATGAAAAGATGAATGTGACAGCGATCTGACACAAGTCGAGTATCTTTCTAAACATTTTGATACGATACCTTGACTTCGATACCGGTTCCTGAACGATCCTTTTTTTTTTTGTATACCAATTTTATGAGATTAAAGTTTTTGGGTTTTTTTTTTTAGATAATGTAATCTTGTTAAAATTGATTTTATTTTTCAACTTGTTGATGTTTATACAGACTCAAAGACTCGTCTCCTGAGCCACTGCACAAAGGAACAAAATGTAACCAACACAATAAATCAGTGCAAATAGTTTTAATGTAGCTCAAATAGTCTTGTGTACACATCTGTTAGGCTACATTTACACTAGTGCGTTTGATTTAAAACGTATAGCTCAGACAGAATCATAATTTCTATTCATTTTCCACTGATTTACTGATGAGCATTAGCTGCTTCCAGCGCTGTCTGCCTGTGTGCTCTCTTCCGTGGTCTCTGTTCTGACTCAGAGGTAATAACACATTTCAGCTCTATGGTGTTTAAAGTGAGTTTTGAGTAAAAGCGGAATATAAATCTTATTTATTGTCTTATGTAGCATGATGCTACAGTGTGCATGAATGGTCGTGTAGTATGAACCCGACATCTGCATATGAGCGGAGCTCCATGCACTACTCTCCATCGGAAATGAATGGCTTCCGGTCTGACGCTTGCCGTTTGTGGAACCCGGCTTGAAACGCATTGGAATCGCCAGTATGACGAGGATCGTTTTAATTTTAAAACACCAGTGTAAATATAGCCTTACATCTAAGGGTGCTGGGGTGCATTCACACTACAGCCTCACGTGTGAGCCACGTCTCTGAGTGTGGCCGGTGATGTGGGCCGACTGTGCAGACCGATCAGTGTATTACAGTACCACGAGAGCTATAGAGAGCAGACTGCTCCGTATGCTTTCGAATCGCTCTCGTGGAAACACTGATAGATCTGTGCCGCGCCGTTTCTAGTCGAACACACCTAGTGCTGCAGGCTTATTGGCTCATTGAAGTTGATGAGATTTAACCCCTTAGGTATCGAAATTTGGTGGCTAAAAAGTATTGAACTTGATACCCAGCCCTAAAGCTGAGAGTCCTGAGACCTTGGGCCCTATTTTAACGATCTAAGCGTATGGTCTAAAATGCACGGCGCAGGTGCACTCAGAGCGTTTCTGAATCCACTTTTGCTAGTATAATGATGGGAAAAACGGTCGGCGTGCCCGGCACATGGTCTAAAAGGGTGGTCCCTATTCTCTTAAAGGGGTGGTTTATTGCAATTTCACTTTTTTAAAGTTAGTTATTGTTTATGCTCAAACAGCAACATTACACACTATCTGCAAAGTTGCAGCGCTGAAAGTTCAATGCAAACAGAGATATCGTCTTTTAAAATTCTGGAAGTTTAATGCCTACAAAAATGGCTGGTAAGGGACTACAACGAACTACTTCCCGGGTCTGATACGTCACGGACCCAGATAAACCCCGCCCTCGGGAACATGCAAGGAAGGGGGCGGGGCCATGCTGCGCTGCTTTAGAGAAGAGGAAGAGAAAACTAGGGGTGCACATAAAAATCTATTCATAAATGAATCGCGAGTCTGTCTTTTAACGATTCTAATGGAAGTTTCAAAATCAATGTTCTCTCTCTCTCTCTCTCTCTCTCTCTCTCTCTCTCTCTCTCTCTCTCTCTCTCTCTCTCTCTCTCTCTCTCTCTCTCCCTCTCCCTCTCCCTCTCCCTCTCCCTCTCCCTCTCCCTCTCCCTCTCCCTCTCCCTCTCCCTCTCCCTCTCCCTCTCCCTCTCCCTCTCTCTCTCTCTCTCTCATATTCAGATCATCAGATCAGCTCCAACAAACTGTTCCAATTATACATTTTCACATAGCAATGAGAAGCGTTATACATGGACGCGTCTGCGGTTGCCATACTGTATTAAAGCTTTAATCAGAATAAAACCGTATATTAAAAGCTAACATAAGCAGTAGCATAATAACAGCGTATCTAAACTTATGAGACAACAAACAAACAAACATACCATTAAGAGCCATGCTTTCACAGGTTCTGCGCGATCCTCTTCACTAATATCCTCTGCGTCTCAATCCGGCTCAAATTGATAAGCAATAATAGACGACGCCATTGTTTACAATACAACCGGAGCACATGCCGCTGAGCTGAGGGGCGGGACATTTAGACGCACGTTCGGCGGTTTAGTGAATCACAACACACTGAGCCAGCTAACCAATCAGAGCCCCTCACGTATTTCTGAGGGAGGGGCTTCATAAAAAAGGAAATAATCGAGGTGTTTGTCAGAGAAGGGACACAGCGGTGTGGAATAAAGGTAAATTATATGAAAAATAATGCGTTTTTTTAAAAACGAAGCATGAACACATGTTAGACTGCACCCCATAAACACAATCAAGCCTAGAAAAAAAAACGTAAAAATATACATTTTTATATTTGTTGCCTACACGATAATATTCTTTTATATTGTAATCCTTTAATTTTTTATATTTGGCATGTTTGTGTGCTGTTGCGGATCCCTTTGTGTATTAAGCAAAGTAAACGCGTGTTGTGGACCCGCCCAGAGGCGCATTTTCTAACGCGCTCTTTAAATAAAAAAAAAAATATTGCACCATTTGACTTTAGACCAGGTTGGAGTTGGTCTATGGCGCAGTCTATTTTCAGTTCCTCAAAATAGCAAAGTGCCAACAATGCGCCTGAACACACCTCTTTTACAGACCAGACCACAAATGGGTGCAAATGCATTTGATATTTAAACAACGCGGCGCAGGACGGGAAAATGAGAACTGCGTCAGGCGGAAACTAGCAAAAAGACTTGTGCCGTATTGTGCCGGGTGTATGAAAGGGCCCCTTGTTTCATACCAGAAGTAACCTGCTCTGTCTTGTCTGTCAGTACGTTGTCAGTTTCCTCTTCGTTCTGCGATGTATTATTATTTTTTTTAACTGTGTGAGATCATGATGTGTGGTGTGAGAGCGGCATAGCAGCAGTAACTAAGGAGGGTGGGTTTTGCGAAGGGTCAATTGAAGAGCACGCGCTATGAGCACATTATAACGGCTGACAGGACAGGAAAACTGTTTTTTACTCACATGGCCTGACAACATCTCATCAGACCACAGTTCTCCGCTGTTCTACTGAAGCTCCTCGTCACCTGTAGCGTTTACGCACTCGCCTGGCGATGAGGCGAAGCTGGAGTGAAAAGTCTCCTGCATAATGTGCTCGTAAAGACATTCTTCATCTAAATAAATACAATTCTTGTCAAGAAAAAGAGACCAACCCTATCTCTGCCCCTGCGTTACATATTTTTAGCACTGTTAAACTGGGAAAATTAATCACCTGTGTTAACGCGCTAATTTTGGCACACTATAGCAAATATTCAAAACACGAATGAAGTCTAAGGAGGATGAATGTTGTATTGATGAAAGCACTGAGTAATGTCTTGTTTGTGTGTGTTTTGCAGACTCAGGCCCGCTGTTATCAGCTGCTGCTGTCTGTCTTCCAGCACTCGTGTCGCAGTCTCTCCACACCCTACATTCACTCGCTGGCGCCGGTGCTGGTGGAGAAGCTGAAGGCCATTGAACACAGTCGACCGTCCACACCTGCTGAGCTACAGGCCGTACAGGAAGGAGTTAAAGTGTTGGAGAGCCTTGTGGCCATGGGAGAGGAACAGAACCGTAAGCACTCTGTTGGGACAGTGATTTTAAGCAATTAACTCTAAAAAGCTATAGTAACACATTTGACTCTCTAATTTCTAATGTTTCTAAGTGTTCAACATGAGTGAAACAGGTTTAACAGCAATCTCCTCGTGTCTTCTGTCGTCTGATTGATAGTTTAGTGTGTTTTATCCATTAAAAGCTCTTTTGGTGTAATTTGTAGGAAGGTCCAGCTTCAGCTGCTGCTTCTCGTGTGTCTTTCTGTCAAATCTGGACTGATTTTTATCAAGTAAACGTCAGAATAACTGCAGTCATATTTCCAGATGAACAGCTCATCTTTACTTGATTCTCCATCAATCATTTTCTAGAAAAATCAGTGCGTCTCAAATCTGATCATCAGGATCTTTTGAGGAGCTTTACTTTCACTGTTCCTCAGCGGAGGAATGATCTTCATCTCACATCATCTGAGGAGCGTTTATTTCTTCTTCTCTCCATCAGCATTGGATTGCATTGCATTATATGTTTGGATCATTTCAGTCTCATCTTACAAAGACATATTATTGGAGATATAGAGCAACGACTGATATTTACAGTCGTGGCCAAAAATATCGGCACTCTTGGTAAACATGATCAAAGAAGGCTGTGAAAATAATCTGCATTGTTAATCCTTTTGATCTTTTATTTTAAATTCACAAAAATCTAACCTTTCATTGGATAAGGATTTAAAATGGGGGGGGAAATATCATTATGAAATAAATGTTTTTCTCAAAGACACATTGGCCACAATTAACGGCACCCTTTTATTCAATACTTTTTGAAACATCCATTTTCCAGTTTATCAGCTCTAAATGTTCTCCTGTGATGCTGATGAGGTTAGAGACACCTGACGAGAGATCAGAGACCATTCCTTCATCCAGAATCACTCCAGACCCTTTAGATTCACAGCTCCATGCTGCTGCTGCTTCTCTTCAGGTCACTCATGTTCTACAGGGTTCAGGTCAGAGGACTGGAATGGCCAGCAGAAGCTTGGTTTTGTGCTCAGTGACCCGTGTTTGTGTTGTTTTTGAGGTTTGTGTTTGGATTATTGTACAGTTGGAAGTCAGAGTCAGTCACTAATTGATTTTTTTTTTTTTTATCTGTTTTTATTTGATATGATGCCATGTGTCTAAACGAGATGTC
Organism: Acrossocheilus fasciatus; assembly: GCA_036784905.1. Lineage (NCBI taxonomy): Eukaryota > Metazoa > Chordata > Actinopteri > Cypriniformes > Cyprinidae > Acrossocheilus > Acrossocheilus fasciatus. The sequence goes on along the minus strand of CM071950.1, from coordinate 1,019,996 downwards.
CAGGACCTCCAGCAGAAATATAGGCTCACAACATCAAAAATACAGCAGTATATTTCATTGTACACACGGGGTGCTTTTTATGCCTGTGTTCACCAAACCCATCTTGAGTGTTTGCTGCTAAAAAGCTCATTTTTAGTTTCGTCTGACTATAGAAGCCAGTCCCATCTGAAGTTCCAGTTGTGTCTGATAACTGAATATGCTGGAGTTTGTTTTTGAATTCTTCTTGAAAGCCTCCCAAACGACATGTGCTGATGTAGCTGCTGTTTGACTACTTGTTTTAAGGTTTTCTGACCCCGAGACTCAACTATTTTCTGCAATTCTCCAGCTGTGGTCCTCGGAGAGTCTTTAGCCGCTCAAACTCTCCTTCTCACCGTGCATTAGGACGATATAGACACACGTCCTCTTCCAGGCAGATTGGTAACATTTTATGTTGATTGGAAATTCTTAATTATTGCCCTGATGGTGGAAATGGGAATTTTCGCTGCTCTAGCTCTTTTCTTAAAGCCACTTCACTAATTTGTGAAGCTCAATTGTCTTTTGCTGCACATCAGAAATATATTCTTTGGTTTTTCTCATTGTGATGATGATTAAGGGAATTTGGGCTTTGTTTTCCCTCCTATTTATATTTCTGTGAAACAGGAAGCCATGGCTGGATAATTTCATGTTCATAATCACCCTGGAGTGCTCAAAATTGTGAATATGAATGGGAATATACTTCAGAGAAGTATAGGGGTGCCAATAATTGTCCAACGTGTATTTGAGAGAAACATTTTATAATGCTATTTCTCCCCCATTTTAAATTCTTATCCAATGAAAGGTTAGATTTTTGTGAACTTTTAAAATAAAAGATCAAAAGGATTAACAATGCAGATTAATTTTCATTTTTTGCTCAATTTGAGTCTCTGAATAAAATTGAGCTGTGAGCTCCGTTTTCTCACTATATCATGTTACATATGATTTGATACTCAAAACACATTCGCTCTTTTGTTTTTTTTGTTTTTTGTTTTTTCTCTCTTGTCTAAAGGTTCAATGCACTTCTATTCATAATTTTTAGATAAAAGCTAATTAAAAACAAAAATTATGCCTTCCAAATTTATTCTGTATATTTACTAATGCGTTTACATTTTCACTCTAAAAAAAAATCACCCTTTCTACAAAATAATTCATTTGAAAATATGAAAATGAGCACCTCCGTGTTAAGTTATGATCATCTTCCTCTCCTCAAACTCATGTGGTCTGTCTCAAACAGGAGTTCAGTTACTGGCTCTGCTGGTCCCGACCCTCATCTCGTACCTGTTGGATGAGGCGACCTTCTCCACGGCCTCCACCGCCTCTAAAGGCCTTCACGAGTTTGCCCTTCAGAACCTGATGCACACTGGTCCTCTGTACCCTGCTGCCTTCAAGACTGTTATTGGGGCAGCACCGGAACTCAAGACCCGACTCGAGGCGGCTATCAGATCCAGACAAGCCAACAGTAAAGCCAAGACTGCAGCGAGGCAAACTCAGCCGACTGTACAAGCGGCTCCCACCATCAAACTCAAGACCAGCTTCTTCTAGCCACAGTGCTGCTTCGGAGTCATGTGGCTGTTCATTTTTTCCTTGAATTCAATCACCCGTATAAAGTGAATAAAGGCTACAGAGACATTGTCATAAGCTTCGGGTCTGTTACAAGCATTAGTCCATCTTGTTTGTTTTTTGGGCACTTTTGAAATGCACCTTAAATGCACCTAAAGTCAAAATGAGGAACTTCATTTTCAAAGCTCACATAACACAGGTGGAAATACCACATTCCCATGTTTTTTGTTTATAACTGTGTTCTGCAATGTTGGTGTGTTTTAATTATTATTATTTTCTATCTGATTATAATTTAAATCTATCTATAATCTATAATTTTTTTAATTTTTGGATTTTGGTGACGGATGGACATTGTTTTAAATTACTGTTCAAGATTATTGAAAGTGTTATCTGCTTGACCTGTGCTGTGAATGTCAGTGTATACAGAACCTGAGTCTGTTTAAATGATTTGCAGTCTGTGGGTCTGTTGTATATTTTAGAGGTTTTGTTTGAGATTTTAATAACTTGATTGTAATCTCTGCTTTTTGCTAGTTATTCTTAAAGTAAAACTGTATAATATATAACTTTTGTCTGTCTACAAATAATGTAATCAATATTTCAGAACTTTCCATAACAGACTGGACGGTTGTTCTCATGTAATTAAGCTATCAGGTGTAAAACCTAAAATATGATAGTGTCACCTGAGTTTGTTTGTTTGTTTTGTGCCGATCATGAAGCACCCTAATCAACCCCTGATATAACTAGACTCCCAAGATCTGAAATTGGGTTCATATAAAGAACCCTTCTAAAAATGTTCTGTTGGGTGTTCTCTGCTGAAGTAGTCCATGTCATCAAAAATGTCAGTCTATTCCTTATATTGTAATTTGGAGGTGTTGTGACGCAATACTGAGATGATTTTTTTTTTTTTGTCATAGTCACATCACTTTTAAGCATGAACTGTGACTTCCTATCTCCTACAAACTTGTATTTTGATTTCAGTCTCTAAAAAAAATTAAGCGGACTTCTACTTCACATTTCAGTACAGTGGCTAGTGAACGAGAACAAGTACACAATCTGAATTAGCATTCAAACGGAAGGGCACATAGCAATGCAGACAATACATTAAATGTGCAAATTGACTGTTAGATGTTACAAGAACAGACCGTCGGGTCCATCTGGTGGCCGCACATTTCATTGGCCTAGGGAAACTTATCTTGTTGGCTGTCGGGTAAAACCTTGCAGCTGTGCTGTTGGAAACATGCAGCACTGCACAAAGAAATGGACTTACTTTCCCTTTTAATCTTCTAAATGATGAACCCCACAAACTTTAAAAAACAAACCTTCAACTGAGATGTAAAGTTTACACTACATGTTGAGTAACCTACATTTTGTCTTAAGTTTCATTGCTAGTTTAGTAAATTCTGTTCCATGTTTTGACGATTATTTCATTCCATTGTATCTACATTTTAAGGTTACTGGTTTCCTGCATTTGCCTGGTTTCATTGGTTGCCAAAGTATTTGGTTATGTTCACCTGCTCCTTGTTACTCATTATCCTCTGTGTATATTGCTTATTGTGTTTTTTTTTTTTTTTTTTTTTTTTTTTTTATCAGTGCTGATTTGTTGCTGTTTTCCCTTTGGCTCAATTTTGTCTTCATCTTGGATCATCAGTTTTTTGGTTAATAAATTGGTGCACTTCAATCGACTTCTCTCTCCTTACCTGAATGTTACAGAATAAGTGACCCAATAATGGGTCTTGCAGCAGTACAAATCCTCCTCCACCCAGGGGAATCGCTCAATCGAGGACCATACACAAGGTTGCATTGGAGGAGTCCCTATGTGCATTTTCTATAGCCCCGTCTCCACTGCAGGAACTAGGGCCTTTGGGCTGGTGCTCGGTGTGTTTCCACCACAGGAACCAGGATCTAAATAAAGTTGCGGCTAAAACTTTGTCCCTCAGAAAGTCCCTCGTGAAGTAGTTCTTTTTCAAAGGTCTGGAACTTTTGGGGCTGGGATTTGGGGACTCAGCATGTTGTTTTGTTGAGTTCACTCAGCACTGTATTTCGACCGCCATATTTGCTTCTTTTTTTTTTTAAATATTATTGTTATTGTGTCATGAAATGTCGTTTAAAACTCAAATCTGCAGTTTATTTATAAAGGCAGCACCTATTTGAAAATGCGCTTCGCCGATTTCTGAGACGTGAGCTCCACGCGATCAGCGATCAGTTTCCCGACGAGAGCAGCCTCATCTCGGCTAGTCCTTCTGACATTTGCCGCTGGCTCTGATGTCTCTGTAGTGGTCAAACATAAGATATAATTCGTTTTGGGTAAATCTAACAGGTGATCTTTGGTCTTTATTCTATTAATCTATTAATATGTTAAAATGGAAATTAAAAGAGGCAATACTGTTTGATATAATATTTTGTTTCAATGTAATGTATGTATGTTCCCTGAACTACATTTCTGCAGCTATTAATATGTTTAAATGAAAACGAAAAGAGGCAGTGGTGTTTGATATCATATTTCGTCTTATTGTAAAATACAGTGAGGGAATAGAAATAGGTGTTCCTATGAGGAAGCTCTCCCAAGAATTCCACCAAGAGTTATATCTCCCTTCAGTTTTGCCTGCTCCACAATGGCCCTCAGTTTCAGCATGGTGGTCATCATCTCTGCCAACACTCCAGAGATCTCCTGCGGCCCCGTCAGCTCCCCTGTGCTTTCCTCCTCCACCAACCCCTGTGGGGTTCCAGCTTCTTCACCTTGGTCATCTGTTTCGCCATCATCTCCACCACCAGCGTTTTTCATACCTCAATTTGGTTTATATCATTCTTCATGGCAGACACTCTGAAGGTCCATCGGATTGGATAGTGCTTACTATTCTGTCAAAAGAGTTCAATTTTCATCGCATTAGACCAGAGAATATTTGTCCACATGTTGTTAGATACTCCTCCCCCTTTGAGGATGGACGAGGTTCTCCGGCACCTAACCGAAGTCAGCCTGCGCTAGCAGCAGATTGTGGAGCATCTCGTCAGCCGCCAAGGCCAGGCTGACCAGGAAATCGCTGCGCTCCGCACGGCCGCCTGCCAGCGCGTTCCGTTACCGAACCCGTGAGTTCAAGCCACCCAGCTCCTGCCAAAGATGACGGCGCATGACGACGTGGAATCCTTCTTACAAATGTTCGAGAATACGGCGACTATGGAGGGATGGGATCCAGCTGAATGGGCTCACGCACTAGCCCCACTATTAACCGGCGAAGCGCAATGGACCTCCTTCAGTCTCCCCACGGCCGTAGCCGAGAACTACCTGGAGATGAAGAGGGAAATCCTTGCCCGAGTGGGGCTATCCCCGGTGTGCGCTGTCCAGGCGCTCAATGAATGGACCTACCAGCCTCGGTGCCCCGTGAGAGTCCAAGTCGCCGAACTCACCCGGCTGGCCCAGCACTGGCTCTTGGTAGGAAATCCCACCGCCGCCCAGGCAACGGAACGCGTTGTGATCGATCGCCTCCTCAGAACCTTACCACGTCAGCTCCGGCGGGCCGTCAGCATGAGGAATCCCATCACGACGTCCGAATTGGTGGAGGCGATCGAACTCGCCAAGGCGGCCCATCAGCGCGAGGAAGGGGAGAGAGTACTGCCGTTGCCCCGGAGGGTGACTCCAGAGCGACGCACGCCGGAGGGCACCTCGTGGCCAGTAGGCAGGGCGGCGGCCCCTGATACCCAGGATGAGTCCATGCCCACGGCTCCCTCATCACCCAAAGCCCGGTACCCGGAAGCCATCCCACTGCGGAAAGCCACAGCCAAGGCCATCGCTAACGAGCTCTTCCTGCTTTTCAGCCGGGTTGGGATCCCGACGGAGATTCTGACCGATCAGGGAACACCATTCATGTCCCGGCTAATGGCTGACCTGTGCCGACTGCTCCGGGTAAAGCAGTTGAGGACCACCGTATACCACCCCCAGATGGACGGACTCGTCGAACGGTTCAATCAAACCCTCAAGCAGATGCTACGACGGGTCGCCGCCGAGGATAAGAGGAATTGGGACCAGATGCTGCCCTACGTCCTCTTCGGTATACGGGAGGTCCCCCAAGCGTCCACCGGCTTTACACCGTTTGAGCTCCTCTTTGGAAGACAACCTCGCGGACTGCTCGACGTTGCAAAGGAGGCATGGGAACACCAACAACCCACCCCGCACCGGTCCCTCGTCGAGCACGTCACCGAGATGAGGCATCGGATCGACCGCGTCATGCCATTAGTCCGGGAAGACCTGGCCAAAGCCCAGCAGGCCCAAGCTCGCCACTACAACAGAGCAGCTCAGCCCCGAGAGTTCCAGACGGGCGACCAGGTCATGGTGCTGGTCCCCACCTCCGCTTGTAAATTTCTGGCCACCTGGCAGGGGCCCTACACGGTCGTGGAGAAGGTGGGACCGGTGACGTATCGTGTGCGAAAGCCAGGGAGTCGGAGTCCCCAGCAGCTTTATCACGTGAACCTCCTGAAGAAGAGGGTGGGGACCAGGGAACAGACAGCCGCCCTAGCAGCCATGACGCCAGTCACCGTGGACATCAGTCCGGATCTGTCGGCGAGCCAGAAGGCTGAGCTGCAACACCTGATTGGTCAGTTCTCGGATGTGTTCTCTTCTGCCCCCGGGAAGACCCAAGTGGTCGAACACGACATACGGACGCCACCAGGAGTAGTCGTAAAGCAGCGGCCCTACCGGATCCCAGAGGCTCGTCGGCAGGCTATTGAGGAGAAAATTCAAGAGATGCTGAAGTTGGGGGTGATAGAACCATCACGCAGCCCGTGGTCCAGCCCGATCGTCCTGGTCCCAAAACTGGATGGCACCCTCTGCTTCTGCAACGACTTTCGGCGCCTCAACGAAGTGTCTGAATTTGACGGCTACCCAATGCCCCGGGTGGATGAATTATTGGATCGACTGGGAAGGGCCAGGTATATCTCCACCCTGGACCTAACAAAGGGGTATTGGCAGGTGCCCCTCTCCAAAGATGCCAAACCGAAGACGGCCTTCTCGACCCCCTCCGGCCATTGGCAATACCGGACCCTTCCCTTCGGCTTTCACGGGGCCCCAGCCACGTTCCAGCGGCTAATGGACGTCGTCCTCCGACCACACCAGCAATATGCCGCCGTCTACCTGGACGATGTGGTCATCCATTTGGAGCGTTGGGAGGACCACCTGGACCGTCTGCGGAGGGTGCTTACGGAGCTGCGTAAGGCTGGACTCACCGCCAACCCCAGGAAGTGTCACCTAGCGCTCGCTGAGGACAAGTACCTGGGTTTCCGAGTCGGTCGGGGCCTCATCAAGCCCCAAGAAGCAAAGGTGGAAGCGGTACGGGATGCCCCGCGGCCCCGGACGAAGACTCAGGTACGAGCGTTCCTGGGGTTGGCCGGTTACTACCGCTTCTTCATCCCCAACTTTTCCTCCATAGCTGCCCCCTTGACAGACCTGACCAGAAAGGGGCAGCCTGAACGCGTTGAGTGGACTCCCGCGACCGAAGCAGCGTTCAACCACATCAAGTGCGCACTTACGGAGGAACCGGTGCTAAGAGCCCCCGACTTCGGCTGCCCCTTTCTGCTGCAGACGGACGCGTCCGAGGCAGGGTTGGGAGCCGTCCTGTCCCAGATACAGGAAGGTGAGGAACACCCTGTCCTCTACATCAGCAGGAAGCTGACCAAGGCCGAGAAGAATTACGCGACCGTCGAAAAGGAGGCTCTGGCCATCAAGTGGGCAGTCCTGGAGCTGAGGTACTACCTGCTGGGCCGGAAGTTCACCCTCCTGACCGACCACGCACCGCTTCAGTGGATGGCCAGGGCCAAGGACACCAACGCCAGGGTGACACGGTGGTTCCTCGCGCTCCAGGACTTTTGCTTCACCGTCCGTCATCGAGCTGGAGCCTCCAACTCCAACGCCGATGGGCTCTCTCGGCTGTGGTCAGCCTATGCAGGTCTGTTAGGGGTCACTCCCCACCCACCCCCAGTTTCCCCCTTATTGTTGCCTTTTGTTTCCACCAGGACCAGGACAACGCTTGGGGGGGGAGTGTGACGAGCGTCCCGACGTATCATCAGCGTTGCCCTGGAGACAAACACAGATCACCTGCACCTGCTCATCACGTAGGGATCGGCCACACCTGAAGCTCGTCAGCCCGCGGCCAGATAAGCCGCGTGAGGCTGCGGGTGAGTCAGAGTTTGCTCAGGCTAAGGACTAATGTGCTTTCTCCTTCTTCCTCCCAGAACTCAGCGAGTGACCGACCCCACTCTGACGAGAGCCGCACGACGCACACTTCGCACCGGGAGAGAACGCACCGAGAGCACCACTTCACGCCTGCCTGCCACCTCTCACTTGACACTGCCACAACTTATAAATAAATTCACCCTCCGGGGTCTTTATTTGAGCACTCCTTGTCGCGTGATTCTTCCACCCCATCACAATATATATAATTTATACACTTTTAAACCACAAATTCTTGGCTATCATTAGCTCTGCGATGCACATGTGCATCTTTATTAGGTGATATTGGAAAGGTTACGTGTGACATAGGCAGAAGTACAGACCCAACGTTTACAAAGCAAACATGAAAAAAAGGTAAAACAACGATGTCGGATGATTTTAAAGTTGGAGGAGAAAATGAGATGGAGTTTTTAACTTAAGTACATAGACGAAGAACTAACTGCACGTGACCTTTCCAACAGGATTACTTAATGTGTGAAGAAGTGCATCGCAGATCTAATTTCACTAGATAAGACCCTTATTCCTCGGGTGGGATCATGTAGAGCCCTTTGAAGCTGCATTTTGGACTTTCAAATCGGCCACCACTGAAGTCCACAATATGGACAAGAATCCTGAATGTTTTCCTCAAAAAACTTAATTCCTTTGCGACTGAAGAAAGAAAGACACAAACATCTCTGATGACTTGGGGGTGAGCAAATTATCAGGAACTTTTTATTCTGGAAGTGAACTTATACATTAACAGAAGGGAGGTTATTCTGCTGCATTGGTGGAAATTATGTCCCATAGCAAGGGATCTGCTATGGAGCAGTGCAGTTTTCCTTGGAAGACAAGAAAAGCCTTATCCTCAAAGTCTTGTCATCACAGGGCTGCTGCATTAGAATGATGGCAGAATCGAGAAGAGTCTGGTGCAGCTCAATTGGCACTCCCGTGATGCACCAATTTTCATGGCAAGACCAGATATGTTAAGCCATAGTGCATGCTTTCTAACCACAAAGAGAGAATGAGAAAGATGTATTGCTGACTTCTGATAATGTCCTTATCTCTACACCACCCTTTGACCTCTGATGGTTTACAGTGTCAAAGACAGCAGACAGGTCAAGTATAAAGAAAGATGATTCGGAGTTTGCTCTTGCCAGCCAAAGAGTTTCAACAATAGTCAGCAGGGCAGTCTCTGTGATGTTTCTGCCTTTGAAGCCAGACTGGTTGTCATCAAGTAGGTTGCTCTGTCGGAGAAAAGCAGAGAGCTAGTTTAAAGGTGCAGTAGGAGATCTTGGAAAAGGCTAACTTTAGCCTGATAGCACTGAAAGCGAACGTCCCACCCTCCCTGCAATTGTCGTCCAAAGCCACGCCCCCTGAATGCATATACACTCATAGAGACCACATTACTACAGATTACTAATACCAGAGAAAACATTACTACAATAGGCTACATCAGCAGTTCCCAATTCTAAGCTTCGTCTGTGTGTGAAGACGCTGTGTAGCGCAAATCTGTGAATGAATGTTCAGAAGTGAAGTAAACTTCAATGGATTTCCCCTGCTCAGGGAGTAGGGAGCAAAGAACACTGTAGGGAGCATGTCAATCGGAACACAGTTCATGCACGTAGCTCTCTTCTAACGAGCTGGTTATCTGAATCGGGTGTGTTAATTAAGTGAGACATGCTGGAATTCGGAATCGCTTGGCTACATCATGTCATTCACCGGTGAGAAAACTTTATAGTACAGTTAGTAAAAGTACTACAATCTCGGTATGCTAATAGATATGTTGACAGGCAGGTAGGAAAGTCAATAAAAAACGCTGGAATAACATTTCTTGATTCTCCTCACGCCCTCATTTCCATCTTGATTCTTTGATTGGACTAACATTTCTTGGTCCTAAGCCTTCCACAGAATATATAAATACAGATAAATACATTTAGACCACTTAACTTAATGATTGCTATATGTGAAGAGACTTACAACCAGCATAACAAAAAATGTTTCTGAAGACAATCACCTATTGCAGCTTTAACTCTTTCAAGAGTTTTTGACTGAAAAGGAAGAAGAGAGATTGTTCTGTAGTTTTTAATTGCTATAGGATTAAGTGGTGGGTTTTTGGGGGTATGTCCACATTAATACAGATATATTTGAAAATGCCATTTTTTTTTAACTCTCTCTGTCCAAAGTAGCTTTTTAAAGCATTTTCCAGTAGTTGTCCATTGACACATCTAGAACACTTAAATCGCCTTTCTGTGCATGCATAAAATGTCAAAAATGCAAGATGATGCAGAGAAGACTAGGCATAGTAGAGTTCTCAGGCTCTTCTTTGGTCACAATTATTTTATTAGCAAATATCCCACCACTCTCTAGTGTGTTCAGGGGTCTGTTCTTTGTACCTTGATAATTCGGTTATGTTTTAAAGGGGTCATATGATGCGATTTCAAGTTTTCCTTTCTCTTTGGAGTGTTACAAGCTGATTGTGCATAGATAAGTTGCAAAGACTAAAGTTTCAAAACCATAGAGATATTCTTTATTAAAGTTAAGACTCTGCCATGCCCCCCCCCCCTCCCCCCTAAAACGGCTCATTCAAACATGCCCCCCCACGTCTACCTCCACGATGTGGAAATATTTGTGTTATACCACCCAAATGTGCACGCGAGGAAAGAAGGCTTGGTTTCAGTAACCGCAGTAGTTTTGATACAGCCATGTCAGGGAGACGCTGTGTGTTTCTAGGCAAAAGCAAAAGCAGTTTATTTGGCCTTCCAAAAGTAGATGCATTTAGGGATCATTAAGATTACTTACAACAGAACAGCAACGCATTTTTTGGACGACCGCCTCGTGAACCTAGGAGAGGAGGTAATTCTGACTTTGCTATGACAATCTGGCGCTTTTGAATCAGTGACTGTAAGTATGTTTTGTTACTAGTTTAATTATTTGCTATTGACTGTTGAAATGTGGAGTTTTGCGTGTCGTGTGTGTGTGTGTGCGCATGTGTGAGAGAGGGAGACAGGGTCACACCACAGTTGAGTCAGCTTTCTTAATAGCGGCTTGTGTACAGCAAGCACATATGAGAATCATCACTGTGTCTGTCACGCGACTCTGTTCCCCTTTCGGGCTTGAACTGATGGTAAAGCTAAGGACATTATTAACTTTACATTATCTTTATTATCTTTAATAAATTATCTTTAAAACATCATCTTTACATTTATTTTGAAAGCTGAAGCTCGTGATTATGGAAAGGGGCGTTACATTTCCGAGTGCTTGTGGTGTTCGGCCAATCACAATGCACTGTGCCAGTTGGCCAATCAGAGCAGACCTCACTTATCGAAAGGAGGGGCTTTGTAGAAAACGATGCATTTGAGAGAGGCAGGGCATAGAGGACCTACAATAATGTACAGTATTTGAAAAATAATGTTTTTCGAACATTAAAGCATGTCAACATATTCTGTTACACCAAATACACAAAATAATTATCTTTAAAAAAGCATCAAATGAACTTTTTAACTGTTGGTGTTTTAACATGATCCAGGATTGTTTGGTTCTTCGAAGCTCATCCTGAAGTTGCTGTCATAGAAACATGTCCATAAACTTGGGAGTAGGCTTATTTCACGTAAACAGGTTTGGATTGTGCCTTTTTAAGGAGAGGTGATACAGGAAGTCTGTCTGTGTTCCCTTGTCTTCTGGTAAGGACTTTTCATTAGCTCCTCCATGTATTTGTTAGTGTCACGTTTCGGTGTCGAATGAAAGTAAACAGTCTTTAATATAATCCACACAAGGTAATCCACAACAGGAAGGCTTGAAACTTACGTAGGGGTGCTAATGAGGGACAGACAGGTGAGGAGGATAAACTAATGAGGGCAAAATGAGACACTGATGAACTAAATGACAATCAGACATGAGGGAGAACTGGGTCACGGAGCACATGGGGGAAAGAAAACACAACAGAAAAGTCCATATGTGTGACAGTTCACCACCCTATCAGAAGGGTGTATTGTTGTGTTGCGGTCGAAGAGACCGTTACTAAACTCTCCCTGTGTCCTGAGTTTACTGCTGTAGAACCTCCAGAGGTGGCGGCAACTGCTGCAGAACCTCCAGAGGTGTCAGCGGTATCCATCGGTGAACTCTCGCTCTGTCCTGTCACGGCTATGGAGGCCGTCAAGGAACTCTCGTTCTGTCCTGTCATGGCTATAGAGGCTGTCAATGAACTCTCATTCTGTCCTGTCACGGCCATGGAGGCCGTCATTGAACTCTCGTTCTGTCCTGTCACGGCTATAGAGGCCGTCAATGAACTCTCGTTCTGTCCTGTCACAGCTATGGAGACTAATTATGAACTTTCTGGGTTCCCTGCCTCGGTCCTTGGGTCCGTGCATGTTCTCTCTCCTTTTTATGTCCCTGTTCTCTCTAGGTCCCAGGCTCTGCTGTGGGTTCCTGATCCATCGTGGTGGGCTCCTGCTCTATCTGCTCCACCGTGGTGGTCTTCGGGTCCGTCTGCTCTGCTCTGGTGGTCTTCTGCTCCACCTGTTCCGTTTGCTCCACTGTGGTGGTCCACTATCTGGCTCTGGTGGTCTTCTGCTCCGCCCTGGTGGGCTCCTGCTCTATCTGCGCCACCGTGGTGGTCTGCTGTCTGGCCCTGGTGGGCTTCAGTCCCATCGGCTCCGCCCTGGTGGGCTCCAGTCCCGTCTGCTTCGCCCTGGTGGGCTCCAGTCCCGTCTGCTTCGCCCTGGTGGGCTCCAGTCCCGTTGGCTCCGCCCTGGTGGGCTCCAGTCCCGTCGGCTCCGCCCTGGTGTCTCACGTCTCGTCAGCCCCATAACAGAAACAGCCACAATTCCGAAATTTCAGTAGCCAGTTTTACGTTTCTAATTATTAATTTCGAAATCATAGCAAATACTATTGGGGCACACCCCTCTATTTTAACAAAATTGTAACAATTTGACAAAAATAGTGATCTCCTGAGGCGGCGAATGATCGACGACTGACGGAGCTGGTGGACTGACGGGCCACATTGGAGAGAAGGGAGTTAGGAGCCATGGTGGAGCTGCTGGGTCAAAGGACCGAGGTGGAGTAAGGGACTCAGAGGCTGGAGGCGGAGACAAAGGATCCTCCAGCCATGAAGCCGATGAAGACTGGCAGACCCATAGCAAAACCACAAAAAAAGATGGTGGGCTGAGGGTGAGCAGAGGGGCTGGCAGGAAGCAGGGGCAAAGGGGCAGAGGACATATGAGAGGATTTTGGAGAGGGAGGCAGGGTGGGCACATAAGTGCAACAGGGAGCTCAGGAAGCACAGGAGAGCTGGACAAAACCAGGAGGAGTAATGATGATTTAAACAAACAGATAGATCAGGGCAGACAGTTTGTTCATGGCCTCCATGGCTGTATCAGGACAGGAAGAGAGTCCAGATGATGAAGGAACTCAATGTATCTCAGTATTAAAGTTAATTAAGTCCTCAGAGTCCTGGCTCAGCTCACCCTCAGCGATGGTGCAGTGGGCGGGGCTTTCCTCCACACCACTGTTCTCCACTGTCTCATCCACTGTTGTGTGTGTCGTTGCCAGCTCTCGCACCTGGTCAGACGGTTGGTGAAGCTCTGGCTCAGGGGTGATCCTCAACACTGTCGCTCTATCTGGCGATGGCTCATTGGTTGCGGCGGGCTCTGGCTGATGCTCCACCCAGCAGGGTGAGTAGTCCAGAGTGTGGCTGGTGAGTTCCTCATCAGCGTAGAATGCAGTCAGCGGAGAATTGTTACTCACCAGCACCCACTCTACAAAGGATGCGAGGATCTCTCGAGGACCATCCCCGGACAACTGCGCTCGTGTGGTGTGTTTAAGCCAACACGGTAGAACGTGGTGAGGCAGCTGTCTGGGTAGTGTGTTAAGTTGGTGAGGTCTACAAAGTCTGTAGTGTGGTCCTCGAGAGAGTGATCCCCCTGCTCCAGCAGGATGACAAGGGTGGCAGGATTGTCCATAAATAAAATAAAAACTTTCAAAAATTAAAAAAAAACAAACACAGGGAAACACACCGCTATTACATTTGGTAGGTCTGGTCTTCTGTCACGTTTCGGTGTTGAATGAACTCGCATGACGATGAAGATGAAAGTAAACAGTCTTTAATATAATCCACAACAGGAAGGCTTGAAACATGCATAGACGTCGACGAGACCAGACATAGAAACACTGAACAGATGACTGAACTTAATGAGGGACAGACAGGTGAGGAGGATAAACTAATGAGGGCACAATGAGACACTGATGAACTAAATGACAATCAGACATGTTCTGATCAGAACTGGGTCACAGAGCACACAGGGGAAAGAAAACGCAACAGAAAAGTCCATATGTTTGACAGTTAGTATCCATGGCAATTCATTAGCCTTTTTGTTATTCTCTGTATTTTTATGTCCTGGTGTTACAGTATTGATTTGTTGGTTTTTGTTTTAGTATTGTCACAAATGAATTATTTAATAAAGCTAGGCTTTAACTTCACCAAAGACAGCATGCATCATTGTGACGGGGTGGAAGAATCACGCGACAAGGAGAGCTCAAATAAATACCCCGGAGGGTGGATTTATTCACAAATAGTGGAAGTGCAAAGTGTGGGCTGGCAGGGTGGTGTGGAATGGTGCTCTCAGTGCGTTTTCTCCCGGTGCGGTGAGTGCGGCGTGCAGCTCTCATCAGAGCGGGGTCGGTCACTCGCTGGCTTCTGAGAGAAAGGAAGAGACAGCACATTAGTCCTCAGCCTGAGCGAACTCTCCCTACCCTGTAGCCTCACACGGCTTATCTGGCCGCGGGCTGATGAGCCTCAGGTTTGGCTGATCCCGTCGTGATGAGCAGGTGCAGGTGTTCCGTGTTCGTCTCCAGGGCAACGCTGATGAGTTGTCGGGACGCTCGTCACACTCCCCCCCCCTAAGCGTGGTGGGGAGTGACCCCTGACAGACCTGCGTAGGCTGACCACAGCCGAGAAAGTCCATCGGAGTTGGAGGCTCCAGCCCGGTGATGGACGGTGAAACAAAAGTCCTGGAGCGCGAGGAACCACCGCGTCACCCTGGCGTTGGAATCTTTCACCTTGGCCATCCATTGAAGGGGTGCGTGGTCGGTCAGCAGGGTGAACTTCCAGCCCAGCAAGTAGTACCTCAGCTCCAGGACTACCCACTTGATTGCTAGAGCCTCTTTCTCGACGGTCGCACCTGGGTCTTCGTCCGGGGTCGCGGGGAATCGCGTACCGCCTCCACCTTCTTTTCTTGGGGTTTGATGAGGCCCCGACCGACCCGGAAGCCCAGATATTTGGCCTCGGCGAGCGCTAGGTGACATTTTACGGGGTTGGCGGTGAGTCCAGCCTTACGCAGCTCCGTGAGCACCCTCCGCAGACGGTCTAGGTGGTCCTCCCAAATTACTACATCATCCAAATATGCTGCGGCCTATTGTTGGTGAGGGCGGAGGATGATATCCATAAGCCGCTGGAACGTTGCTGGGGCCCCGTGAAGGCCGAAGGGAAGGGTCCGGTACTGCCAATGGTCGGAGGGGGTCGAAAAGGCCGTCTTCGGTTTGGCACTATTGGAGAGGGGAACTTGCCAATATCCCATGGTCAGGTCCATGATCGAAATATACCGGGCCCTTCCCAGTCAATCCAATAATTCATCCACCCGGGGAATTGGGTAGCCGTCGAATTCTGACACTTCGTTGAGGCTCCGAACGTCGTTGCAGAAGCGGAGGGTGCCATCCGGTTTTGGGACCAGGACAATGGGGCTGGACCACGGGTTGCGAGATGGTTCAATCACCCTCAATTTCAGCATTTCTTGAATTTCCTCCTCAATAGCCTGCCGACGAGCCGCTGGGATCCAATAGGGCCGTTGCTTTACGACTACTCCCTGTGGGGTTCGTATGTCGTGTTGGACTACTTTGGTTTTTTCCGAGAACAGAGGAGAACACATCTGAGAACTGACCGATCAGGTGTTGCAGCTTAGCCTTCTGGGTCGCCGACAGATCCGGGTTGATGTCCACCACGACGGGCTTCATGGCTGCTAGGGCGGCTGTCTATTCCCTGGTCCCCACCCACTTTTTCAGGAGGTTTATGTGGTACAGTTGTTGGGGGTTCCGTCTCAACCTGCTCTACCCTATGCAATTACAACTCATTTGAATCTCATGCCATTACTGTATCAGCGCCGATAAAACTCCAGATTGTGGTAATCTACCGTCCGCCTGGACAAATTCTAGCCACCTTCCTAGAGGAGCTGGATGGGTTGTTGTCCTCTTTCGTGGAGGATGGCACTCTACTCCTAGTCTTTGGTGATTTCAACATTCACCTAGACAAGCCTTATGCTACAGACTTCCACTCACTCCTAGCCTCATTTGATCTCAATCGCCTTATCACTACTAGCACGCACAAATCAGGCAACCAACTTGATTTAATTTACACACACAATTGCACTGCAGATAACATTCTGGTACAACCGCTACATATCTCAGACCATTTCTTCATTACATTTACACTACATTTTGCTGCCCGTGTGCCAACAACCCCCCTACCGGTTACTTTCAGACGAAACCTACGCTCCCTTTCTCCTTCCCATCTTTCCTCTGTAGTATCTTCCTCTCTTCCCTCACCTACCCATTTCTCATCTCTGGATGTAAACACAGCTACTGAAACTTTATGCTCTACCTTAACTTCTTGTCTAGACGACATTTGTCCTCTCTCCTCTAGGTCAGCACGGGCTGCCCCTTCTAACCCCTGGTTATCTGATGTTCTCCGTGAACATCGGACTAAACTCAGAGCGGCAGAGAGAAAATGGCTCAAATCAAACAACCCGTCGGACCTGAGTAGGTATCAGTCTCTGCTCTCATCTTTCTCTGCTGATGTCCACACTGCCAAATCCTCACATTTCCACAACAAGATCAACAGCGCTCCAGACATGCGTAATCTCTTCAGAACATTTAATTCTCTCCTCTGTCCCCCTCCACCACCTCCCACCACTTCTATTACAGCCGATGACTTTGCAACTTTTTTTTACAGACAAAACTAGATCGATCAGTGATCAGTTCTCACCTCCACGCACACAGGACCCCCAACCAACCACATCCACTGCTAAAACTCCCATCTTCTCCTTCTGTCCCCTGACGGAGGCTGAAGTATCCAAACTTCTCCTCTCCAACCATCCTACAACATGTCCTCTTGACCCAATCCCCTCACACCTTCTGCAAGCAATCTCTCCCACTCTCTTACCGGCACTCACACACATCATCAACACATCCCTCCTCACAGGCATCTTCCCCACTGCGTTCAAGCAGGCTCGGGTAACCCCACTGCTCAAAAAACCTACATTACACACTTCTCTTATAGAAAACTATAGACCTGTCTCTCTCCTTCCATTCATAGCGAAAACACTTGAACGTGTTGTCTTCAACCAGGTCTCATTGTTCCTTTCACAGAACAACAAACTGGACTCTAAACAGTCAGGTTTCAGGAGTGGACATTCAACTGAGACTGCGCTTCTCTCTGTCACTGAAGCCCTGCGAATTGCAAAAGCTGATTCCAAATCATCAGTCCTCATTCTGCTGGATCTATCTGCCACGTTTGACACTGTCAATTATCAGATACTCCTCTCCACCCTCTCATCACTGGGCATCATTGGAATTCCACTTCGCTGGTTTGAATCCTATCTCACTGGTAGGTCTTTCAGGGTGGCCTGGGGAGGGGAGGTATCCAAAGCACATACGCTGGTCACTGGGGTTCCTCAGGGATCGGTTCTTGGACCCCTCCTCTTCTCCACATACACTACATCGCTGGGTCCCATCATACAGGCACATGGATTCTCCTACCACTGCTATGCTGATGACACACAGCTCTATCTCTCCTTTCAACCAGATGATCCAACGGTAGCTGCAAGGATCTCAGGTTGCCTGGCGGACATTTCGGCATGGATGAAAGAACATCACCTTCAGCTCAACCTGGCAAAGACTGAGCTCCTTGTCTTTCCCGCCGCTCCAACTCTACAGCATGACATCACGATCCAGTTAGGTTCATCAACTATTACCCCATCAACTTCGGTCAGAAATCTTGGTGTAATCTTTGATGACCAGCTGACCTTCAAAGACCACATTGCAAAGACTGCTCGAGCTTGCAGGTTTGCACTACACAACATCAGAAAGATCAGGCCCTTTCTGACGGAGCATGCTGCACAACTTCTTGTCCAGGCCCTTGTCATTTCTAGGCTGGACTACTGCAATGCTCTTCTGGCTGGACTTCCATCAAACACAGCCAAACCTCTACAAATGATTCAGAATGCGGCAGCACGACTGGTCTTCAAGGAACCCAAAAGAGCCCATGTCACACCTCTCTTTATCTCATTGCATTGGCTACCAATCGCAGCTCGCATCAAGTTCAAGACACTGATGCTTGCTTATAGAACAACCACGGGCTCAGCACCCGCCTACATGCACTCACTATTAAGAATCTACATCCCCTCCAGAAGCGTGAGATCTGCTAGTGAGCGACGTCTCGTGGTACCATCACAAAGAGGCTCAAAAATCACTCTCCAGAACATTCTCGTTCACCATTCACACCCATATTCGGAGTGCTAGATCCCTGTCAATCTTCAAGCAGCAGCTGAAAACTCATCTCTTTCGACACTACTTGACTTCACCCCACACATAAAAAAAAAAAAAAAAAAACTTTCTCCTTATTTATTCCTTCCCCTGCTAGCTTGTACTTATTTAAACAATGCCTGAGACTTGGTGTTACAAGCACTTCGTTTGTCGGATTGCCTCTTCAAGATGAATCGCTTTATATATTCCCCAACGCTTTGGATAAAAGCGTCTGCAAAATGACTAAATGTAAATGTAAATGTCTTCCCGGCTGTCACACACGATATGTCACTGGCCCCACTTTCTCCACAACGGTATAGGGTCCCTGCCAGGTGGCCAGAAATTTGCAGGTGGAGGTGGGGACCAGCACCATGACCTGGTCGCCCGTCTGGAACTCCCGGGGCTGGGCTGCTTGGTTATAATGGCGAGCTTGGGCCTGCTGGGCTTTGGCCAGCTGTTCCCCGGATTAATGGCATGACGCGGTCGATTCGGTGCCTTATCTCGTTGACGTGCTCGACTAGGGACCGGTGCGGGGTGGGTTGTTGGTGTTCCCATGCCTCCTTTGCGACGTCGAGCAGTCCACAAGGATGCCTTCCGAAGAGGAGCTCAAACGGTGTAAAGCCGGTGGATGCCTGGGGGACCTCCCGTATACCAAAGAGGACGTATGGCAGCATTTGGTCCCAATCTTTCTTGTCCTCGGCTGCAACCCGTCGTAACATCTGTTTGAGAGTTTGATTAAATCGTTTGACGAGTCCGTCCGTCTGGGGGTGGTATATGGTGGTCCTCAACTGCTTTACCCGGAGCAGTCGGCAGAGGTCAGCCATTAGCCGGGACATAAACGGTGTTCCCTGATCGGTCAAGATCTCCGTCGGGATGCCAACCCGGCTGAACAGCAGAAAGAGCTTGTGTGCGATGGCTTTGGCTGTGGCTTTCCGGAGTTGGATGGCTTCAGGATACCGGGTGGCATAGTCCACCACGACGAGGATGTGCTCATGTCCCCGGGCTGACTTGGGCAACGGGCCTACCAGATCCATCCCTATCTGCTCGAAGGGCACCTCAATAATGGGTAATGGAATGAGCGGTGAGGGGGGAGGGTGGTTCGGCGAGGTCTTCTGGCACTCGGGGCAAGCTTGGCAAAATCGTCGAACCTCGGCTTCCAAGCCGGACCAGTGGAACAGGTCCTGGATCCGACTGATGGTGTTCCCAGCCCCGAGGTGTCCGGCTGAGGGGTGGGTGTGTGCCAGATTCAAGACTGTCTCCGTTTTGAAGCGTGGGACCACTAGGAGCTTTTTTTCCTCCCCCCTTCGCTGGGCGACACAGTAGAGCAGGCCGTTCTCTGCGACAAAATGGGGGAGAGGATGGGGCTTTGGCCGGACTTCCTTTCCCTCGAGGATGCAGACTTGATTCCAACAGTTCTTTAGCCGTTCGTCCTCCCGCTGGGCCCGGCCAAAGGAGCCCCCTCCCGACACCTGTTGGTAGACATCATAAAAGAGGTTAGAATTATGGGAGGGGGACTCACCACCTCTCCCATTGTCAGAGGCCAAGAGAACGGGGCGGCTGCTGGGCTTCCTGACTACGCGCCGTCCACGGCGGCCCCCATTATGGCAGGCAGGCTGAGTAGCGACGCGGAGCAGGGCCTCAAATCCCGGCCAGTCTCGTTCTAATAACACTGCTACGGGCAGATCCTTGACGAAGCCGACCTCCACTGGCCAGGCGCCCGGTGCCGCGGAAATGGTGACGCGTCACACGGGCACCTCCCGTGTATCTCCGTGGACACAGATGATGGGAAGTACAGTCTTCGATCCGTGAGGCGGGGGCAAGATCTTGGTCTGGACGAGACTGACCGCGCTGCCCGAGTCGAGAACGGCTTTATGGGGCTCCCTTTGGTAGTTCCCGATGAATAACACAGCCTGCCCACCAAGTCTGGAATCCGGGAAGATGAGGGAGCCGTGGGCATGGACTCATCCTGGGTATCGGGGGCCGCTGCCCCGCCTACTGGTCATGAGGTGCCCTCCGGCATGCGTTGCTCCGGAGCCTCCGGGTCAACGGCGGTACTCTCTCCCCTGCCTTGCGCTGATGGGCCGCCTCAGCCAGTTCAATTGCCTCCACCAATTCGGACGCCATGATTGGGTTCCTCATGCCGACGGCTTGCCGGAGCGGACGTGGTAAGGTTCTGAGGAGGCGATCGATCACGACGCGTTCTGTTACCTGGGCGGCGGTGGGTGCTCCTACCAACAGCCAATGCTGGGCCAGCCAGGCGAGTTCGGCGACTTGGACTCTCGCGGGACGCTGAGGCTGATAGGTCCAGTCGTTGAGCGCCTGGGCAGCGCACACCGGGGACAGCCCCACTTGGGCCAGGATTTCCCTCTTCACCTCCGTGTAGTTCTCGGCAACAGCTTTGGGGAGACTGAAGAAGGTCCGCTGTGCTTCGCCTGTTAGGAGTGGGGCCAGTGCGCGGGCCCATTCTTCTGGATCCCATCCCTCCATAGTCTCCGTGTTCTCGAACATTTGTAAGTAGGCCTCCACGTCATCGTGTGCTGTCATTTTTGGCAGGAGCTGAGTGGCTTGAACTCACGGATCCGGTAACGTAACGCGCTGGCAGGCGGCCGTGCGAAGAGCGGCGATTTCCTGGTCAGCCTGGCTCTGGCGGGTGGCCAAATGTTCCATGATCTGTTGTTGGCGCAGGCTGACTTCGGTTAGATGCCAGAGAAGTTCTTCCATCCTTAGGGGAGGAGTACTCGCTGTCCTACAAGTGCACAAAACAAAAACAAAAAAACAGGAGGGGTTGAGGCATGTAGATCACTTGTCTGTGAAACTTCTGATCATGCCCACATTCTCCACCACTGTGACGGGGTGGAAGAATCACGCGACAAGGAGAGCTCAAATAAATACCCCGGAGGGTGGATTTATTCACAGATAGTGGAAGTGCAAAGTGTGGGGTGGCAGGCTGGCGTGGAATGGTGCTCTCAGTGCGTTTTCTCCCAGTGCGGTGAGTGCAGCATGTGGCTCTCGTCAGAGCGGGGTCGGTCACTCGCTAGCTTCTGAGAGAAAGGAAGAGACAGCACATTAGTCCTCAGCCTGAGCGAACTCTCCCTACCCTGTAGCCTCACACGGCTTATCTGGCCGCGGGCTGATGAGCCTCAGGTGTGGCCGATCCTGTCGTGATGAGCAGGTGCAGGTGTTCCGTGTTCATCTCCTGGGCAACGCTGATGAGTTGTCGGTACGCTCGTCACAATCATCTTGAGATTCTTTGTGAGTAGCACTTTCTTGTACATCATTGGAGATGTAGAGAACCTAGTGAAAAGTGCTGTGTGCTGTATGCCATGCCATTCGCAAAGTGTACCTGGTCCTTAAGCAAATTTGTTGGGGTTTTGTGGTATTTTTAAATATTTAAGCAACTGTATCTCCATTTTTATTTTCCTCAAGTTCTTGAGTTGAATCTTTTGCAGCATTTTCTGCTTCTTCCATGTAAGTTCCATATATTTAGACTTTTTATTTTAAACAAGATTTTATTTAATATAAGTAAGAGGTATTATACTGTGTCATTATGATGCCTACATTTTCAAAAGAAAACAAAATAAATAATCTGTAAAATATTTCTCTACCTCTGTACCACATCTTGGGTAACTTAATCCAGCTATACTAATCAAATCTGCATGTGTTCTCGAAGAACCTAATTAGCCAGAACGTAATTGGCATTATTTGGCTATTCAATCTTGCATTTGTCATTTTATTGCAGACGTAATGAGAAAGATACAAAGAACAAGCCCCAGAAGAATCGGAACAACAATTGTGAGTAAATATCTTTGCAGAAATGCAATATGAATCTGAATATGCGATGTGAATTAAATATAATCATATTTTTACCCAAATGAATGAATAAAATGTATAGCAGGCACAACATGCAGGTACAACCATAGATGTGTGTGGGTACAGTGTGCATCATGACATACTGTAAGATGCGTCATCGTTTTCGAATACCTCCGTTTTCATAGTCCACACTACAACGTGAAAGCTGCATTTTCAAATTTTTCCATTTGAGAGAGCTCTGTTTTCTCTGGACCTGGTGTATACCAAAGGCTAAAACATAAAGAAAATATGTGTAGTGAAAAATTTATGCGGATGAATGTGGACGTAGCCTGAGCAGTGGTTACCCGAGCCTGCTTAAATGCAGTGGGAAAGTTGCCAGTAGTGAAAGATGTGCTGATTAGGTGAGTCAGAGCAGTGTGGGTGAGAGCTCCTTTAGTTGGTGGGAAGGGATCGGACAGAGGATGGCTGGTATAGAAAACTTTGGAGACCTTGTTCTCTGTGAGGGGTGAGAAAGAAGAGGGGAAATGTGTGGGTGGAGGTTGGTTGTAGAAAACTGGTTGCTGATGGATGCCATCGTATCAAATAGCTGGCAAAGTCATCAGCAGTCAGAGAGGAAGTGAGAGGTGGTGGAGGGGGAGAGAGTAGAGAGGAGAATGTTGTGAATAGTTTCCGGGTGTCAGGAGTCAGTGTTCGGTAGAAAACAGTATGTGTTTGTTTGATCACTGACTGGTTCTCACGCCCTCATTTCCATCACCTGTGCTTCATGTCCTGTTTGCATGTCCAAATGGCCAGCCCGTTCATTCACTCACCGCAAAGTCTCATTAGCTGAGCTGCGTTTCCTGTGTTTCCAGGTATTGTATGTTTGATTATGGCTCTAATCTGCAGTTCTTGTGTTTGTTTGATTAGGCTACATTTTGGATTTTGTTGCCCGTTTTTTTTTTTTTTTTTGGGGGGGGGGGGGGGGGGGGGGCTGTTATAGTGTATTTTAACTGATTCTTTCTGGACTTAAACTCCATATTTAGTGCCTGGAACATTATATCTAACATTGCACATGTATGTACGTGATAAATACATTAAAATGTTTGTTTGCCTTTTTTTCTTCTTCTTTTTTTTTTGGTTACATTTTATTTTAAGGTGTACTTGTTACAGTGTATTTAAACATTTAAGTACTGAGTAATATAAATTAACTACGTGCACTACTATATGGTTAGGTTTAGGATTAGGGTTTGGTTTAGTGTTACTTGCATGTAATTATGCATAATTTATTGTTATTATAATAGTACATGTAACATGTAAAAAGGACACCTTAAAATAAAGGGTTACCTTTTTTAACAGTAAAGGGGTTTTATATTATAAGGGTTTTTGGAATGTAATAGAAACACATAGATGAGCCACATAGAATAAAACACATAGACCTGTTAATAAACGTATTACATCAAGAACGATTGCTTGTGCTTTAAGTTGCACATGCATCACAAAACCATAATTACAATTTTGTTTGTCTGTTTATTTATTTATTTACTTATTTATGTCAAATCTAATGCGTAGTGAGGGAAATCAGTCAGTTCTTGTTTACATTCAATCACTTTGTCCAATAATAATAATAATATAGTTAAATTAGTAAAGCACCTTTCCTACAGCTCAAAGTACAGATACAGAAATGCTATGAAGGGAGTGTTCTAGAATTTTAAAGTATACTGCTCAAATAGAGCATATTTATGACTAATGCATTAAAAATATAAAACAATATGAACAATATGACACTGACATAACAATCTGGCCTATTATAATATAAGCACAATGCCTGGCATCAGTGACTTGATTAAACAGCCTGTGGGGGGAGCCGCATCCTGCCCTTCCTCGAGCCCACAAAACAAACACATCAAACTCCTGCAGCGGGAAACAACCTGTTCACCGCTCCCACATTCCTGCAGCGATGGTGGCGTCATGAAGAGTTCCTCAAACATCTCTAACATTCCGCTACAGACATCAAACCCTCATCATCCACAGGACTGAGCTCCAAACTCCCGACGCTTCTTACAGCAGGTGAGAGGAGTTTTATAGCATGTTGTCTAATGTATCATACTCTACAGTACATGAATATTAGGTATTTGATAATGTAGGCTGTGATAAAATTTGGTTTGTTAATTTTATTTTGCACAAACATTATGATTTATAAGAACGTCATTTAATAAAAATGAGTGTGAAATGATGTGCAAAACAGGTCACGCCTTATATTTCAGTGCTCGTGTTAAACCTGAAGTATGTGGGCTGGTTTGAACTAAAAGCATTGTTCTAAGTGTTTGATGGCTGCTTGTAATTGCATTTTAAATGTTTACATTTTCAGTAGCACTTTAGAACAGTTTTAGAGAGGTATGTGAACTGCACTGGATATGAGCCAATGAAAGAAGAATGAAATGTTCTCACATGTTCAGCAGTGATGTAACTATTGGTGTTATGTTGTTGTTTTGATTTGTTAACCCATGTAGAACCATCATGATGTTGGAAATCTACCTGGTTATGACAGTTGCTGCCAGTGCTGTTTCTCAAGAGGCAGAAGAGCCTGTATCATATACAGCAAGTGTATTTACATAAAACTATAAATAATGCATATTATTGAGTTTTGTTATTGCAGGTCATATATATTTTAAATTGATAGGTAAAATGTTCTTATACAGTGTTTTCTTTTTCTTCTTCACAGCAGTGCACAGAAGGCTATGAATATGATCCTATTAAAGAGGTATGCACAGGTAATAAAATAATATTGTTGATATAGTATACTCTCTCTGACCAATAGTTGTCCCTTTGTCTATTTTCATGTCTCTGAGAAAGTGATTCTAAAGCATAATGCCAGTTTTCTCTCCATGTTTATGAACAGATATTGATGAGTGCGCCCTTGTCTCTGATGCCTGCAAAGGAGGCATGAAATGCATAAACCACTATGGTGGCTACCTCTGCCTCCCTCAGAATGCCCAGATATTTGTCACTAATGGGGGCGAATCATCCCAGCCCACAGACCCTGATCCCCAAACCCCCCTTAACCCTCTGAACCCCACTAACCAACAGAACCCACAAACACGTACCCAGTCAAACCACAGAGTTGTAGCAGCTGGAGCCTCACAGTGCTTGCCAGGTTTTACACTGGATGAGCAAAACTACTGCCAAGGTAAGCTATTGTTCTTAACACAACAGTATTTGTGGCAGCGTTAGTCTCATTTACGAGCTTGGTAAGAGAACGCTTATTTTCCCCCATCACTGATTTTCAGAAAACAGTGCAGTTGGTTCTAAAAAAAAACTTTACAGGTTCTAAACTGAAAAGTTATTTTGAGTCAGTAAACAGGAAACATAAAAATAAAAAGCCGCAACATATTATTATAATTTCAGTAAAGGCAAAATACAGTTTTTTTCTATATGGAAACTGATATTTAGGACCTTGCACTGACATTTTGGGTGGCATGTACTCAACTGAAAAAGGGTATCCCTTTTATTTATAAAAATCCACAGGAAGTGGCAAAGTCAGGAAGTCTGTGACGCTCAGATCATTAACAGCTGGTCTATTTGGTAATTACAGTACATCGGTCAGGACATCCAAGTGTTTGTTTCGATCATCGACCTCAAATGTGGCTTATCATCTTAAACATGGAAGTAGTAGCAACATTACATGGCTGCTCGCTTTAACGTTAACCTAGAAAATGTGCTTTGTGCGGAGTGTGGAAGCTGAACAGTAGTGCACTAATTACATGACAGTTAACTTGGAGGCGCCGATGCAATCATTTGCATTTAACTTAAAATACTTCATTTTTGCTAATGCAGACAAAAGTAATACATCTTTTGAATCTGTGGATCAGTCTACTTTTCTGTGCACTCACAATAACAACAAAACATTGTGCTGTCTAGGTCTCTGTGAACTTCAGCATGTAAAAAATAAATAAATAAATGAAACTCCATGTTTGCCTCACAGATATGAAAAATATCACATTTCAAGTTTGTTTTATTTATATAGCACATTTAAAAACAGCAAGCATGGCTGACCAAAGTGCTGAACAAACAAAGACATAGAAACACAAGGCAACCCACAGAATCATACAATAAACTCACAATGAATTAAAAGCCAAAGAAAAGAAATAGGTTTTAAGAGATGATTTAAAAACTGTTTAAAGACTGTGCCGATCTGATATAGGCTGGAAGGCTGTTCCACAGCCTAGGGCCAGAAACCGCAAAGGCTCTATCCCCTCTATGCTTTAACTGTGCTCTGGGGACAGAGAGAGTCTTTGATCACCAGACCTCAGATTTTGTGTAGGATTGTATATATAAAGTTGATCAGATAAGTAGCTCGGTGCCAGATTATTTATAGATTTAAAAAACATAGAGAAGAATTTTGAATTCAATTCTGAGATGTACAGATGAGTGATGGAAGATTTAGAAATGCCAAAATAAAGAGAATTGCAGTAGTCCAAGCTAGGTGTAATGAGAGAGAAAAGGTTTAATTTTAGAGAGAAGGCATAGCTGAAAAAAAAACAAAACAGGAAATAATAACTGCATTTATATGTTTATCAAATTTAAGACTCCGATCCCAGAAAACACCCAGGTTCTTAATACAGGAAGAAGTAAAAGGAGCAAGGTAGTCCAGATCGATATTTCTGCTCCCTAAATTTTCACTAGAGCCAAAGTCTATAACCTCGGTTTTTGATTCATTCAGAAATAAAAAATAAAAAAATGAGAGAGAACCACGTTTTCACTTCATCCAGGCATGCAAAAAGAGATTCCAGAGCAGCATGTTTATTTAGTTTCAGAGGTAAATTTGGGTATCATCTGCATAGCAGTGAAATGATACACCATGCTTTCTGAAAATAGAGCCCAAAGGAAGTAAATACAAAGAAAAAAGAAGTGGGTGTGAGTATAGAACCCTGCGGCACTCCACAGGAAATTTTAGCAGGCAACGAAGAAAAATTATCCAATCTGACAGAGAAACTTTTATTTGTTAAATATGATTTGAACCAGCTAAGAACAGTTCCCTGGATGCCCACAAAATATTCTACTCAAGATAAAATAATTTTGTGATCAACTGCCGAGGTTAAGTCTAACAGAATTAGGATAACAGAGTCACCAGAGTCAGTTGCCAACAAAGTATCATTAAGGACCCGTAATAAAGCAGACCCTGTGCTCTGCAGAGGCTTAAAACCAGACTGGAAAGTTTAAAAAATATGAGTTGCACAAAGGAGAGACTAAAGCTGAATAAACATAGTTTTCTCCAGTGCTTTAGTAATAAACGGAAGATTTGAGATGGGTCGAAAATTATTAAAATTACTAGCATCAAGAGAAGGTTTCTTAAAGGGATAGTTCACCCAAAAATGAAAATGTAATGTTTATCTGCTTACCCCCAGGGCATCCAAGATGTAGGTGACTTTGTTTCTTCGGTAGAACACAAACGAAGATTTTTAACTCAAACCGTTGCAGTCTGTCAGTCATATAATGCCAGTCAATGGGCACAGAATCTTTGAGAGTAAAAAAAACATGCACAGACAAATCCAAATTAAACCCTGCGGCTCGTGACGATATATTGATGTCCTAAGACACGAAACGATCGGTTTGTGCGAGAAACTGAACAGTATTTTTATCATTTTTTTTTTACCTCTAATACACCACTATGTCCAACTGCCCTGAGCGCGTGCACGGCATCTGGTGCATGAAGTCTGTATATGCTCTGGTGTAGTTTACGCAAGTGCCGAAAGCGATCTGTCACGCATATATGTCATTCATTGTTTACACAGTGCACAGAGATTGTGAGTATGACGGCTAATCAAAATGGTGATTACTTGCGCTTATCCTGATTGTTCAAACCGACTTGAACCTAAAAGATTACGTTTGCTCGTGCGAACTCATCCGGGAGTGTTGACTTTTCAAATTGCGTAAACTAGACATTTATTCAGAAAAGACACCAAACTAGGTCCATCCGAGTCAAAAATTTGTTTTAAAATACTTGGAGGGAGAACATCATGAGAGCAGAAAGAAGGTTTCAAATGGTCGATAATTTCTTTGAGAGACTGGAGAGAAACTGGATCAAAAGCTCTCCATATGGCTGAAGAGCTGCAAAATTCAGGTGAAACATTAGCAAGTGGTTGCATCTGAATAGAGTAGTAAGCTTATCACAGAAAAACTTTGAGAAACCTTCACATAATGACACTGAGGGATTTGAAATCACATTTACAGGAGGATTTAAAACTGAATTTATAACAGAAAAAAAGGCTTTAGAACTGATGATTCTTTGCAGTTAAATTATGCAAATACTTTGACTTCACGGATTTCATTGCTTTCTGAAAAGTAGCAAAACAGTCTTTAATCATTTCATATGAAACTTGCAATTTGTCTTTTTTCCATTTTTGTTCAGCTCTTCTACAAGCTTGCCTCAGAGAGCGGATGTTATCATTGAGCCATAGTTCAGTTTTAGGTTTCGACTTCTTTGCTTTAAGAGGAGCAATGGTATTCAAAACCTCTGAGAAGGCAGTATTAAACAGACTAAGATGCTGTTCAGCATCCAAGTCAGGTAAAGATGACTCCAAGGACAGCGACAAGCATACCTTGTTAAAGGTGTTTGTGAAGTCATCACAAAAGTGGGAAGAAATGGAACGAGTTAATTGTACAGTAGGAGTAATGCTTGAACTTAGCTGAGAAAAAGGCAACGTAAATAATACAGGCATATGATCTGAGAGCAAAGTATCAACCTGAGCATCAGTAATAGAAAAACCATGAAAGAGAACCAAGTCCAGTGTATGTCCGTAAGTTTGTGTAGGATCTTTCACCCACTGAGCTATATTGAATGAATCAATGAGACTGAAAAACTCCATTTCCAGAGGTTTAGACTGACAGCACACGTTTATTAAAATCACCTAACAGAAGAATATTGTTATACTTTGTTTTACAATCACCCATAAAAGCAGTAAATTCATTAACTTAGGTGAGGGGGGCCAGTACAACAGCACTAATAAAACAGGATCATTCCATTCCAGTTGCAACAACTGTACTTCAAAGTTACTGTAAACAGCAGACGGAACAGGACGACAGTGGATACTAAAACTGTTTTTTAAATTTACCGCTAGACTGCCCCTGCGGCCTAAAGAGCGGGACAAATTAAACAATGTGCAGCCTGCTGGAACCAAGTCAGAGAAAGGACTCAGATCACCAACCTTCATCCAAGTTTCTTTGATGAACATAAAATCCAAGGCGTGAGTAGTGAAAAAGTCATTTAATAAAAACGTCTTATTGACTAGCGACCGAGCATTAACCCTCTGGGGTCTGAGGGTGTTTTGGGGGCCTGGAGACATTTTGACATGCCTTGACATTTGTGCTTTTTTCAGTTGCTTATAAACATATAAATAGCTAAAGTCTTATAACACTGTAATCAGCACAAACTGGGCTACAATAATATGTGAGCAGCATGTATGTACATGACTGTGTTTTTGAGAAAGCAATGCTTATGCGTGGTTAGTGAAAAACTAAAAAAATTTAAATAACTTGAATAAGGCCATAAAACACATACAGAACATTTGAGAACTGGATCTTGTAGCCTAGAGTTTTTGCTTTAAAATTATGTGAGAATTATCCTGTTCATTCATACAAAACAATATATTCATTTAAATTTTCTAAGTCACTTTTTGTATAGAAAGCTTGTATGTGAGGAGGTGTGAATGATCATGCATAATGCTCTGATTCACACCTGAGAAGACAAAGGCCCACATAATGAGCCGCATAATAAGCCATTCGGTCAGGTGTGTGACTGAGAGGGAAGAGTTACAAGACAGAATGCTTTTTGTTTGTAGTTTATTTAGAATGTATTTAACTATCACACAAAATAACTTGAGATTCTCTTGTAAGTGTAGTTAAACCATTTATTTGTAACAAACAAACAAATAAACAACACAAGAGTCTAGACGTCGTGGGTGCAATATCCAAAATATCCAAAAAAGTGGCAGGAAACTGGAACGCAGGAAAACGGGAGACAGCAGAAACTGAATGATAAAACAAATGGACGTGAGCAACACAATAATCGGACAAAGACAGAGCAAACATAGTGACAGTATAGGCTACATTACCAGTCAAAAATTTTTAAACAGTGAGATTTGTAATTTTTAAAGAAGTCTTTTCTGCTCACCAAGCCTGCATTTATTTGATCCAAAGTACAGCAAAAGCAATAACATTTTGAAATATTTTTACTATTCAAAATAATGATTTTCTATTTAAATACATTATAAAATATAATTTATTCCTGTGATTTCAAAGCTGAATTTTTAGTATCATGACTCCAGGCTTCAGTGTCACATGATCCTTCAGAAATCATACTAATATTCTGATTTGCTGCTCAAAAACATTTATTATTATTATTATTGTTGTTGTTGTTGTTGTTGTTGAAAACAGCTGAGTAGAATTTTTTCTCAGGTTTCTTTGATGAATAGTACATTCAGAAGAACAGCATTTATCTTAAATAGGAATCTTTTGTAACATTAAAAATGTCTTTATCTTTTGACCCATTTAAAGCATCCTTGCTGAATAAAAGTTATTTCTATAATTTCTTAAGCCCCCCACTAAAATAAATAAATAAATAAGTGAGCTCTCTATAGATATATGTCTCATGTTTGTATATAGTATAAGTAGTCGCTGAGTTACAGTTCATTTTAGTGACGCATTTCTGAAAGCAGTTCACGGAGACAGTGAAGACTGAGAGCACACCCTGTTTGTTTACTTTATTTTATAAAAGCACAAAGTTTGGTTGATATGGTGAGCATACACAAATAAAAGTAGACCCTTTACAGATTCAAGTGATGTATTACTTTTATGTGTCCAATCAAAAGTGACAGAGCATTTTAAGTTTTTTTTTCTCTGTCATCTGGAAAATATGCAAGTGCTTCCTCTGGCGGATTTGCCGACCCCACGTGGTTACTCAGAGCCATCCTGGAAGGTGGTCGAGAGATGACAGCAGTAGAGGCTCTGAAAAATATATCTATAGAAAATGTTTACTTTAAAAACGAATAAGAAAAAACGAATAGATTATGTAATCTTTATGAAACATGCACGTCAACCGCGAGATAATGAGTCAGTGTCGTCAACTTCATCACTGCAGCCGAAAATACAGAAAACATCAATTAATGAATTATTGTAAATGTTAAGGCAGTCTTGCTGTTTTTTCCCCTGTTTTTTTTTTCATAATCATTACTTCTGTCTGTGCGATATGGCAAGCTTTATGCGTGCTCTTGAGTGCTTATGAGCGCTTAAAGGCTCATTATTATGAATTATATGGCTTTAATATAAACATGCAATTAGTCGACTAATCGATTAAAATGAACGACTTACTAGTTGACCAGAAAAATCTTCATTCGAGGGCAGCCCTACAAATTAGTTACGTACTTGTCACAGTGTCACCTAATTCCACTGTCACTCCCTCACAATCACCTGAATACTGATCACTTGCACCTCATCAGCACCCTCATCAGCTCCTGTATAAAAGCACACACTTCTCCCCAGCTCATTGTCTGGTCTACTCGTTACAACCTGAATTCTGGAAATGTTGGAACGTTTGTTAAATTTGAATAAAATGAAAACTAAAAGAATTTCATATCACATGAGCCAATATTTTATTCACAGTAGAACATAGATAACATAACAAATGTTTAAACTGAGAAATTTTACAATTTTATGCACAAAATAAGCTCATTTCAAATTTGATGCCTGCTACAGGTTTCAAAATAGTTGGGATGGGGGTATGTTTACCATGGTGTAGAATCTCCTCTTCTTTTCAAAAGTTTGAAGACATCTGGGCATTGAGGTTAGTTTCTGGAGTTTTGGTGCTGGAATTTGGTCCCATTCTTGCCTGATATAGGTTTCCAGCTGCTGAAGAGTTCATGGATGTCTTTGATGTATTTTTCATTTAATGATGCACCAAATGTTCTCTATAGGTGAAAGATCTGGACTGCAGGCAGGCCAATTCAGCACCCGCACTCGCCTTACAAAACATGCAAGCTGCCCATAACGTATGCACTTATGCACCCCCATACCATCAGAGATGCTGGCTTTTGAACTGGACGCTGATAACATGCTCGAATGTCTCTCTCCTCTTTAGCCCGGAGGACACAGCGTTCGTGATTTCCAACAAGAATGTAAAATTTGGACCTGTCTGACCATAGAACACTTTTCCACTTTGAAACAGTCCATTTTAAATGAGCCTTGGCCCACAGGACACAACGGCACTTCTGGATGATGTTCACATATGACTTCCTTTTTGCATGATAGAGCTTTAGTTGGCATCTGCAGATGGCACGGCGGATTGTGTTTACCGACAGTGGTTTCTGGAAGTATTCCTGGGCCCATTTACTAATGTCAATGACAGAATCATGCCGAAGAGTGATGCAGTGTCATCTGAGGGCCTGAAGACCACGGGTCTTCGGCCTTGTCCCATACACACAGAGATATCTCCAGTTTCTCTGAATCTTTTGATGATGTTATGCACTGTAGATGATGATATTTGCAAAGCCTTTGCAATTTGACTTTGAGGAACATTGTTGTTAAAGTATTCCACAATCTTTTTACGCACTCTTTCACAGATTGGAGAGCCTCTGCCCATCTTTACTTCTAAGAGACTGCCTCTCTAAGACATCCCTTTTATAGCTAATCATGTTACAGACCTGATGTCAATTAACTTAATTAGTTGCTAGATGTTATCCCAGCTGAATATTTTGAAAATGTCTTGCTTTTTCAGCCCTTTGTTGCCCCTGTGCCAACTTTTTTGAGACCTGTAGCAGGCATCAAATTTGAAATGAGCTCATTTAGTGGATAAAAGTTTAAAATTTCTCAAATTTCTTGTTCTATTGTGAATAAAATGTTGACTCATGTGATTTGAAATTCTTTTAGTTTTTATTTTATTCAAATAAAAAAAAAAAAACATCCCAACATTTCCAGAGTTCGGGTTGTATATGGACCACTTTTCTGCCTACATACCACCTATGATTCTCTCCTGCAATTATCTCCAGCGTTCCCCTGTGACTCTTAACATCCTCTATCGTGCATCTGCTCATCCAAGTCTTCATCCCTGAGAAGTATGTGCACTCCAGCGAATCCACAAAGACAGTAAACCTCTTCATTCTCCAGTATTGCATTGCCCCATTACTACTTACCCATTGCTACTCATGCATTTTCTCTTTTAATAAAATCACTGTGTATTGCCTGCTAATCCTGTCTCTGAGTCTGGTATTTCCATAACAGTAGACCAGAACAAACACCACCACATGATTTCCACAAACCCGTTTCAGGAGATTGTGGATTCACTGCGGTGGGCCTTCGCATCCACAACAACATAGATCACCCCATATCAGTCACTCCTTCAGCACCAGTTCATGTAGTTAGTCCCATGGCCAACCTGGCGCCCTACTCTGGCTTGGTGGAGGGTTGCAATAGATTTTTCTCTACAATGCACACTGCCTCAAGATGCAGTCGCACCAATTTCCCATGGAGAAATCCAAGATCTCCTTTGTAAGCACTCTGTTTTCAGGGTGATCGCTCCAGTGCATGGAAACCATTTGGAACCAGGATGGCCCAGTCACCCAGGCATTCAGTACCTTCGTAGCTCATTTCCGAGAAGTGTTTGGAAGACCACTTTGTGATTCATCTGTGGGTGAGCAGTTGTATCACTTAAACGAGTTGTTTTGTCAATAACAGATTATAGTCTTTATTTTCGCACTCTGGCAGCCACTAGTAGGAGGAAAGAGTGCTTGCTCCTCACCCCCTACCGAGGGGGTTTGGAACCTAAGTTGCAGCTGTATCTCACTGCCTACAATGATTCCATCTGTCTTGAATACTTCATTCAACTCTCCATTCATGTTTCTCACAGTATGCAGACCTGTATGGAGGACCAACAGGGCCAACCGTCTTCTTCCTACCATCAACAGCCAAAGTATGCCAACTCTCCAAAACCAGGTACGGAGCCCATGGTTGTGCACAATTCTCACTTCCCAGGGTCTTTGTATTGCAGAGTACCAGGGCATATAATCTCTTTATGCCCTGTCCATCCTCCTCGACCTGTGGTGAGTTGCATTCATACTCCTTATTTCTCATGCATCTCTGCTTACCACTTAAGTCACTCTTACTGCTTGTGATGTCTCACTTTCAGTACTCACCCTCCTCACCTCTGGGTCAGCCAGCAACTTTATGTTGGTGGAGCTCTGCCATCAACTCCAGCTCAAAAGAAGACCCATTGAAGTCAATTCTGGTTGGTAACAGGAAGACCACTCGGCTGCTGTCATGTGCGTTTTCATGTGAGATCCATCCAGCTTGGCCAACTCCATCAAGAATCTCTGGATTTTCTGGTTCTGGAGGAATCCACCACTGGCATCCTGGGGCCGTTCGTAGTTAAATAAACACAACCCAGTGCTATCCTGGAAAATAGTAGATGTCTTAAAGTGGGGCGAAGGCTGTTACCCTGATTGTTTCTCTCTCCTTCCATGAATTCTCCAGTGACCTGTGAAAGTTCTCCCAGTTTACTCCACATCCATCAAGAGTCCGGTAAATCAACCGTCAGTGGATATACCTCCCTACTACGCCCCCTTCAGTGACATATTCTCTCTAAGAGAGCTTCCCAACTGCCTCCCCACAGGCCATGGGGCAGTGCCATAGACCTATTTCTGGGTGAACCAGTGCTCCATGGCAAGATCTATCCATTATCGATCCCAACCCAGATAAGCTCTTCTTTGTTGAAGGGCAGAAAGTGTGGCTCTCAATGAGTGACATCAGGCTATGTTTGTGTCTCCCGATGCTGTGGTGGCCTCTTGAAATATCTAGTGAACTAGGAAGGATATGGTCCTGAAGAAAGATCCTAGGTCCCCAGATATATCCTTGATAGCAATCTCCTCACTACTTCCATGTGTCCCACCCTGATTGTTCTGAACCCTGGAGCAGAGGTCGGCCACCACACCATTGGGGTCCTTGGCCCTCAGGAACGGGCCATGTAGGGGGCTGCTGTCACAGTGTCACCAGGCTCCACCGTCACTCCCTCACTCACTTCACAGTTACCTGAATACTGATCACCAGCACCTCATCAGCTCCTGTATAAAAGCACACACTTCTCCCAAGGTCATTGTCTGGTCTACTAGTTGGTGTACAGACCACTTACCTGCAGACTTAACTTGTACGATTCTCTCCTGCAGTTACTTACAGTAGTCTCCCTGTGTATCCAATGTCCTCCATCGTGTATCTGTTCGTCCAAGTCTTCATCCTGGAGAACTGTGTGCACTCCAGAAAATCCACAATCTCCCTCTCCATCTGCAAAAACAGTAAACCTCTTCATTCTCCAATATTGCATTGCTTCATTTAATGCTTTAATTGCTTCTCAGTTAATAAAATCAGAGAAGCTGTATCTTAAGTGGCATTTATTGTAGATGCATTTAAACAGACTAAGGTGACATGAATGTATTTACACTGCAGTTACAATTGAATAAATGTTATAAGATGCTTAATTTTTTTAATATGTATTTGTGAATATATACATTTTTGACCTTGCATGACTTTTATGCCAACACCAGACCAGCTTGTTGTTGTTAAGCTATTGCTAGTTAGGCTGGTTGCATTCAGATTCAGATTTGGATTACTGACAAAATAGATTTAAATCGATCAAATAATGTACATTAAGTTCAGTTTGCTGTCATATCAGTAGTAAGTTATGGACAAACACATAAGCACAAATAGAATGAAAATGACCTAAACAAGATGAAATGGAAGGACATTTCAGATGATTTTCCCTTCAGATTTACACAGTTGTCCTGATCGAGTTGATTGGGTGGGCAGTGTTCCAAGAGTGTTGATGTCATGTATAACAGCATTGAGATTAGGGATGTCAGTAATTGATTGTTGATCAATTGATTGCTGTTAATCATTTAATAATTATCAATGTCACCTGCTCCTCTTAGTAAATGCCTAATTGTTCTCACCTGTTTCTCGAACATATAACAATTCTGTAATCATTTACTCACCCTCAAGTTGTTCCAACCCTTTATGAATTTCTTTCTTCTGTTGAACACAAAAGAAGATATTTTGAATAATGTCCATAACCAAACAGTTGATGGTCCCCATTGATTGCTATAGTATTTTTTTTCCAAACTATAGAAGTCATTGGGGACAAGTACCTGTTTGGTTACCCACATTCATCAAAATATCTTTAACACAAGAGTGTGAGAGAACGTCAGTTTACAGACTTAACAATGGTTCCCTGAGAGGGGAACAATACTTTATGGGGAATGCTTTTACATGACTGTGTCTGAAGCATGGGTGCAACTACTCCAATCCTGATTGACACTATGCCACTTGTGATGTGTGATGGCATACATGAAAGCTACAAAGGACACTTGGAACAAAAAAGGTTTCTCTGGGGAAGCCATGGTTTAATTCATAACCTGAGACATTCCTCTTAGAGGAAAGAAATGAACGCTGTGAAATGAGTGTCCTAGTATGAAACTGTCTTGCATAACTGAGCACAAAAGCACTCAAGAGCCTGGTGTAGAAGGGAGAACCAGAATATAAAATCTTATAAAGACCATCACGCAGCATCACAGATCTCCTGGAGGGGCACCCCCAACAATAACGTTTTTGAAGTTATGACAAGTTATGACACAATGGTCGAATGAGCCTTTAACGATTGAGGTGTGCCTCGTAGGCACTAGATATCGCTTTCACAATCTATTTGCGAATGTTTTCTTTAGAGGCTGGGATCCCGTTCTTGGGGATCCTGAAACATACCAATAACTGGTCAGTTTTCCTCCACTGAGATGTTCTTTGAATATAAGTCTTAAGGGCCCTGACAGGGCACAGTAAGTTAAGCCTCTCTTGGTCTGCCAACAGACCAGGAGAAGGATGGAAGGCCTGCAGAATCGTAGACCATGCTGTATTCAATGGTAACTTAGGCATGTAACCAAGTCTACAGTGTAGAATTGCTTTGACCCTACCTGTGGCAAATTCTGAGCAGGAAGGGTGACTGACAGTGCCTGTAAGTCTTCTAATCTCTTAGGAAAAGCCATGGCTAACAAGAATGTATCTTGAAAGTGAGGAAATTCTCTGACACAGAGTCTGTGGGTTCATTGGTTGCCAGGGACGACCCTTCGAAAAACCATGGCCAGATCCTAGGCCGGACTGTAGCATGAGCAGCAGGCTTCATCGTATGAGTGCCACGAAGGAACTGAGTTATCATATGGTGTCTCTCCAAAGACCCATCGCCTAATGGGGGTTGGATGGCAGCTATGATCACCATGGAGACCTTAAAAATGGAGGGGTATAGACCCACATAGAAACAATTCTGGAGGAACGCCAACACTGATGCCACTGGGCAGTTAACTGGGTCCAATCGTTGTTGCCTGCACCATGAGGTGAAAACCCTCCACTTCAAGAATAATGATTCCCTCGTGGCAGCAGCTACTAGGGGTTGCACCAACTAATCGACTAGTTGACTTTAATGCTCTGCCATGATGCTTGTAGCTTGACGTCGACTAGTCGCTGGTCCTATAGAGGGCGCAACAATATAAGAAATCTCTGAAGGACTTCCACATTTAAGCTCCGTTTCCAAACTAAAATGACAAATAAATGCATACTCTGAAAGCGCTCCACAAAACATGTGTGATTATATTACTGGATGCTCGAAATTGAATGGGAGAATGCACGTTTTAAACAGCTTATAGTACAGGTCGGTTAATCGCCATTATAATATAATGCGCTGCTGCTCTGTAACGCACATACATAGGCTTCAGACAGTAGCGCGTACATCACGTGCAGATCGCGCGCACACAGAATCGTTCAGCGCGGAAATGTATTGTCAACACTGTTCTGCGATTTATCAACAAAATAGCTTAGAAACTGAAACGTTCAAGCATATATTTCATATTAACTAAATCCCACAACTTCATTACTAGTAGAGAGTAGCTGCCAGGTAGAATTAATTCACACACGCAGTCGCTCTCACTAATGCATTCATATGAATGTAATCTTTACTGTGCAACTTTATCTGTATGTGATTTAGAACGAGCAGAAATCTGTGAGAAATATATGAATATAAAGACAAAAGAACTGATAAAAAAAAAGAGCTGTTATAGGAGCAATAGCCATGTGGGCGGCACTGTGTCATATGTCAGCTGTGCACAAGGTGTTTGTCACAGCTCCAGACTTATTTGTTCATTAATGACGTCATCAGCGACTAGTCGACTTCGAATCGACTTTATTCACATAAAAGTCGACTTTAAAAAAACAGAAGTCAACCCCTAGCAGCTACAGAGTTTATGATGGTCTCTGCACCCTCAGCCGAGAGACCAGAGTTCAGGAGCTGATTCCCCTTAGGGGCCAGGGCCCAGTTGCATGAAAACCCTTAAGATAAGAAATCATTTAATTATAAGGTTAAGGGTACCCTTAGCGAAACATGGGTTGCAAGAAAAAACCTAAGGGTTCACTTAAGGGACGTTAAGGCTGTCACTAAAGTATTTCCCTTAATTGCTTAAGTGTTGCCTTAAGTTCTGTTATGCGTTGCTACAAAGTCCTTAGTAACTGTTTCACCTTAAAAAAAATTAAGGGACCAAAATAGCTCCCTTAAGTCATCTTTCACTCAAGCACAATGGCTGATTTCATGGTCATTGAAGAGGAGCGAGTACCTAGGTTATGAATGATATGCAGTTATTGATGGAATATAGGTTTGACCGTTAGTCAATCCTTCGTCTCACTGCAACGCTTGAGCCTAACCTTGAGCACCAAACCCGACGAAGTTGCGCACTCCCAGCACTGCTTAAATTTTTGATTGCTTTAAGGTTTTTTTGCTTGCAGTACTTTTCAGTCTGTCATTGGCGACATCTTCAGAGTACACAAATCCACTGTCTGCAGAGTTGTCCATCGAGTGGCCTTAGCCCTGTGTCGCCGAATTGAAACATATGTCAAATTTCCTTCCAGAGACGAGCAGGACGTATTAGCGGAGCGTTTTTTTTGCAGTTGCTGGTTTCCCACTTGTTTGCGGAGTGATAGATGGAACACATGTGCGAATTCAAGCCCCACACCAATATGAAGATCAATTGGTCAACCGCAAAAACTTCCATTCTATAAATGTACAGCTGATATGTGACCCAGGCAGCAAAATAACAAATGTTACTGCTGAGTGGCCTGGCAGTACCCATGATGCATGCGTGCTGTCTGAAAGTAACATTTATTATTAAAGGAGATTTCACTGTCTTCACAGAGAGCTACGTCTGGAACTAATAAAAGCAGGGAGAGTCATCATTGCATGTGTCGTCCTGTTTAACATATCAAAAGACTTTGGTCTGCTCATGGATGAACATGCTGACCCTGATGAAGCAGTGCAGCCAAATCAAGATGTGGAGGATGCAACAACGGAGGGACCCGAGACATACTCGTGCTTTTTTTTTTCCTAAAGTGGGCTGAATATGTTCTACAATAAACTGTATATAAAGTTCCAGATTAGATGCTGTATAAAGTAATGAATTAACAATAAAACGAAGTAACGTAAACAGACTTCAAAATATGAAACTGCATTTTTATTTATAGATTAAAAACAGACATTGAAACATTTACAATAAGCAATTCACACAGGATTATTATATAAAGAAAATTAATATTTATGTAGGCTAGTATGTATGTATTTGTGTATATTACGAATCATTTGAATAAATATCCTAAAAGATTAAGGTTTGTGTTATGGTTCACTTATTGGCTGTAAAGCTATTAATCCCTCATGAGCAAGTTTGTTAATCTTGTGTTGGAGTATTATGTTCTGCATATTCAGGTTTTCCTTTTCTCTGCTTTCCTCTTCTGCAGCCAAAGATCTTCTCGCTGAAGTTCAGCAAGCCCTGATGTAACTCTTCCCAATCCTTTCTCCTCAGATAAATGTCTGAAAAAAAAAAAAACTTTTTATTTAACCTAATATAAACAAATTATGAAACATTGTTTGGTTTTACTCTTTTATTTGTTACCGAATGCAACACAGATGTCACTAATATCCTATAGCTGTCGCTACCCTCGTGGCTGGATGGCTAGGAGTGGGGCTTGTCACTCCTGGAACATTTTCCCAGTTTGGGGTTGTTAGGCTGAAAAAAGAAAAATATATTATCATTATTATAATTATTATTATTATTATTATTATTATAGCATCTACCCAACTCTGTATACTACAAAAGAGACCATCTTTGAAAGCAAAAGACATTTAACAAAATGCATTAGCGTCATCTGTGTTATTTTACCTGCTTTCCGAGCTGCTTTGAGGAACACCAACAATACCGGCTAGGGTTGGAGAATCCTTCCCTAGTATGTCTTGTACCAATTTTGCTGTCTCGGACATGTCCTGTAGTGGCAGCCCTCCTCCTTTATACAACAACATTTGTTCTTACACCAGGCGCGCTACTTTTTTACACAATATATCCAGTCATGTATCAATTTAAATGTAACTCGTAACTCACCGGATTTTCCAGATACTTTTTTATAGTTGTTTATTTCTTTTCTTGAGTTCACAACTACGTTTTCATACTTTTTCATGACTTCTTCTACTCTGCGCTTGACAGCAAGGTTTCTTGAATTGATTTTGTCTGTTATCTCCCGCCAGGCTTTCGTCTTGTGTAAATGAGTTACAGATGGGTTATATCGACTTCGCAGGGTGTTTTTTCTTTTACCGTATTCTTCCAAAAGAATGGCCTTTTCATCCTCAGTCCAGCTGGGTTTACGTTTTTTATTTTCTGTATTTTTATTACTCTCCATAACGCCAAAAATATTTTATAGCTGTAGTTGTAAGGTTAGGTTTTGTCAGTCCTCTGTCGTGTGTGTCTTGTGTTCCCGCCCCTTGTGTCCTTATTTGGTCTTGTTCCTGTCCTTGTTAAGTGTGATTATTAGTTTAGTGTTGTCCAGCCGTGTTTTTGTAATTATCATTGATTGTCGTGTGTATATTAGTTCCTGCCTGTTCAGTTAGTGTTTGTCTGGTCTACTCATTATTCCCCAGTGTTCCTGTCCGTGTCTGCCTTGCCTTGTCCTGCCTTGATGTCACCATTAAAGACTATTATTTTGAAGTTACTCCTCGTGTCCGTCTTCCTCGTTCCTCCCTGCTGTGTGCACCGTGACAGAAGACCAGACCCACAACAGTAAGCGGCGCCCCTTCACCACGTTTTGTTTTCCGTTTTTTCTTAAGTCTTTTGTTTTGGTTCCTGTCTGTTTCCTGTCTGTCCTGCGGCATGGAAGTCGCCACTCGTCATCCCGCCGTAGCCCACGGCAAGTGGGCGTGGGAGTTCAGCGGAATTGCCACGAGTGCCGCGAGTCCAGGGCCGCGAGCCCATCTGGTCCGCCGCCGTCCGCGGCTCTCTTTAGCCCGCCGTTCGCGGGAGAATCGTCGCCGCCGTCCGCGGCTGTTCTCAGTCTGGATCACGGGCTGCCGCTAGTGCACGCTGCCGACTACGGGGAAAGCCAACCCGAACGTCGGCGGCTCCCTCCCTTCACGCCGCCGTCCGCGGCTCACCCTAGCCCGCCTGGAAGCGCAGATGGCTAGCCCGCCTGAGGTGTGGCAAGCCCGCCAGGAGTGCGTATGGCAAGCCCACCTGGAGCGCGTTTGGCTAGCCCGCCTGGAGCTCCCGCCCGCCGGCCGCCGCTGACTCAAGCCCGTCGGATGCCGCTGACTCAAGCCCGCCGGCCGCCGCTGACTCAAGCCCGCCGGCCGCTGCTGACTCCAGTCCAGTTCCCGGGTCCCCGTGGAGTAAGTCCACACGTTCCGGCCAGGAGAGCCGGTTTTGTCTTGCCCACAGGAACATTTTAATAGAAAAACCCTAGTCTAGTCTTGTCTTGTCCATGGAGACTCGTCGAGGGCAGGCGGCTCCTTGAGTCGTGGCCACGGAGGCCATTCCAGTCGCCTGCCCCTCCTGTCGTGGAAGTGGAGGCGGTTGCTGAGGGACCCTGTAAGGGCCCCTGACTCCCTGTCAAGCCCAGACGAAGCCTCAGCTTCCGAGCTGTTCCTGTGGGCTGTCCTGTCTGTGTGTCTGGCCTGTCCTGTCCCTGTCTGTAAAGCCCTGGAGGGCTATCCGGTTCCTGTCTTGTCTGTGTGTCTGGCCAGTGTCCTGTCTGTTAAGCCCTGGAGGGCTCTTGATACCCCCTGAATTCCCCAAGGAAATTTGGGGGGGGGGGGGGGGGGGTAGTAGAGCTCTGGGTAGGGTGGGCGGGCCAAGGAATGTGGCCATGGCCACGAGGACCATCCGCCATGGCCTCCTGAGCTCCCAGCTCCACCATGGCCACGAAGACCATCTGCCTTGGCCTCCTGAGCTCCCAGCCCTGTCATGGCCTCTGTTTGTTACGCTCTGGAGGTCCCCGTCCTGTGTTCCTGTTCCTGTCCATGTCTGTCCTGAGGGGCCTCCAGAGTGCCCACCCCCCCTCCCTGGTGGAACTGTTACGGCGCGAGTCGCGCCTTTCGGGAGGGGGGAGTACTGTCAGTCCTCTGTCGTGTGTGTCTTGTGTTCCCGCCCCTTGTGTCCTTATTTGGTCTTGTTCCTGTCCTTGTTAAGTGTGATTATTAGTTTAGTGTTGTCCAGCCGTGTTTTTGTAATTATCATTGATTGTCGTGTGTATATTAGTTCCTGCCTGTTCAGTTAGTGTTTGTCTGGTCTACTCGTTATTCCCCGGTGTTCCTGTCCGTGTCTGCCTTGCCTTGTCCTGCCTTGATGTCACCATTAAAGACTATTATTTTGAAGTTACTCCTCGTGTCCGTCTTCCTCGTTCCTCCCTGCTGTGTGCACCATGACAGGTTTGCAGTCCGTTATGTTTATAGTGTGATATGGAAGAGTAACTATGGCAACCGCAACTCGCATTACCGTGCGCTGCCAGAAACTACAGTGAAACGCTTAGTATAAACACTTAGGTAAGAGTGACAGTTAAGACGTTTGTTGCAACACTCTTAAGGAAATCCGTTGCCTCAGGGATTTTTTTCCCCTTCAGGGATACCCTTACTTAAGGGTTTTCATGCAACCGGGCCCTGACCTACAGTCGTGGCCAAAAGTTTTGAGAATAACATAAATATTAGTTTTCACAAAGTTTGCTGCTAAACTGCTTTTAGATATTGGTTTCAGTTGTTTCTGTGATGTACTGAAATATAATTACAAGCACTTCATACATTTCAAAGGCTTTTATCGACAATTACATGACATTTATACAAAGAGTCAGTATTTGCAGTGTTGGCCGTTCTTTTTCAGGACCTCTGCAATTCGACTGGGCATGCTCTCAATCAACTTCTGGGCCAAATCCTGACTGATAGCAACCCATTCTTTCATAATCACTTCTTGGAGTTTGTCAGAATTAGTGGGTTTTTGTTTGTCCACCCGCCTCTTGAG
This sequence comes from Acrossocheilus fasciatus, assembly GCA_036784905.1. Lineage (NCBI taxonomy): Eukaryota > Metazoa > Chordata > Actinopteri > Cypriniformes > Cyprinidae > Acrossocheilus > Acrossocheilus fasciatus. The sequence continues at coordinate 976,475 of CM071950.1, read as the reverse complement.
GATTGACCACAAGTTCTCAATGGGATTAAGATCTGGGGAGTTTCCAGGCCATGGACCCAAAATTTCAACGTTCTGGTCCCTGAGCCACTTAGTTATCACTTTTGCCTTATGGCACGGTGCTCCATCGTGCTGGAAAATGCATTGTTCTTCACCAAACTGTTGTTGGATTGTTGGAAGAAGTTGCTGTTGGAGGGTGTTTTGGTACCATTCTTTATTCATGGCTGTGTTTTTGGGCAGAATTGTGAGTGAGCCCACTCCCTTGGATGAGAAGCAACCCAACACATGAATGGTCTCAGGATGCTTTACTGTTGGCATGACACAGGACTGATGGTAGCGCTCACCTTTTCTTCTCCTGACAAGCCTTTTTCCAGATGCCCCAAACAATCGGAAAGGGGCTTCATCGGAGAATATGACTTTGCCCCAGTCCTCAGCAGTCCATTCACGATACTTTCTGCAGAAGATCAATCTGTCCCTGATGGTTTTTTTGGAGAGAAGTGGCTTCTTTGCTGGCCTTCTTGACACCAGGCCATCCTCCAAAAGTCTTGGCCTCACTGTGCGTGCAGATGCACTCACACCTGCCCGCTGCCATTCCTGAGCAAGCTCTGCACTGGAGGTGCCCTGATCCCACAGCTGAATCAACTTTAGGAGACCAAAGTTTTGAGAATGACACAAAAACATCCTCCGAGATCAACTTCTCCCAACCATCCAAGAACAGTTTGGTGACGAACAATGCCTTTTCCAGCATGATGGAGCACCTTGCCATAAGGCAAAAGTGATAAGTAAGTGGCCTGGGGAACAAAACATTGAAATTTTGGGTCCATGACCAGGAAACTCCCCAGAACTTAATCCCATTGAGAACTTGCAGTCAATCCTCAAGAGGCGGGTGGACAAACAAAAACCTACAAATTCTGACAAACTCCCAGCATTGATTATGTAAGAATGGGCTGCCATCAGTCAGGATGTAGCCCAGTAGTTGATTGACAGCATGCCAGGACGAATTGCAGAGGTCTTGAAAAAGAAGGGTCAACACTGCAAATATTGAGTCTTTGCTTAAACTTAATGTAATTGTCAATGAAAGCCATTGGCACTTATGAAATGCTTGTAATTTTACTTCAGTATACCATAGTAACATCTGACAAAAAGATCTAAAAACACTGAAGCAGCAGAGTTTGTGAAAATTAATATTTATGACATTCTCAAAACTTTTGGCCACAACTGTACAGATTCCACATCTCTGGCAGGGGTTCATTTATTGTGCCCACGACTTATAATAGAAGCACGCTCCGGATAGGGATCTCTCAAAAATTATTATTCAGATGGGCTATAAAGTCCTAAAACTACACTAGGAGCCAGCAATATTGGGGGCCAGGGCTTCAAGGAGTAGACTGATCCCGTCCTGGTGAACACTCTCTAGAACTCCTGGGAGCAGTACAATTGGGGGGAAAGCAAATAAACGTAGCTTCAGCCATATCTGTACCATGGCATCCAGTCCAAGAGGAGCTGGATATGTGAGGGAGTAGACAGTGGATTGTTTCTTGTTGTGCGAACAGATCTAATTACCCGAGCCTGCTCGTGGGCTACCACCATCGACAACATGCCATCGAATTTTGATGGTCTAGAATCAAACTGGATTCTGTATCACCTTTTCTATTGCATGCAGGACCCACTGACACACAGTTAGCAGAACTTTTTAGGCTGCCAAAAAAGTTCTTGGTTCATCGTGCAGTGACAAGGATCCTGAAAGCACTTTACATCCAGTAAATCTGGTTAAATCGAGCAGTCTGTAGCTACACTTTGGCCCCGGGTTCCGTGTGAAGGGATTACCAATTGAATGTTCCTCTTTTCGTGTTAATTAACTTCATGATACGTATCAATGGTCCACGCATTGATCAGTCTTTGTGATTGTGTATTTTTGGGCAGATGTAGATGAATGCTCTCAAGGCCTACACACCTGCAATGCAGACCAGGACTGCTACAACTCAAGAGGTTCCTACACTTGTCAGTGTCATCCTGGATACCAGAAACATGGAGAACAGTGTGTGGGTAAGTTCACACTGAACTGTAGTCATCAAAGCAGCCTACTGATATAACTCAGCAATATATACAATAATTATAATCCTATAATAAGTATATATAATCATGCTGTTAAATGCTGGTTAGCACTGTTGTGGGTTGTTCTAGAAAACAAAACTTATCTGGTGAAACACTGGTCAGCCAGTGTGGTCTTTCGGGTCAGTGTGGTTGCTGATTAAGCTAGAGGGTCAACAGGTTTCAGTTGAACTGGTCTAGAGGGAACACTAGGTGGGAGGGGTCTTCTCTAGTGTCTTTTATGTCATTAGCATTAAATATAAATACTTCTGTAAAAAAAAAAAAAACATAACACTTATATTGTTTGTAAATAATATGCTTATAAGAGTGAAATTAATAAAGATGATAATTGGCTTTAAATCAAAATAATCTCAATGAGGCATGGAAATTAAAATTCTTGACCAAAACTGAAAAAGCTGAATTTTTCTTAAATAATAGACACATTTACTATATATTTTTCTTACGCATAATTAATACAGTAAGTGTTGGGTAACAAAAGTTCTCAGCATTTCTGTCAAGCTTGCCCAGCATATGACGAAGCCATCATTGCATTCAAAACAGACATTCGTGACCTTGGAGCACAAAAGCAGTCATAAGTAGCACGGGTATATTTGTAGCAAAAGCCAAAAATACATTGTATGGTGGAAAATGATCAATTTTTCTTTTATGCCAAAAATCATTTGGATATTAAGTAAAGATCATGTTCCATGAAGATACTTTGTAACTTACTTTGCAAAACTTAATTTCTGATTAGTAATATTTAAAAACTTGATTTGGACAATTTTAAAGGCGATTTTCTCAATATTTTCTGCACCCCCAGATTCCACATTTTCAAATAGTTGTATCTCAGCCAAATACTGTCAACAAACTATCCTGTCTTATCCTAACATCATCTTAAGCTTTCAGATGATGAATAAATCTCAATTTTAAAAAAAGACCCTTATAACTGGTTTTGTCCATGGTCACATTTATGGATTTAGCAGACACTTTTATTCAAAGCAATTTACAAAAGCAATGTCAGGTTTATTAGACAGCTTTTCAGTGTGACCCTAAGACTCTAAATGAAGTAAGTGAGTAGGTAAGTAAGAAAGTCAGCTTAATTAGGTTCTTGGTCTGAGGTCTCCCCACCCCCTTTAAATTCCCTGAACTCCCTACAATGATTTTATTTAATAAAACTTTCTGAAACACGTTAATACCTTCCACATTAGACTTGGTCAAATAAGAAAATAATCTTAATCCATGAAAAAAGGTTTTTCTATCACCCTGTAAATGTGTTAAGAATACTATATAAGCTTATTCAAGCACTGTGTATGTGAACCTCTTTGCAGATAGAAATGAGTGTATGCTATCACACTACTGCATGCACAGATGTGTGAACACTGCTGGCTCTTATTACTGTGAGTGTAAAGATGGCTACCAGCTCGCCAGCAACAACCACAGCTGTGTAGGTGAGTCAAAGACATAATCTGCCTTTTTATCTGCACAGCTTTGCTCAAGAATGTGTGTGTTTAATGGAATTCAAGATATCCTTCAGTATCTCTCTAAACCTCTGTTTTGCATTTTCTCTCACCCTCTGGTGGTCAAGGCCTGTACATAGCAACATATACTGTATTATTTAATTTACATCTCACTCTTTGTAAACAGAATATCACATTGAGCCAATCAATTAAAAAAATTGCAAGGTGTTGAAGGGGATTGTTGGAGTTAATCTGAAAAATATTAAAACGTTGAATAGCGGTCTGTGTTTTTAAGTGTGATATTGACTGTAGAATAATCTTTATTGAGCAACATATATGACAATTCTTATATTAGGGTAGTACTCATTATCTTTTTTTGCGCTTATTATCACTTTTAATACAATAAAGTGAAATAGATGTCAGTAAGATATAAGGGCAAGAAGGCCTAGCTGATAGATGATCATATTAGCATGCTTCATAGTTGTGCCAAGAATTTGATTTCAAATATTTAATAAAAAATTTGAAACATCTCATAGGGTGGACAGGAGTAAGAGGAGCTTCAAATTAAAGGTGAATCTCTTAGCACAACATATTTCAAAAGGAGAGAGACCAGTTGGAATCGATCCCAGGGTTTAGTGAAACAGGCAAATGCAGTGCCCACCCTCTATGTTGATGTAAGGGAGTCTTTCAAATGTGTAGTTTGCAACTCCACATTGTTCAGCTGTTTTGATGATAGTAAGGAATGTGAAATTTTAGCCTAATACCTAAATTCTGAATCAAAGCTTGAAGATATTTGCCAATAAAATATGATCAACAACATGATAAGGAATTCCTCAGTGAGGAAAGGTTTCCTGCAAAAGTATTTTTACACATGCACTCATTGGAAATTGAAGAACATACTGATAAGAATGGCTCTTTGGACCAGTACAAGCACACCAAATATGTGTCCAAGTTTCTGTAGGTCTGTCTGCAGGGAAGGATTTTATTAAGCCTCATGATGAACAAAAGAATGTTTCTTTTAAAGGCAGCTCAACTGATGTGCTGCCCAACTATAAAAGATGGAAATTAGAAGTACGCTCAAGAATGACTGCATAGTTACAGCATATGTGGATATCCACTTCTATTTAAAAATACAATAATTTCAGTAATTCAAATTTTAATTCTGAACCATTCCAATTTCTCTTCTTTCATCTTCTTTCTTCAGTTTGTAGTAGTGCCCCTTTATTTTCCAAAATGACAGTGCTCTTGTGCTCAAAGCAGGGTCCATACAGAAATAGTTTACTGAGTTGGATTAACTTGACTAGCCTGCACACCCACACCCCAGCATTACTGCCTGGCCTCATGCTAATACTGCTTTGATTTAGAAACACTGGATTCAGTCCTAAGGTTTGAGTATCATACCTCAGCTTGTGATGTTCCTTATCTGTAAACTACTTTGCGTAAACAATATAAGTGATTATCCATCAAGCGAAGAAGGCAGAGCCAGGAGACTATATGGAAACAGCAAATGAGGCAGAGCCAGGGCAGTGGATGGGACCAGTTAAGGAGGTGGGGCCAGAGTACTGGACAGAACTGGCAGAGGAGGAAACACAAACACAGCTCTTACAGGTCTAAAAAAGGTGTAGGCATGTCTTAATAAGTAAAAGTAGGCTACTGTTAATAAAAGGTGCAACATATTAGAAATAGTTTTAATTTTAAGTTTAGCTTACCTGTCAAAAAGAAAAGTTTGTCATATCGCTTGAAACCCAAACATTCCATCACATTCCTCCACATTGTAAAAGTGTACTATCAGTGTTTACCCTCGTTGTCTGTCTGTATTTTGGCATGCACTTTGAACACCAGCTAAACACCCTCTGGTCAGCCTGCTACTGTAGCCACACTACTATCGCTATTAGCTGTGTGTAGGTATGCAAATATAGGTTGAAAGGCAGGTAGGACATCCTATCATTGCTATTCAGACTGAATGCAAAGACTGGACTAACATGAGCCTACACAGAAGAAATGCACACGCACACACACACTCACTCACTCACTCACTCACTCACACATGTTGTATTTCCATGTTTTATGGGTACTCTCCATAGGCGTAATGATTTTCATACTGTACGAACTGTGTTTTCTGTTGCCCTACACCAACCCTACCACTCACAGGAAACTTTCTGCATTTTTAGATTTTCAAAAAACCTCATTCTGTATGATTTACAAACTTGTTTCCCTATGGGGACCTAAAAAATGTAAAAGATTTACTGGTATTACTATCCTTGTGGGGATTGTGTGTATACCTGGTATTTATCATGTTATGGGGACCGAATGTCCCCATAAGGTCAAAGTTTTCTGGTATTACTATCCTTGTGGGGACATTCAGTCCCCTTAACGTGATAAATACCATGTACACACACACACAAACACACACATACTGAAGTGATTACACCCCTCACATTTCTGTAAATATTGTATTATATCTTTTCATGTGACAACACTGAATAAATGACATTTTGCTACAATGTAAAGTAGTGAGTGTACAGCTTGTATAACAGTGTAAATTTGCTGTCCCCTCAAAATAACTCAACACACTGCCATTAATGTCTAAACCGCTGGCCACAAAAGTGAATACACCCCTAAGTCAAAATGTACAAATTGGGCCCAAAGTGTCAATATTTTGTGTGGCCACCATTATTTTCCAGCACTGCCTTAACCCTCTTGGGAATGGAGTTCACCAGAGCTTCACAGGTTGCCACTGGAGTCCTCTTCCACTCCTCCATGATGACATCACAGAGCTGGTGGATTTTAGAGACCTTGCGCTCCTCCACCTTCCGTTTGAGGATGCCCCACAGATGCTCAATAGGGTTTAGGTCTGGAGACATGCTTGGCCGGTCCATCAACTTTACCCTCAGCTTCTTTAGTAAGGCAGTGGTCGTCTTGGAGGTGTGTTTGGGGTCGTTATCATGTTGGAATACTGCCCTGCAGCCCAGTCTCCGAAAGAGGGTATCGTGCTCTACTTCAGTATGTCACAGTACATGTTGGCATTCATGGTTTCCTCAATGAACTGTAGCTCCCCAATGCCGGCAGCACTCATGCAGCCCCAGACCATGACACTCCCACCACCATGCTTGAGTGTAGGCAAGACACACTTGTCTTTGTACTCCTCACCTGGTTGCTTCCACACACGCTTGACACCATATGAACCAAATAAGTTCTAGTAATCCATGTCCTTAGTCTGCTTGTCTTCAGCAAACTGTTTGCGGGCTTTCTTGTGCATCCTCCTAGAAGAGGCTTCCTTCTGGGACGACAGGCATGCAGACCAATTTGATGCAGTGTGCGGCGTATGGTCTGAGCACTGACAGGCTGACCCCCCACCCCTTCAACCTCTGCAGCAATGCTGGCAGCACTCATACGTCTATTTCCCAAACACATCCTCTGGATATGACGCTGAGCACATGCTCTCAACTTCTTTGGTCGACCATGGCGAGGCCTGTTCTGAGTGGAACCTGTCCTGTTAAACCGCTGTATGGTCTTGGCCACCGTGCTGCAGCTCAGTTTCAGGGTCTTTGCAATCTTCTAGCCTACGCCATCTTTATGTAGAGCAACAATTCTTTTTTTTCAGATCCTTAGAGAGTTCTTTGCTATGAGGTGCCATGTTGAACTTCCAGTGACGAGTATGAGAGAATGAGAGCGATAACACCAAATTTAACACACCTGCTCCCCATTCACACCTGAGACCTTGTAACACTAACGAGTCACATGACATCGGGGAGAGAAAATGGCTAATTGGGCCCAATTTGGACATTTTCACTTAGGGGTGTACTCACTTTTGTGGCCAGCGGTTTAGACATTAATGGCTGTGTGTTGAGTTATTTTGAGGGGACAGCAAATTTACACTGTTATACAAGCTGTACACTCACTACTTTACATTGTAGCAAAGTGTCATTTTTTCAGTGTTGTCACATGAAAAGATATAATAAAATATTTACAAAAATGTGAGGGGTGTACTCACTTCTATGAGATACTGTATATATAAAATATACTACCTAAACAACCCGAATTCCGGAAATGTTGGGACGTTTTTTAAAATTTGAATAAAATGAGAAATGAAAGAATTTTAAATCACATAAGCCAATTTTATGCACAAAATGAGCTCATTTCAAATGTGATGCCTGCTACAGGTCTCAAAATGGTTGGGATGGGGGCAACAAAGGGCTGGAAAAGCAAGACATTTTGAAAAGATTCAGCTGGGAGATCATCTAGCAACTAATTAAGTTAATTGATATCAGGTCTGTAACATGATTAACTATAAAAGGGATGTCTTAGAGAGGCAGAGTCTCTCAGAAGTAAAGATGGGCAGAGTCTCTCAGAAGTAAAGATGGGCAGAGGCTCTCCCATCTGTGAAATGCCTGCTACAGGTCTCAAAATAGTTGGGACAGGGGCATGTTTACCATGGTGTAGCATCTCTTTTTCTTTTCAAAACAGTTTGAAGACTAGTGTGGGATTACAAATTTATTTAAATGTTTAATTTAGATTCCAAAGTAATAGTGTACAAACTGAAGAAGTTATATACATTGTATTTAGCATTTATGGTGAAGATGATGACATCAGATGAACGATTCTGTTTAACAAAGTCGGTAACGAGGTCCCTGCCAGTTCCTGTTCACTCCATTGTAAGTTAAATGAGTCAGATCACTGAGACTCGAATCTTTTGTTCTGCAAATGGCTTTCGGAGCCCCTGGCCCAGACGTTGAATCGTTAGACTGATTGGATTATCAATGCAATCGAGTGTTATGCTGATTGGGCAACCGGGCACTACTTTCAGGCGCTGCGTAATATCACTACGCCTGCTGCGGCCATGTTACGGCAGCAAAGTTCCTTGATTATTACGCCGGAATGAGAGTAGTTCCTAATCATATCAGCCTAGAAAATCGCAACTTTTCATTTTCCGCCGATCTTAGTACACGATATAACTACAGAAGAGCCAAGTTTTAAATAGGACAAATATCGAAACTCTTTGATCGTTTTTGAACGCGATGCTACTGGTCTAATCGGATTCAATGATATATGCTAAGCTATGCTAAAAGTGCTATCGCCAGACCCGGAGATCGGCTGAATGGATTCAAAAACGGTAAACTCAACTTATTAACTCTGGGGGAGTTGGAGAATGAGCCTATTTCCAAAAAAAGTGGAGTGTTCCTTTAAAAAATGTCCCAACATTTCCAGAATTCGGGTTGTATATTAAATCCTAACTATCCTACACTACCTATAACATAGCAAAAGAAGAACTTGCACGGGACAACTGAAACAAAGGGTTTTATATACACAGGATAATGATTAACTAACTAGACACAGGTGAACATAATCAGTGGCTATCAAAACAACAAAAGATGGATCAAACACAAGTACCACCACCCAACAGGAACTGTGAAAATTCAGGAACAGTTCGGTATACAACAGAACAAAATACAAGCTAATATTTCTTGGACTGTCACTCAGTATTAACTTTTTGTTTATTAAACTGTCACATTTGCAATCAGTAATCTGGAAAAAACTCTTGCTTGGATGATATTTCTATGACATAACTATATTTTATGATTTAAATATACTTTTGTTTGCCCCCATATCTTGATTTTTGTTTGCATTGTGAAATGCACGTCTTGATAGTGAAAGCATGCACTGTCAAGGCACATTTTTTTGTTTGGGTTTTGTAAAGTGAATGGCATCTTCCATAATCAGCTCGCACATTAAAATAACAATTACAGTGATGTTGTAGACAGTTGATATTGCACACCCCTACTTGATGCTTTGACTTGTTTTGGACCTTTTTTTAATTGTTAGAGAAGAAGTATATGAACTGTCTATATAAATATTGTTACTATTAACTAACGTATAAAAATATTGTAAAAAAAGCAATATTACACGTGGAATTGTGCTGAACATAACTGAGTAAATTACCTGTCGATAGATTAGATGTATAATTGTATTCAGTAACTGTGTATGGATTTGTTTCAGATGTGAATGAGTGTGATCTGACTCAGCCATGCCAACATCAGTGTTTCAACCTCCTGGGCTCATATATCTGTCAGTGTGATCAGGGATATGAACTCGCGCCAGATTCAGTCTCTTGTGTGGGTAAGTTGTGCTGGATGTTCCTGTGCTTGTTTCGAGAGCACTTTCTACTTAGCAAGTGTATTAATTTGTGCAGGTTCTGTGCTTAACATGTGATAATGAGAGCTGTCAAAAGGGGTTCAAAATCTCATTTGATTTTAAAATATTTTTTTAATTTAATATTTCAAAAATTTGAATTACATTCAGATTTGAAAGATTTTTTTTTCAGTTAAAAAAAATATATGTGAACACCAAGAGGGCGCAACGACTAAATACAAACATGTAAAAATGGTTCTTTTGTGAATAGAGTATTTTAATAAAGTGTTTGTGAATTCTTTATGTTAGTTGTTTAATATCCATGTTTCATTGTGCTCTTACGGAAAGAGCACATTCATTACTTGACTTGTGATTCATTTTTTATATATGTGTGATGTGTTTGGGTGCGTTATTTCACCTGCTACTAAGCACTTCAGATTACAGGTGCTCATTCACAAACATGCCAAACATCAAACAAACTGAAATGCACAGTTATTGCATTTTGTGCATTTTCATCTAAAATTCAATTGTTTGAGTTCAAAATTTTGATTGAACAGCCCAAAAAGTAATTCTTTATCATTAGTTAGATAATTTTCAGCCTGGTTTTAGACAAAGATGATGGATGTGTCTCAGTGTGGTTTAATTGTCACTGTTTGTTGAGTTAGTGTTGTTCTGCTGTGTGTCTAGACATCGATGAGTGCGCATTCTCCAGCTACATGTGCCAGTATGTGTGTATTAACAGCCCGGGTGGATATTCCTGCGTCTGCCCAGAGGGATATCAGCTGCAGAGAACAAGAATGTGTCAAGGTATCAGCCTCCTCCTTCATAAAATATAACACTCGTCATTGCCTGGCCTCCTCTCTATCCATCCACACCCAGATATTTCACATCAGAGCAAGATGGGCCAGGAATTCACAACCACTTGCTAATGGAAACAATGCAGAGCTCAAATGGGTTACACTTCATTTTAAGGTGTTCTTGTTACAATGTAATTATACATTTAAGCACTGAGTAAAATTAATTAACAGCATGTACTTACTATAGGTTTAAGGTTAGTTGAATGTAGTTACGCATGATTTACTGTTATTACTAAAGTGCATGTAACAAGAATATTGTAAAAAAGTGTCACCTTCCTACTTGAAACAAAAAGGCTGTTTATCTGTTCTGAACACAGGGAAAGATGTTAGATGAAGTTTATGTTGTGTATCTTGCCATTTGAATTTCCAGTAGCAATATTACATCTGTAATTCGACATACTTCCAACTGAAATGGGATATTCAACATGAAAAAATTTGTGTGATTTTTGCCTGGAGTGTGGATTAAGTCGTTTGGCCTGTCGGAAGGCCTGCATGTTCATTTATATGATAGATATAACTTATTGCTAATAACAGACTTTTCTCTTGCGTCACAGACATCAATGAGTGTGACACAGGCCACGAGTGTAGGGAAGATGAGATGTGCTGGAACTATTACGGAGGTCATCGCTGTTACCCTCAGAACCCGTGTCAGGAGCCTTATGTGCTGACGTCGGAAAAGTAAGTCGGTGTGTGTTTAAATCCTAGTTCTAGAGCTAGAAATAAAGATCACTGAAATCACCAGAGATACAAGTTTCGATTTAACACTTAAGCACTGAAAAAAAGAGAGTAATGTACTTGCTCTTATTCCTAGCCGCTGTTCGTGCCAGTCTACGGGTGCGTGTCGAGGCCTGCCACAGTCTATCGTTTACAAATACATGAGCATTCATTCAGAGCGTACCGTACCAGCAGATATCTTCCAGATTCAAGCCACAAACATCTTCTCTAGTGCACAATACACATTCAAGATTAAAGCTGGCAACGATGGAGGAGAGTTCTTCCTTAGGGTGAGTAACCAAACCTGTTTTTTTTTATTTATTTAACAGCTGCATGAAACTAAACTGTTAAAGCCATTTGATATTTCTTTGACAGATCATATTTTTGGCAATTGTCAACATGTTTAAAGTGATGGCTTATTTTTTTTACTTTTAATTTTGATACCCGAGTTTCCGAGTTGGGCGGGTCATAAACTTTTAACATGGTGGAGGGAACAGGCATCGCTGTTCTCACAACAACTACATCCCTTTGTCTTGTCGCTAAAGTAGTGTATTTATAGACTAGATATGAACGATCATGCGAAGCATATTGTATATTTTATAAGCAGTGAAATAAGCATGTATTTGATCGAAATTCCAGAATTGTCAGTGAATTTCATGTATCGCTCGGTGAATGTTTATAATTGTCAAGCAATGGGATGCTACATTTTATTCTTTCCGACATTAAAGCACTTGAATATGACAAGCTCGTAATCACAACTTCATGAGTGGGAATTAGGAAATTTCAGATAGCACGTGAAGGCAGCATAAGTACAAAGAAAACATCAGGCTACTGTGGTTTGACCGCTGAGTGGTGCTGTAAGCCCAACTGCATTAGTAGCTTTAGGCTGTAGTGACGATGGTAGATGTCAAGTCATTTGTTGACAAATTAGATTTTACTGGTCACACTGTGCATTCATTCTTTATCTCTTCTCATATTCAGTTTTAACACAGTTTCTTGTTAGGCAAGGTAAGGCCTGATTTGCAAGGCCTCATTGCACACATGCAGGTAATTCAGTTTGCTTTCCCTGGTATCCCATAATCAAATATAAATGTCTTGATCTTGCTGAATGTAAACATTGCTCTGTCTCTGTGTCAGGAAAAAATAGGAAAACATTAGTCAAGAGATGAGAAGTTCTCTCCAAAGCACAGAGTGGGATATTTGACAGCACATTTATCATTGTGGGGAAATATAATTATTTTATTTCTTTTTTCTTTTTTTTGTTTTCTTTTTTTACTGTATTGCATTTTTTAATCCTTTTTTGCCAGTGCTGTGATTTGAATAAATTTAAAAACAGTGTCACTGTCATCTTTTAAATAGTTTCTGGAGGAAGATGGGGAACCAGTGGGAGTAGGACGGGAGAAAGTCTGTTTATATAGTGTTTAATTGCACACGCTTCATCTTTATATATTGGAATTAAAAGCATAATACTTCTAGGGAAATAAAATAACTCATATTGTGATATGGGATTTTGATCATACTGCTCACTTCTAACCTGTAGCTTATCCAAAATGCTGCAGTGAGGCTTTTAACAAATAACAAATAGAGACCACATATCACCTGTTCACCTGCATCATTACACTGGTTGCAAGGTTTGAATCCAGTATAAGGTGCTTTCATACTTTATGCTCACTTGTCAGTTGCAACGTTCTTAGCTGTGTTATTTGCCAATAACTACTGTCATCAATAGCAATGCTGAATAACAGAACGTTCATGGATATCATGGATTTGTTCTCTCTGGTTTCATACACACACAGATGCTGCAATCTTGCATCTTTGTTATAGTATTGAAAATAAATGAAAAGACTTCAGTAATGACTTCTTTTTAATAACTTTAATTTAATAAATTTTAGTCGTGTGGCCTAATGGTTAGAGAGTTGGACTTGTAACCCGTAGGTTGTAGGTTCGAGTCTCAGGTCCGGCGGGCAAAGACCTAACATGGTGACTATGTTTATGCAACTGGCTCCAGGGCCTGCTAACATCATTCTGCTACTCCAAAGTCTGCTCACAACATCATGCCTGCTACTCCAGGGTCTGCTCATGTCATGCCTGCCAAGCAAGAGCCTCTTCACAAGATGGTTGCTACTCAAGAGCCTCATCACAAGATGGTGGAGCTTGGAGCTTGGACCAGGACTGATAAGACTGATTGGGTGTCATGGACCCACCTCTGTTGTTAATGAGAACAGCTGGCATCCCCAGGGCCTCAGCACTGGCTATCACAGAGACTGTTCCCCTATCCTCAGTGCTTCCTGTTATGGCAGTAGCCATCCTGTGTGTTTGGACTACTTACGGCTCTGTTACCCAAGTCCATGAGCCTGCCGCAGAGGCCTCTCCTATCCATGAGTCTGCCCCAGAGTCCTCTCTTGTTCATGAGTCCACTGCAGAACCTCCAGGACCTCCAGAACCTTCCACTGCAGAACCTCCTGAGGTGGCGGCTTCCACTCATGAACTCTCTGCTTGTCCTGTCAAGGCCAAGGAGCCTGTTCATAAACTCTTTGCCCATCCTGTCACTGCCAAGGGGTCCATCCATGAACTCTCTGCTTGTCCTATTATGGCCATAGAGGTCGTTGTTAACCTGTTGTTCAAGTCCTGCCTGATCCGCCGTGGTGGTTATCTGCTCCATTGTGGGGATCTTCGACCCTTGATTTTTGGCCATCACAGGACTAAAAGGTTGGAAGCTGTGGTATCGTGGTCCGTAGAGGTCTCCCCATGAGGAGTTGTACTGGGGAGTAACTATTCTCATGAGGCGTAGCACGATATGTCAGCAAAGCTTTTGTTTTCTCTCCGCCCCCTTTCCAGAGTCCTTTCACTGTTGCCACAGCACGCTCTAACTCACCATTTGCTTGCGGGTATCTGCTGGTAATGTGTGTAAACCCGTAATCACTTGCAAAGTTCTTAAAGAGTGCACAGCTATACTGTGGTCCATTGTCTGACATAATAGTCTCTGGAATTCCGTGGTGGCTAAACACATTCTTCAGTGCTGCAATAAATGTATTGGCTGTGGCTGTGGGTGGTCAGCAAGGGTTCTCTATGTTCTGCCCTATGCTGTGAGCATTTACTGCAGTTTTCCACTAGCTGACTTATGTGTACAGACAATCCTGGCCACCAGACGGCCTGGCAAACCCTACCTCAGCACTTGACTATACCCCTGGTGACCATCGTCACCCGCACACCATGGGGTGGGTTAGGTCACTATGGAAATAACCCCCATATCCTCCATGTGTTTCAGCTCAGAACACACCTTATCTCTCACTGGAAGGGGTACCCGGCGTGGGGATGAAAGGGCATATGGCACTGCACTCGGTTCCAACTCAATTGTGTAAGGCTCCTTTACATTTAGTCATTTAGCAGATGATTTTATCCAAAGCAACTTAAAATTTAATTTAATTTTAGTTTAGTTAAATTAAATTAATTTCCCCAAGCCAGAGAAAACTGAAGGGTATTTGGCTCTGTTGTCATCCTGTTGCTCATGCAGAGACACTGTATTGATGTGAGGGCTTCTATTGCGGGAAGGCCCAGTAGACAGTCCAGCAACTACATAAATGTCTTGTTCAGTAATTTTATCCTTAACACTTACCTAGCTTTTAAATCACCCCTTTACATCAAGCTTATGATTACCTGGACCAAACAGCAATTTTCCTGTGGGCTGCAGAGCACCATGTTTCCGGGTGGAGAAGCTGGTGCTTGGAATTGCTGTAACAGCAGCTCCTGTGTCCAACTTCAAACCATTCAGTCTAATGAGTTCATTCCACCCGTCATTCTCCTGTGGATACACCTCTCCCAAAAAAGCAAAATCTCCCCCTTCTTTGGTCTCCAGTTGCCTCTCTGTAATGTCATTAACACCACACGTTGACTTACATTTTTTTGCAAAATGTAGTATTGGGTGCTGCTTTTTCTTTTTTTCTTACTCTTGTTATAGCTTTCTCTAGCATCAGGTCTGCATCTAACAGTAAACTTTCTGACAGTTTGGTGTTGCGTATGCCAGTGATGATCTGGTCTCTTATCAAACCTTCTTTTAGTGCTCAGAAATCACACAGCTCAGCAAGTGAATGAACTGCTGTAATGAACGACTCTATACAGTCCTCCGGCTCTTGATTTTGCTCGTTGAATCTCGCTCCTTCAAAAATTATATTCCGTTTGCTAAGACAGTGTTTATTAAAAGCTTCTGTAACGGCAGCATACAATTTCTTTTGATCCTCAGTTAAGGGTGACACATACAAAATCTCTTCACCATCTTTGCTGGCAACGTACATGAACTTATTTACCTGGTATTCTTGTGATTGTTTATCTAATTCCAATGCAATTCTGTAGCGCTCAAACTGCTTCATCCATCTTGGCAATTCAGTTGTATTGGTAAAGTCGAACTTACCTGGCGGTGCTAGCTGTGAGTCTAACATTGGTGGGGCTGGCACCTCTCTCCATTTTCCCCTGAGACTCCTTATATGAGTGCTCTTCAGGTTTAGTTCGTTGTTAGCCTACTACTCCGTCACTTCTGACACCATGTAACCATTCTGACATCACTGTAACAACAGTGGAGTCATTCAGATTCCTGAGCAACACCATCTCTCAGGACCTGAAGTGTGACATTCACATTGACTCCATTGTCAAAAAGGCCCAGCAGAGGTGGCACTTCCTTCGTTAGCTGAGGAAGTTCAACCTGCCACATGAGCTAATGAAACAGTTCTACTCCGCCATCATTGAATCCATCCTCTGCACTTCAATTACTGTCTGGTTCAGCTCAGCTACCAAATCTTACCTCAGAATACTATGTTGGATAGTCCGGACTGCTGAGCAAATCACTGGTACAACCCTCCCCACTCTCCAAGAACCGTACTTATCCAGAGAGAGCAAAAGGGGTGGCAAAATCACTCTGGACCCTCACATCCAGCACACTCCCTCTTTGAACTGTTGCCGTCTGGTCGACTCTACAGGAACAGGAAGAGTTTCTTCCCTCAGGCAATCCATCTCATGAACACTTGACAATAAACGTGGAAAACACAACATTTATTTATTTTACAACCTGAATTCTGGAAATGTTGAAACGTTTTTTAAATTTAAATAAAATAAACTAAAAGACTTTCAAATCACATGAGCCAATATTTTATTCACAATAGAACATAGAGAACATAACAAATGTTTAAACAGAGAAATTTTACACTTTTATCCACTAAATGAGCTCATTTCAAATTTGATGCCTGCTACAGGTCTCAAAAAAGTAGGTACGGGGGCAACAAAGAGCTGAAAAAGCAAGACATTTTGAAAAGATTCAGCTGGGAGAACATCTAGCAACTAAGTAAGTTAATTGTTACTTAGTTAAGTAAGCGTACGCACGCTTTATAAATGAAGCCCCTGAAACTCATAACCTCGATGCCCAGACGTCTTCAAACTGTTTTGAAAAGAAGAGGAGATGCTACACCATGGTAAACATGCCCCCGTCCCAACTATTCTGAGACCTGTAGCAGCCATCAAATTTGAAATGAGCTCATTTTGTGCATAAAATTGTACAATTTCTCAATTTAAACATTTGTTATATTATCTATGTTCTATTGTGAATAAAATATTGGCTCATGTGATTTGAAATTCTTTTAGTTTTCATTTTATTCAAATTTAAAAAACGTCCCAACATTTCTGGAATTCGGGTTGTAGATACAGGTTCAACTACAATAACAGGCTAAAGAGTGCTCTACCTCTACCTCATGTTTGCTTGTTAATTTTGTCAGTGTGGATGAAACAAATATAGATAAGTGCATTTATTTCTTATCACCATAGAGAAAATTTGATATTTTTTGGTATTCTGATCAAATGTGATATTTCTCCATTCAGAAGTATATCTGATGTCTGTGTATTTGTTGTTAATTGCTTTAGCGGTTCAGCAGCATTGGTGCGATGCTGGTCTTGACCAAGTCCCTGGAAGGCCCACAGGAGCTGATCGTTGATCTGGAGATGATCACTCAACACACAGCAATGATCTATCGCTCAAGCTCTTTACTACGGCTCACCATCATCGTGGGACCCTACCCCTTCTAACAATGCTGCTTCACACATTTATACACATCCAGACTGCTTGCATTGAAGTTACACGCAGCAACGGTGATATGTAATGAACTGTTCTATTGTGTCTTTATCTTGCAGTCATCATAAAATAAGCTGACTCTTTTTCAGGGCTCCAGACTGCCACCAAAATGGTTGCTAATGTGACAAAAAATAAAATTTTATGATGATAGTTTAAAATCTAAACACTTTATTGGTTTGTCATATTTCATCATTGTCTGAGGCCGAGTCGCAGGGGGGTCATGAGCAGGGCAGATGGTGTAGAGAGGATATTTAGTTTGATGGATCTCCATGAATGGATACTTTTGAATGAACATCTACTGTATATGAAGGACGGGTGATTGTTAGTCACACACAGGTAGTACAGTACATTTACAAAAAGTGTCATCTAATCATAAGTTTATTCACATTTGCAAGTACAATTGATTGCTTTCAGAGTTAGTCAGTTAAAAAACTGGGGGCACAATAAGTTTGAGAACAAACATCTCAAACAGTTAGATAGCCTCGGCATTTTAAACTAATGTGACGGGAGTAACACGACTGGTGCCATGCTTCAATATAAATGACACTTTTCCTTTACCAAACTATAACCATTACTGAAAATTACCAGTGTTATGTTGTGCAGCTGTTTCATATCAAATATAAATTGGGAGTATATTAGAATTACTTTAATCAGGAATTTGACAAATCTCTCAAATCTCATCAAACTACTTCACAGAAAATTCACATTTTTAAATCCTCCAAAACTCAACCTCTTTTACTTCCATTGTAATCTTTCAATTGTAATCAAAATTCAACATTATGCTGCAATTGCTTAAATTTTGCAATTTCAAATCTTGCCTAACTGACAGGCTTTTTTATCAGAAGCATGTCAGTGATAATGGTGTGTTTGGTCTGTTTAGAGTGAAATAACATCAGATAGTTTACTCAAAGCTGCTGTTTTCACCAAAAGTCAAGAGAGACGACATTTAATTGCAAGTTTGTAGGGCAGCTTAAATGGGAGTGTATTAGCGGTTTTGCATACATGAGTAATAATGATCTTAAGAGTGTGACGGAAAACTGAGTCTGATTCTGCAGTTGAATAAAATAAATATTACTGCAATTGATTCTTAAATAAATTCCAGTTGTTCATAGTCATTTTTAAGTCTGGAGCCCTGCTAATGTAAGAAAAAGCATTTACTCAGTGCCATGTCTTTATTAAATATCCCTGCGCATGCTTGCACTTACAATTCATTGATGTGAAGGTGTACGTGACTGAACAACTCTACTGTATAACAGCTTTCTTTTGCTGACTATTGTTTAACTTGTCAGCAGACAGACAGTAGTGTTTTGGCAAAGGAATATTGAGTTGCATATACTTTTTTTTTTTTTTTTGGAAGGGGCACAATTTTTGGAATCCTTTCTTTCTAACCCTAACCTGCAAAATTTGGTCACTAATAGATATAAAAGGGTGGTCATGTGTTGGAGCACAATTTTTTAGATCTTTCAAATGATGCACATTTTGTCTGTAAACACAGAAAGTGAAAGTGGTGTCCTCCGACATGTTAAACGTTTGCCAACCCCTGCCAATAGGTATCATATGTTGGTTTAATTATATTGCTAACCTATGTTTTGCACTGATGCCATGAAAGTAACCTGATTCTGGCTTTGCATTTCCACATAATTCATCTGCTTTCAAATAAATGGGCTTCAGCCTAACATTATTCACTAGCTGAAACACAGATATCCATATCAACATCTCAGAGCCTTTAACAAGGATGAAAAATACAACATTAATATCCTCTTATGGAACTTTTTGGACTTTAATAAAAATTGATTTTTAATAGGTGACTGTGATTATTTGTACACTGAAAAAATACAGTTAAAAATAAAGGGAAATACATCAATTATCTCCTCAATTTTTTTTCCTCATGATTTTTTTTTTTTATTATATAGTCATGTTATAATCACTTTATCTAAAAACCAGGATGGAGACTCAACAGACCTTCCTGGATTTTCTAATATTCCTGAAGACATTGATTAGCTGGGTTAGTTGCACTGAATTGCAATTAGCAGAAGAGCGGCACTCCAGTAGCAGGTTTAGACACAAATGACCTAATGGAATTGCAAACAAATGCCAAATGAGTCTAACGACAGAGACACACATTATTGGATGGTCATGGCCTTTTTACAGAATGAGAGCCCACATAATTTCTCTTTCCAAGCTGAAAGAAAAAATAATTTCATCCTGAATCACTGAAAAATTACCTCTTGCAATTTGACAATATAAAACATTTAACATTCTGGAAAGTCTTTATTTAAAGTTAGTATCAGTGTCTCCAAAATGTAGGCATGAAACTGCATGCATAAACGTATCCAGTAGAACAACATCACAGTTTCATCATGTCGCGATATAGAATCTCTTCACAAATATTTTCATCTTGTTGAAAAAAGTACTGACATTGGTTGTACTGTTAGTAGTTAATAGGATTCAAACAAACAGGCAAATGCTAAAAAAACAATGGTAACACTACACACTACTCAACTGTCTATGTGTATTTCAAATTTCCAATCTGCATATCAAATATGTCACCCAGCTGCCACACAAAAATACATTGTTTACATAGTTGAGAAAGCAGTAAACAAGTTGTCAGATTCATTTTAGATAAACATTAATAAATAGAATAGCAAGTATTTCAATGAAAGTACAGTAGCCACAGAGTAAAAACACAACAGAAATGAAAGAGTGCAATGAGAAGATCATGTAGAAAAAACCTTGGATAATTTCAATGGCGGTACCTAATTAACGGCACCATCATGCAAAGAGTCTTCATGCTGAGAAGAGGCGAGTGAATCTGACAAAAATTTCCTAGTCATATTTCACTCCAAAATCAAAAGGAGAAAAACGAAATAAAAAAATAAAATAAAATAAAACAAATAAATGGTGTTTTGCATAAAGAAAATGAAGCCTATTTAGGATCGTTATGAGTTTTAGGCATGGTGACAATATTTCACCTGAACACTAAGCAATTATTACTGTATTACAGTACAAAAAAAGTTAACACTATAGAGAACTGAGTCCTAAAACAGGCTTCATTTACTTTAAACAAACAAAAAAAGTTTTTCTTTCTTTGGATTTTAGAATCAAACATGACCTGGATGTGTTTTGGACAGGTTCTTCATGAGATCCATTGAGACACTCATTTATCAGTGTCCTCAACTGTCCCAATGAAGCAAATCAGCTACTCAAGTCAAGGACCAGGTGTTCATATATACGTGTTTGCCCCTTAAAACTAGAGCCAAGAAGGAACTCCCTGTTGTCAATAAACACCAGAGAAAAAGCCCTGGGTGCTTGAATGTTCAGTTCCTGAAAGTGAATGAACTGTCTTTTCTTTGCATCCCAGCGATAGACCCGAGTAAAGGCGTAGTCGCTGCCCAGGATAGCATACTGCCAGTTGGCTATCGAGAATGGCTGGAAGACCATGGAGCCACGAGAGGCCATGGTCTGGATCTCAGTGAACATGCTTCCGTCCCATTTCATCACCTTGGAGTCGCCGATGAAGCGGGTCAGGCATATGTAGAGCTCGCTCTTCACGGTGAAGTGTTTGACCGCGAACACGTCCTCCATCTCTGGGATATCTGTACGCCGTTCGAACTGCTTCGTGCTCTTGCTCCACTGGTAAATGACCGGCCTCTGAGAGCTGCTGGACAAGATCAGATGAGGCTTCCCAGAAATCTCTAGATACTCTACATCCGTGTCACGGTGCCAGGGGTGCAAAGACTGATGGGAGTAGAAGCCATTGCCATTCCATTTATAAATAGTTGTCGAGCCGGCTTTGGAGCTGTCGGCTATGATGAAGAAAGACTCTTCGTCGATGTGGAAGATTTCTACATCATTTGGCTTTCGGACTTTCAGAATGTCAATGTCTTGGATTTTGATGAATTTGTTTGCGGAGACATCTCGCTTGAAGATGTGCGAGCCGCCGAACAGTTGGGCTACTATAATGAAGAGTTGACTATCAATGACTAGAGGTTTGCAGATGACAGTGGAAGTGCCTACGGAGGAAAGATTTGAGGAAAGCTGTATGAAACAAAGGCTTGAAAACCACCAAAACTATGGAGTACCAGTTTATTATGCCATGCATTTTTATTATGCTGTAAAAAAATTAGGGCTGCCCCCTAATAGTCGACTAACAGTTAGTCAACGAGAAGAGGCTTAGTCCATCAAAATTTTATTAGTCACTTTGTCGCAGAAAAAACCCCCAAAAAATACAAGTGGTGAAGTCACGCAGTCCGTGACGGACAGATCATTAACAGCTGGTCTATGTGTTAATTACAGTAAATCAGTCAGGACATGCATTTCAATCATCGATCTCAAATGTGGCTTATCATCTGAAACATTACATGGCTGCTCACTCTAACATTACCCTAGAAAAATGTGCAATCATTTGCATTTAACTTAAAATACTTTTTTGTCATTTTTGCTCATTCAGATCAAATATGTGCCAAATACGCTCCAAAAAAAAAAAATGCAATGTCTACATTTAAATGAACCAATTCAAATGGAAAACAAATACTTTCAGATTATGTAATCTGTATGAAACATGCAGATGTCGACTTCATCACTGCAGCCGAAAATACAGAATACGTCAATCAATGAATTATTATAATCTTAAGGCAGTCTTCTTGCTGTTTTTCCTTGACGTATTTATAATCATTACTTCTGCCAGTGCGCTGTGGCAAGCTTTATGTGTGCGCTTGAACGCTGATAGGCTATAGGCAATTAAAGGCTCACTATTATGAATTATATGGTTTATTAATGTAAATGTGCGATTAGTCGACTAATTATTAGTCAATCAGAAAAATCTTTAGTCGAGGGCATCCCTAAAAAAATGTATTTTGCTAAACAACAGTTTGAGTTATAAATGAAACCGAAACACCTGTAAGAGCTGAAACTGTCTGTAAACAGTATTGTGTATATTATTATATGTAGATTTAGACATGTACACAACATTTCCATTGCTTTTTGCTTACTTGTGATATTATCAAAGTTCCTGAACTCCATTTGCACGTGATCCCATTCCATGAAACTACACCTGCCAATGAAAGGCTGGGCAAATACAACAAACTGGTCACCACCAAACCCAAAAGCCTCGACTGAAATGGACTGAAAGTCAAGAGACTTCAACAACGAAAAATCTGTAGAACAAATAAACAAATGTTAAGCCTTTTTTTCCCCATTTAAAGTCAAGGAAACACAGCGCGGTCTGTAATATTACCAACCTGTTGTTATGCAATCAAATGACTGTGCCACAAGGTCATTGATCTTCTTGCCCTGGTAAGTTTCAGGGCCATTGCAGAAGATCTGATCCACAGTTGCATTTGTATGAAACATCCAGTCGACTAACCACTTTAACTTACAGTCACAGCTGAAAAGATTTCCTCTCAGATCCCTGGATAAACGCAAAGAGTTTCTGTCTAGACAATGTCATCAAGATCTTATATCACTGACAGTTATTTAAATGACGTCGTACTGCTAAAACATCATACACTTGCATACATACACTTTAGTCAAAGCTTCCATCCCTTTGAAGAGATCTTTCGGTAGTGTCTCCAAATTATTGTACGCCAAACTTCTGCAATAACATTGGTAAAGAACCAAATGCTTTCATCAGTAAAGAGAAATGACCAATTTTTATGTTGTGCAAAGGTGAAGAATGCAACCTGGATTGCTGACTGCTTCTATTATTAGTGAAATAAGATGAATCCACTAAGAAAATTTTCCTATTATGACTGCAATGTTTCACTTGCAAACAACAGATAATGTGGATGAACAGAGAACTGATCAACAATATGCCAACGGTATTATGCAGAAATACTCACAAATGTATTAAGGACTTGAGTCCTCTGAAGGCGAACGGTGATATGGACTTGATTTGGTTATTTTCAATGAAACTGGAAGAAAAACATACAGCAAGTCAAGATGATGCAAATGTTGAATAATCAACTGTTTCCTCATACAGCGTTAATTACTCATAAATATCACGTTCTATGAGACACTTACAGATACTCCAGATGAGGAAGACCAAGAAATGCATCTTCATTTATAGAATCAAAGTTGTTTGCTGTGAAAAGTCTAGGAGATATAATATAGGGTAAATACAGGTAAGTGGGAGAACTCCTACAGTGGGACATTGAGGGGTATTTGTCTTTATAGGTTTATGATTTCGGTACTAAAAATCAGCATTACATTGATCTGAAAGTATGGGATCACACACACAGAAGGTTTCTACAGTTCTGACATCATTTCAGGAGGTGCCATACCACATTTAGACAACTGTGGTTTCAAACATGTAAAATGACAAAGGTAACAAGTCAAATAATATTAAGGTTATGCAATAGCAAAATATACTTTGATATAGCATATAACAGTGAAAATCACAATAACAACTTTTGCAGCAGTGTTTATTGGCAAACTTGGGATAATGTACAGTATTCTTGGCAAACTGGGACAGCAATGTCATTTTAATGGAGGGGTATAAATTCTCAAGTAGTGAAGACATATAATATAACATTTATCCCATTATATACTTTATAGAATATATTTTGTTATATTTTCCAAGAACTATTTCAAAGCTTTTTTTCTAGATTTATATATATATATATATATATATATATACATATATACATATGTATATATATACATATATACATATATACAGGTGCTGGTCATATAATTAGAATATCGTCAGAAAGTTGATTTATTTCACTAATTCCATTCAAAAAGTGAAACTTGTATATTATATTCATTCATTACACACAGACTGATATATTTCAAATGTTTATTTCTTTTAATTTTGATGATTAGAGCTTACAGCTCATGAAAGTCAAAAATCAGTATCTCAAAATATTAGAATATTTACATTTGAGTTTCAATAAATGACCATCCCTACAGTACAAATTCTGGGTATCTCTTGTTCTTTGAAACCACATTAATGGAGAAGACTGCTGACTTGGCTATGATCCAGAAGACGAACATTGACGCCCTCCACAAAGAGAGTAAGTCACAGAGGGTCATTACTGAAAGGTGTGGCTGTTTACAGAGTGCTGTATCAAAGCATATTAAATGCAAAGTTGACTGGAAGGAATTATTTGGGTAGGAAAAGGTGCACAAGCAACAGGGATGACAGCAAGCTTGAGAATACTGTCAAGCAAAGCTGATTCGAACACTTGTGAGAGCTTCACAAGGAGAGAACTGAAGCTGGAGTCAGTGCATCAAGAGTCACCACGCTCAGACGTCTTCAGGAAAAGGGCTACCAAGCCACTTCTGAACCAGAGACAACGTCAGAAGCATCTTACCTGGGCTGTGGAGAAAAAGAGCTGGACTGTTGCTCAGTGGTCCAAAGTCCTCTTTTCAGATGAAAGTAAATTTTGCATTTCATTTGGAAATCAAGGTCCCAGAGTCTGAAGGAAGAGTGGAGAGGCACAGAATCCATGTTGCTTGAAGTCCAGTGTGAAGTTTCTACAGTCAGTGATGATTTGGGCTGCCATGTCATCTGCTGGTGTTGGTCCACTGTGTTTTCTGAGGTCCAAGGTCAACACAGCCATCTACCAGGAGATTTTAGAGCACTTCATGCTTCCTGCTGCTGACCAACTTTATGGAGATGCAGATTTTATTTTCCAACAGAACATGGCACCTGTACACAGTGCCAAAGCAACCAGTATCTGGTTTAAGGACCATGGTATCCCTGTTCTTAATTGGCCAGCAAACTCGCCTGACCTTATCCCCATAGAAAATCTATGGGGTATTGTCAAGAGGAAGATGCGATATGCCAGACTCTACAATGCAGAAGAGCTGAAGGCCACTGTCAGAGCAACCTGGGCTCTCATAACACCTGAGCAGTGCCACAGACTGATCGACTTCATGCCACGCCGCATTGCTGCAGTAATTCAGGCAAAAGGAGCCCCAACTAAGTATTGAGTGCTGTACATGCTCATACTTTTCATTTTCATACTTTTCAGTTGGCCAAGATTTCTAAAAATCCTTTCTTTGTATTGGTCTTAAGTAATATTCTAATTTTCTGAGATACTGAATTTGGGATTTTCCTTAGTTGTCAGTTATAATCATCAAAATGAAAAGAAATAAACATTTGAAATATATCAGTCTGTGTGTAATGAATGAATATAATATACAAGTTTCACTTTTTGAATGGAATTAGTGAAATTAATCAACTTTCTGATGATATTCTAATTATATGACCAGCACCTGTATATACCTGTTTAGCTTAGTGAAGATAACATATTACCTATTTAAATAATATTGTGTGAGGAATATATATGTTTAAAAAAATGCTAATTATTAAAATTAAAAATAAAAATTCACTATAAAGTGACTGGTCCATGAACAGATGCAGCTCTATATCAGTGTGGACAGTCACTGACTACATTAAATTAATTACCCTTACAAAATGTACCATGATAACCACAGCTTCTGACAAAGTACC
The DNA here is from genome assembly GCA_036784905.1 of Acrossocheilus fasciatus. Taxonomy (NCBI): domain Eukaryota; kingdom Metazoa; phylum Chordata; class Actinopteri; order Cypriniformes; family Cyprinidae; genus Acrossocheilus; species Acrossocheilus fasciatus. The sequence goes on along the minus strand of CM071950.1, from coordinate 950,657 downwards.
ATAGTATTTAGCTAATATCATAGTAGTAAAACAGTTTAAATTTGGTTATAAATTTAAACTGTCTAGAAAAACAAAGTTTGGAGATTTCATGTTTATTTTGATTTTAGACAACAATAACTGTAGAATGGTGGAAAATGCTTGAATGTGACAAAAATGTGTCTGAATATTTAATTAGTTTTATTGGAATAAAAAATAGATTTAAACTACATTCGATAACACAGTAAACAAATCAGGCTGAAAGTTTTTTAACAGCACTTTTTATAGTATATGGTCACTTACAAGGGATTATATTTTTGTCAACACTTACTGTAAAGGCAGTATATCTGATGCTCTATTAATATATTCATATGCAATGCACACTTCACTGCATTTTAATAAATTATTTTAACCATGCACAGTTATACGCTTGCCTATTGTCTAGTAATTGTATTAGGTAATGCATATAGTAGGCTACTGTTAGTGTTTAACACATGTTGATCATTTTTATAATGCATTGATTTTACTCATTAAAGGATTACGGGAGTAAACAATTCTGACTACATTTATGACAAAGCTGGTTTTAATGTCTATCATAAGGTGTTATGAAGAAACACCATTATTACATACAGTCTGTATTGATCAGACAAAGCATGGGTTGATATCTATAAAAACGCTCTCTCTCTCTCTTTCTCTTTGTGTGTGTGTGTGAGTCATGTAGATGTAGTGATGCTGATGAGTCTTACAGAAGATGGAGGGCTGGCGTGTGAATGAAACTCTCTTTAGGGATTTCATTAAAGCCGGACTTGACGAATGATCTGTAAATAAAAAAGAAATGAATAAACCAACCAACCTCTGAGCACAAACTGAAGCTGAACGATAATCAATATTACTATTGCGCTTACAGTGAGATGACATCAGGCGGGAAGCTCCTCGGTATTGATCCGGTATTGGCACACAAGGCGTTATCTTTGCTGCACGTGCATGAAGCGTGGCATCGCGCTTGTCTCCTGCGGCTGCCGTGAAGAACCAGCATCAGCGAGCACAAGAAGCAGAAGAGCACGGTCCTTCTGAGACCCATCTTCACCGAACCCCGAGCCTTCACCGATACAGTCCCGACGATTGCGCTGCTGCGAGCCACGAGCTCATAACGGAAAGAAATCAACCAAATAATAATGTATTGTTGTTGTTGTTTTTGTCCAGATTTGTGTTAACTGCACAAGCAGGTGGAATCCATAGAAATACAATCAGCGGAGAGAAAGACGGTCAGCATCACAGTCGGGGAATGGGCGGGGCTTATCCGATCCACTTGTCTCAAACTGGTCAAATACGAAGGATTTACACAATTTTCTGATTTGTATTTCTTCACCATGTACCTTAAATTATATTGCCTATTAAAATTTGTCAGTGACATAAATTGATTTTTCATGGCTGCTGCTGAAGCAGCACGCGTCCAGAGTCACGTGATTCCTGTTACTTTCCTCAGAGATGATCAGAATGAACCAGTAACAGTGATTACTGGCGAAAGTCTTTTATTTCATAATTAAATAGAGGTTTGAGACGCGGATTTCCATTTGTTTGTCAGGGGAAGCACATCGAATTGCTAGTTTTAAAATGTTATGTTCTATCATAACATATAGGATACACTCTTGAATGCACTATGATAAATAACAGCCACATGCAGGGGTACATAACTTCTTCACTTCGTTTATTTCAAGGAAGACAACTAATAATTACTACAGTGGGGATGCCACCTACACGCACTATGGGGAATGACAGTATGACATACATAACATCTCCTCCCCTCTTAATCAAGAAACAAATCCCAAAACTTTTTCAAAAACACAAATATTATGCATTTATTTATCCTACTCCAGAGGTAGAAGGTAGACTGCCTCTTACCTTGAGCCAGTTCGGGGATTATTCTGCCCCATGTCAGAAAAGGCTCACTAACATAACTAATTACAGTCCAATCCAGCAGTTTCCATAATCCTATTAATGTCAGACAGTCCCCAGATAGCAAAATTTGTCTGGCCCACCTCTGGGCTACAACCTTGCTTAGCTTCTGGCCCAGTTCTGGCTGGGTCCCCGGCCCAAAACTGGCCCACACACTGAAAACCGACTCAAACAATTTCCTCTGGCCCAGATGCGGCCCACGCCCTGTAAAATGACTCTTATTTATTGACGTGGCCCAGATCTGGCCCACATACTGTAGAGTGACTTCTATTATTTTTATGTGGCCTAGGTCTGGCCCAGACACTTTAAGCCAGATCTGGCTGAGACTCGGCTTGGTCCCCGGGCCGAATGTGGCCCAGAAACTGCTAAATGTAATTCAGCAGTGAAACACAAATACAACCGTTTAAAAACATTAAAAAGGCTTTAATTACAAAATTACCAAATACTTTAATATAAATATATATGAACAAATGCACTACAGTATAAACAGTCACACTTTTTAAACCACAAAATAACAAGTAAATTATATTTACTGTATATTATATATATATTGTGACACGTGTCCCGAGCCGTCATCAGCGTCGCCCTGGCAACAAAGAGTGCACACCTGCAGACCGGTCACACCTGGAGCTCATCAGACACCACCCTTTATAAGCTACACTTCACGCACACTCTGGTGAGTTCCAAGGAAGCCTCCAAGCCTAATGTTGTTTTCTCTCCTCCCTAAACAGAAGACAGCGTGTGACCGGTCCCGCCGAACCACGGAGCACTACACCGATCCACCACTTCAGAGACACGAGAGGATTGAGCTGGAACACTGCACGGAGCACCGCACCACGAACTCACCACTTTGCACAAATAAATCCACCCTCCGGGGTTTTCTTGACTTTGAAACAGTCTCGTTGTCGTGTGTGATTCCTCACCCCCACCACTATATATATATATATGAAGAGTTCATTTGCAGAAACGGATAACTTCGTTTTTAAAATTTTTTAAAAATCATGTTTTTTCATTGTGCTGTCCAATTAATCTCAGTCAAACTACATTCAGGTTACTTTGATTAGGTAAAGAATAACTAATAAATACTAGCTAACTAACACAATAAAACAATAAAAACATAACAAAAAACATGATTTTTTAATATTTAAAAACAGAGTTATCTGTTTTTGCAAATAAACTCTTCATATATAAAACTTTGTGTGTCATAATTCAGTTCAGTTCTTATCAAATGGTGTCAGTGCAGACAAGTCAATAATACTGCTGAATATTAGGTGTCTTCAACCAAGCAAGACAAAAGGCAACAGCGACAAGGAACCCAAACCCAAACAAGACCCGGCTCAGTCAGGAAACAGTCTCGTCTGGCCAAACGAATGAACGTGGTGTGATTATTCCAGGCTGCATCACAAGTCAGATTGTGGATTGATATCATTCAGAATATTTCATCCAACTTCTTCTGCATGAAGTAATATCACGTCAGCAGGTGAAGCTGGTAAAAAGGGTCTGTGCAGAGGGCTTGTCTGGTTCTCGTAGTCTTTGCTGAGGATCTGTGCTGGGGCCATCAGTGAGGTCTTCACAGGGATCTGCCATCTAGCTGACATGGTCTCCGCTGACAGTCAGGGATGTGTTGTGGTCGCTCCTGGGTGCAGGTCCACTGTCTGGTCTGGATACCAACTGGATCAGCTGATTACTGTAACCTAGGGATAAGGGTGAGACAGTATATAAGCAACTAATATAAGCATTGATGTCATTCTTCTTGTAAGTGTTGCTGCAGCATAAATGTGAACTTTAATTGTGTATGGAAGGTTAAAGAGATGGGTCTTTTAAACTCACAGAGTGTGTCTGCCTCCTGAAGTCCACCCTTTTGATCAGCTGGAGCCACCTCTTCAAAGTCCCCTTGAACTCCATTGCAGCAGCATTAGCTTGAAAGTTTTTTCCAAATTGCAGCCTTGAAATATGTACAAATATATATTGTAAGGTAATTATTTAATCTTAAGCATTACAGCTTTTTACAATCATTAGGACCAGACCCAGAATTTGCACCTTATATATTTGATGAATGTTCATGCAGCAGCTCAGAATTTCTGTAAAAAAAATAAATAAATAAATAAATGTCAGATTACATATATAGTGTTCAGATTAAACTTTTAAGGTGGTTTGCTCATAATAATCCCCACCAGAGTAAAATAAGTATTTTAAATCACATCATACGGCATATCTATGCTTCAAAAGTTTCCATTCACTCTAAAAACTGAACCTGCTCAAGTGCAGCAGACATATTAGGCCTCCATTCAAGAACAAAAGATGATGCACTTACATTTTACGGCTCTCTTACTTATCTATAGTGTTTTTCTCTGTCAGAGCTTCCCACACGGCAGTGTTACCACAAAATAAATATTATTATTAAATTCAGATTGCACATATTGAATTGTCTTAACAGGTGTAATGCTACAACAGCGTGCTCAGTTTGATTCACAAACAAATGACTCATTTGAATGGTTAAGTGAATCGAATCAGACAGAGTCACTCGTATAGATGTTTATGGCGCCACCAGCGCAGTCCGACTCCTATGATTCAATATATCACTCGTTGAAAAAGACGAATCAAATGAATTCTAGCAAACAAAATAGAATTTAACTCATTAAAATTTAATTACCTAACATTATCGTGCACTGGATACAGCTAATCGGTTTTTCATATTAAAAAATTACATATTGTTTTCCTAAAGAGACCGCACCTGACAGTTAGGCCTAACGTTACTCATCAACACTCGAAATATATCCGGGGCCGAATGATTTTTCTGACGCTATGTTATCATCGCAAACCTAACAGAAACCATCTAAAAACTATACTCTTCATGGCATTTAAACATCAAACAACACTAGATCATTAAATAACTTAACTTACCTTTTTGCAGCTGAAGTATTCCTCTTGAGAACTGTGCCCGCCGAAATCTCCTCAGGATTAACCACCAAATCTTTCTCTCAACGGCTGAGTTCCTTCATTTTAGCAGCGGCCGCTGGAGACAAAACCAACTCGGGCCGAAGGTAAATTCACTACACAGAGTGTGGACCTGCCGCACATACAACAGCTTTCAGCCGAGATCGGCCCAGAGAGAAAAAGCCGTCTGTCAGCCAGAAGTGTTCTGTAGAGTCGGCACGGCTCTGGCCCATTATCTTCTCACCGAGCCGACAGTGCCGCATTTCAGCCAGAATCGGCCCGAGTGTGCTTGCTATCTGGGTCAGGTGGTTTAATCATCCTTGCTGGATAACATCTGAATGTCGGGTTTGCTATGCTCTGTCTGACACTCTGCTGACATACCACTGTTAACATCTTGTTCTCTTGTTGGTGGTGCGGAAGAAGTGGCATTTACAGAGGTGTGCACCGGAACAAACACATTCTTGTTATCAGGTACTTCTGTCAACTGAGTTTCAGCTGTTTGGTTTGGAATAGACAAAAGTTGATTAGCATAATGCCTCCATTCCTCAGAAGCGCCATCCACAGTATAAAGCCTGGTACACACCAAGCCAATCCCGACAAACTAGTGGCGACGAAAGCAGACTGCGGGGTCGGCTCACGTCGGCAGCGTCTGGGTCCAAAGTTGCCCTGACACTCCAAGCCGACGCTCAACACCCGATGGCCAAGTAGCACGTACGTTCTGCACCTTTCTTGCACACTGGTTCGTCAGCTGAACAGCCAATCAGAATGATCAGATGGCCCTACTGCCCAACAAGCTCCGACGCTGATTCAACATGTCGAATTGGCCAAAAAAAAAGCCGACGAGGACCAACTTCAGCCGACGGCACAGAACACACTGAGAAACTTAGTCGGCCGACGAACAAAAACTGCCCGACGGCTGACCGTCGGCTTAGTGTGTACCGGGCTTAAGATGCTGTCCAAGGTAGAACAACTCTACTGCATCCCTTTTTTCTTGATGTTCTGCTTGTAATGGCACACAGGAAAGACCATCAGCATTTGCGTGATGTTCAGCTCTTTTGTACTCGATGGTGTAATTGTGCACAGACAAAAGTTATGCCCACCTTTGCATACGTGCTGCCGCCATAGATGGAATTCCCTTTTGTGGTCCAAAGATCATAGTAAGGGGGGGGCGGTGATCTGTGAAAAGCGTGAATTGTCGTCCGTAGAGATACTGATGGAATTTTCTGACTCCGAACACAATTGCCAGAGCCTCACACTCAATCTGCGCATAATTCTGTTTTGCCTTGCTAAGGGTGTGCGATACGAAAGCTATTGGTTTTTCTTCACCGCTGGGTAACATATGGGAAATGACGGCACCAATGCCATAAGGTGGTGCATCACAATGCCATAAGGTGGTTCTGTAAGTCGTAGTGTATCAAGACATTTTGTGACACTAATTGTTCCTTTGCCTTTTTGAATGCCGCATCACACTCTGCAGACCACTGCCAACGTTTCCCTTTACACAGCAGGGCTTTCAAAGGATTCGCTATAGTCGCCAAATTGGGTATGAATCTCCCATAATAGTTTAACAGGCCAAGGAATGATCTCAGCTGTGTGATGTTTGATGGGGTTGGAGCATCGACAATGGCACTTACTTTTTCAGGTGACTTGTGCAACCCTTCAGCATCAATTATGTGACCCAAGTATTCCAAGTGTGACGGATCGGTGGCCCTTCCCCTCATCATCATCACCACCCCGTCCCTTATTCGCCGCCCTTCACCAGGCTCCCGACTGGAGTGGGTGGATGAGAGGAGGGGCGTGGGACCAACGTGGGCTGGCGGCGTGTGATGAGGCACAGCTGGACTGAATTAAGCCTCATCACCGCTGCCGTTAAATGCCGAGCGCGCCTCTCCTCGAGAGACCGGTCTCTTTCCCCGTGCATGCACGCTGGTGTCCTCGTGGGTCCAGGAAGGGTGCGTTGAGGGACATCGCGCTGCCGAGGATGTGAGCCGCAGAACCTCTAGAGTCAACGTGCAAGCCGCACCCGTATTACGGCCGTCGGACCAGAGATGTCGGGCCGTCCAAAGTCCCGCCAATGCCCGTAAGAGGCAGAAGAGGAAGAGCCGCCGCTCAAGAGAAGCCGCCGCCCCTCGTGCCCCGGACCGCGGGAGCGTGTGCGGCCACCGGACTCCGCCCCTTGCCTGGACCCCTCCCTTCTGGAACACTGCCCTCCTTCACGAGCCCCGCAGCACAACGAGGACACCAGATCCCCCCTGTTTTGATGGACACTTCTTCCCCCTGGACACTTATTTTATTATTTTTGTTTAATAAAAACCTCTCCGAGGCCTGACGCCACACAAGGTCACACAAGGAATCCTTGAAGAAGTCACATTTCCCCTTTTCAACATGCAAACCAAACTCCTCCAGGCGTCCAAGGACTGCATCCAGGTTTTCCAGGTGTTCCGCTTCCGTCCGCCCGGTAACAAGAATGTCATTCAGGTAGCAATGGACATTGGGAAGACCTAGTAATACTTGGTCCATAGCTCTCTGGAATATGGTTGGGGCCGAAGCGATGCCAAATGGAAGGCGCTTATACTGAAATAGCCCTTTCTGTGTGGAAATTGTGAGGAACTTTGTGGACTCCTCCTCAATCCTAATTTGGAGGTAAGCAGGTCCAGTGTGCTGAAACATTGTCCTCCCGCTAATGAAGCGAACAGGTCCTCAATATGTGGTAATGGATAGTGTTCAATGTGAAGGTTTATCGTCACCTTAAAGTCACCACACATGCGCACAACCTTGTTTTTCTTTACAACAGAGACTATAGGGGTAGCCCATTCGCTGCACTGTATCGGTAACAATACTCCTATTTCAGTGAGACGGTTCAGCTCTGCTTCAACTTTTGGACGCAGAGCATATGGAACTACTCTGGGCTGACAAAACTTGGGTTTGTGTTCAGGTTTCAATGTTACTTTAGCTTTAATACTCTTCATTTCCCCCAATTGTTTAGAGAAAACAACGGCATGTTTCTGCAGAACAGCTTCTAGCGTCTTCAGTTTGACTGTTTTTATTTCTTTCCTATTCAGTTTAATCTGACGCAGCCATTCTCTGCCATAGAGTGGTGGATAACCCCCCTGCACGATATACAATGGAAGAACAGCTGTCTGATTGCCCATTTTACATGAACATCAATTACACCTTCAGGGCGTAATGCTTCTCTTGTATATGTTCGAAGAACAATGTCAGTTGAGCATAAGGGTAGGTGTTTCAGTATTCTATCATAAGTCTCTGTTGAAATCAAAGACACTGCTGCACCCGTGTCTAATTCCATTTCAAATGGCATTCCTTCAACTTCTGGTTTCACAATGATACTGGACTTTTCTCCTGGTTGTGACAGTTTAAACAGAGCTAACTCAGAGTCTGTTTCATCATCACTGGATGCTGCATCAGCATCAAGGTGGTGTACACTTCATTTTTTAACATAGCCTTTCTGCTTAGTTTGTTTCGTTGGCCGTGCAGCTTTTGCTCTGTTTCCACTACTTGCTTTACTGTCATTATTACTCTTCCTGTAAACACGACTGATATGGCCCTTTTTTCCACATGCATTACAATTTTTGTCCTTAAACCAACATTCATCATAACTATGGTTGTCCTTTCCACATCGTTTACATCGCTTGTTGTTTGCAGTCTTTGATAAAAACAGTGTTTTTACTGTCAATGATCAGCTGAGTTGGTGTGCTTCGCGTGATGCTGTTTCCATGGACACCGCCAACTCCACCACTCTTTGAAAGGTCAGCGTAGTTTCAGTCAACAAACGCTTTTCTGTAGCCTCACTCTTCAAGCCACACACAAATCTATCGCGAAGTGCGTCATTCAAATGTCCCCCAAATTCACAGTGTTCTGATAGTCCTCTAAGCACTGCAACATACTGTGTCACCGACTCTCTCTCCTCCTGATTCCGCCAGTGGAAACGAAAGCGTTCCGCGATGATCAGGGGCTTCGGAGAAAAGTGTTGCTGTAGCGTGTCTGTGATGTGCTTAAAGCTCTTCTCTCTCGGCTTATCCGGCACAATCAGACATCGGAGTAATCCATATGTTTTTCCTCCGATCACGCTGATTAGCACAGGCACTTTCTTGTCAGCATCAATGCTGTTAGCTTCTACAAAGTGCTCAAATCTTTCAATATAGGTGGTCCATGGTTCGACGCTTTCATCAAAAGCTTCCATATGGCCTATAGTAACAGCATTCTAGCTAACCTAGCTCACTTTAGCTACGCAGAGGAAAGAAAAGTTCAGGTGCGCCTAACTACTCACGATTCACTGTGGTAGCTCCATGAAACATTAATCCACCTCATCGCCAAATATGTTTTGTTCTCACTATCATAACATATAGGATACACTCTTGAATGCACTACGATAAATAACACAGCCACATGCAGGGGTACCTAACTTCTTCACTTTGTATATTTCAAGGAACACAACTAATAATTACTAAAGTGGGGATGCCACCTACAGGCACTATGGGGAATGACAGTATCACATACATAACATAAAACTTTCAAATTTTAAGCTACTGTTTGTACTTGCAAAAAATGAAATAGTTGAATGTGAATCGGTGAAGGACTCGCTTTGTGAGCCTCACAGCACCACCTGAGAAAAAAACCCTGTGTGTGTGTAAGAAATCATCATTAACAGTTAGCCAGGAACATGGTGAACGCCACAGAAAGCCATGCAGTGAGTGGCATCCCTGCTTGACCAAAGCACCAAAGCCAAAATCACAAGAGTATGGTAAAACACTGCTACAATGAGTTTACTTTTCAATTTCAAATTAATTTTGTTTTAAATGTTGTTTTACATTTTCCATTGACACAGAAGTAATATGGTATTCCCATAGTTTGTCAGGCTTGGTATGCATGACATGAAACAGGAGGTGGGGTAATGAAATTCAGTCAAATATAAAAGGATTAGTGTTCCAGTTCTACAGATCTTTCTGCTGAGTTCTGTGGGTGCAGATTTTGGAACAAGTTATATTCAATCACACAATAATTGCTGACTTAAAAAGGTTAAGCGGGAAAATGCTTTGAAATAAAATAAGCTAAGTAAAAATTTGAATGATAAACTAAAATTTGAACAGGTACTGTTGAATAAAAATCATAATTAAGGTTAAATTTGCAAACAGATAAGTAAAATATTTTATTTAAAAACCTTTAAGATTCCGTCTAAACAGTCTTTTAAGTTTGAAAGATCTTATTTACACTCTTAAGATTATACTTTAATAATAATAATAATACATTTTTTAAGTTGTCTTCGTTCACTCTGAAAATGAGCTGTTATGGACCGTAGAGACTCCTTCCAGTCTCTGAGTGGGCCTTGAAGCATTCAATGCATTTCACTATGATGTTTAGCCCTGGGAGGATCTGTGAGTTTTGTTTATATTTAATAAAGTTTATAACAAACGTTTTTTTGTTTTATTTTTATATTTATCTATTTGGTTGGAAACATTTCATTCGTGGAATAGACATCATTGCATAAAGATCCAGCCTACCTCTAAGCACTCTGAAAAATGTAAGGCGTTTTTATATTGTCATCTAAAACTATAGTAGATGTTTATTTTATACAGCGTGTTATATATAATCAGTTTTATTTGCTACCCATCTTCTCTAAAAGAAGAGAATCATGTGTTTTATAAGGTCAATAAATAAATGTTGAATACATGTTTAAATGTATTATAAATGATTTGCTTCAGTAACATGTTACTATGCTGTCCTATATATTTTATTACCATATTATTTAAAATAGAGATAATTCTCTCTTTAGCTTGAAATGTTTATGTATGTGCATGCTTGTTTATATGATTTATCAGAACACAAATTTGTATAGTGTCATGGAAGCTACACTGATATATCAATATAGATTTTATTTATAATGAAATTTCTTGAGTCGTCATAATTCAGACTGCTTAAAACAATATTTAATTTAAAAAAAAAAAGAAAGTAAAGCATATGCAGAACATTTTGTGTGACGGGTATGGGTATAGTTTGTACAGTACAAAATCCCCAGAAAACATAAAAACCAACGTGAGCACGCTCTTGTGTGTGTGTGTGTGTGTGTGTGTGTGTGTGTGTGTGTGTGTGTGTGTGAGAGAGAGAGAGAGAGAGAGAGAGAGAGAGAGAAACAAAGAGGGTGAGAAAGGGGACAGAGGAGCTTTTCCGACTTCAACCTCTCATTCGGACAAAGGTCATCATCGCTCCCAGAATAATGCAAAACCAAATGGTTATTTTTATACAGTATGTTATTTATAATCACATTTATTTATTTTTTACCACCTTCTTTAAAAGAAGAGAATTATGTGTTTTATAAGTTCAGTGAACTTAATTAATTGTTGAATACTTTAAAATGTATGATAAATTATTTGCTTCAGTAACATGTTTGTTACTATGACATATAATTATTTATTATCATATTCTTTAAAATAGAGATAAGTCTCTTTAGCTTGAAATGTTTAAGTTTGTTTATATGACTTATCATGATACAAAATTGTATAATGACATAGGTATTACACTGATATGACAATGTGGTTTATGATGAAACTTCTTGAGTCCTCACGCAAACTCCTCAGATCGCCTAAAAAAATATATTTTATTAAAAATGGTTGTATGCAGAATTTTGGTAGGTGTACAGTAAAAAAATAATTTTTTTCTATGGAGTGTAGTAATACTCCAAATGATTGTACCCATAAGCACTTTTATAAATTAAATTAAAACATTTTAATAAATTAGCTTTTTTTTTTTTTAATATTATTGTTTTTTTAAATTAAATTATACTAAATGATGTTTCTGAAAATATAAAATATAAAGTTTACTGTGCTGGGTAGGTTTAGGGAATGATACATTATAAATATTAAAGGTTCTAAATATAATGTAGAAACTTAAATTTTCTGTGATACAAGTACAAATATACAAATAAATGTGAATAAAACATAGAAATTTGTCATGTCTGGACGTGTTGGGCCAACAATGGACCTATTAAAATGTATATATTGTTTTCCCTATAGAGAGTCTATAATACACCAGGCCTTGGAATGCAACCGGATACCACTGCCATATGGTCCACAGATGGGCAACCCCCCCGGATGAGTATAAAATCTTCAAAAACATTACTTGACAGCTCATTTATGGTTTTACCACCATACAAAAACTTGTACAAACAATATATCTCATCCCCAGATGATGTCAGAATTTCACGCATGCCAATGCTCACATCTGGATCTCATTTACGGATCAAGGGTTCAACACGACATGGGTGGTCGCAATGTGGGTGGGCCGTGTGGGGGAGGGGAAAAGCCATAAATCATAAATCATTTTTGTCATAAGCGATGCCATATATACTACTGACACCCTTCACAAGGAGGGTAAGCCACAAACATTCACTGCCAAAAAAGCTGGCTGTTCACAGAGTGCTGTATCCAAGCATGTTAACAGAAAGTTGAGTGGAAGGAAAAAATGTGGAAGAAAAAGATGCACAACCAACTGAGAGAACCGCAGCCTTATGAGGATTGTCAAGCAAAATCGATTCAAGAGTTTGGGTGAACTTCACAAGGAATGGACTGAGGCTGGGTTCAAGGCATCAAGAGCCACCACACACAGACGTGTCAAGGAATTTGGCTACAGTTGTCGTATTCCTCTTGTTAAGCCACTCCTGAACCACAGACAACTGTCACGGTTCATAAATCCTATGTTTCCTTCTCGTCTCGTGCTCGTTGGTTATGTGTGTGTGTGAGAGTGTGTGGGCGTGCCGACTCATCAGCGCTGATCACTATCCAGCTGTAGCTCATCACACCACCTATAATTACTCACCATGTTGTCATCTCCTTTGTCAGATCGTTGTTTGTGAGTCCTGGTTGTGTTTTGATCCCGTCTTCGTTCCAGTCTATGCCGTCTCCGTTCCTGTTCCTGTTCCTGTTCTGTGGAGGTCACTCTGGATTCGTCATGTCACATCAGCACTTCTCTTCACGGACTCATCTGACCATCAAAGTCCCTGCGCCACTACCCTGTATCTATTTTGGACTATACTTATCATCATTTCCATCATACAATAAAACTGAGTTTACTTGCAGACTGTTTCCGTGCCTTGTCATGACAGAACGATCTGACCAACTGATGGAAGCAGCGAGTAGCTCTACCGGATCGCTGGAGGATTTTGTGAACAGCAGCAGACTTCGCATGGATTCCCAGGAGAAGAACCTCAGCGATACAGCTTGCGCCATTCAGGTTCTAGTGGCGCAGGTGTCCAAGCTCACCCAACAGCTTCAACATCTGCGAGGTTCCGCTGCGCCCCCCACACCGCCGGTTCCCCCGTCACCACCGGAGAACCCCTCCCAGTCAGAGCCCCGCCTACCAGTCCCTGAGTCATACGCAAGTGAACCCAACTACTTTCGAGCATTCCTAACACGATGTTCCATGCATTTTTCTCTCCAACCCAGGACATTCAATAATGAGCGAGCCAAGGTCGCTTTTGTGTTGACGTTACTGATTGGGAGAGCGGCACTCTGGGGAACAGCGATGTGGGAGAATCAAGATCCATGCTGTGCTTCGTTCCAGGATCTCTCTCCGCCGAGATGAGAAGGGTGTTTGATCGGGCCGTTGTTGGTAGAGAGGCAGCAAGGATGTTGGCCGATTTACATCAAGGAGAGAGATTCGTATCAGACTTTTCGATCGAGTTTCGGACCCTAGCGGCGGAGAGCCAATGGAACAAGGAGGCGCAGTGGGACATGTTCCTGCATGGGCTGGCCGACCGCGTCCAGAGAGAGATCTACGCCATGGACCTTCCCACATCGCTCAAAGACCTGATCGCCCAGGCATTGCGAGTGGACGCGCGTTTGTCGCGTATTGGTCGCCGCACACAGCCCAATCGTTCCACCGGAGGGACCGAGAGCCAATGGTTTGGAGGCGGGGATGCGGTCAGCCCTGTCTACGATCACAAGCCTATGCAGGTGGGGCGAGCTCGGCTTTCCCGGGAGGAGAAGGAGAGGCGGAGGTCCCAGGGCCTCTGCATGTACTGTGGAGGAGCAGGTCATTTTGCCTATAACTGTCCGTTAAAACATCTACTCTCCTTCCGGTAAGACTGAGATGGTCAACTCACCTTCACGACTGTCGAGCACTTCTGGATTCTGGGGCAGAAGGTAATTTCATGGATCACACATTTGCACGCAAACTCCAAATTCCCCTCAGACCCCTCACACACAAGATCGCAGTACACGCTCTCAACGGCCAGGAACTTCCCACCATCTCATTCATCACGGAGGACATCACCCTCATCACATCAGGCCGAGACTATTTCTTTTTACATACTGGACACCCCCCTTGCACCCATCGTCCTCGGTCACCCCTGGCTTACCCGTCACAATCCTAAAGTGGACTGGCAACTAAAGTCTGTGTCGGCATGGAGCAGTCATTGTCATAAGTCTTGTCTAGTGTCTGCCTGTCCGTCTGTTTCTGTCCTTGTGTTTCAGGAGGAGGCAGTGGATTTATCTAACGTGGCCGCGGAGTACTTGGACCTGAAGGAGGTGTTCAGTAAGTCTCGGGCTGCTTCTCTTCCCCCGCATCGTCCCTATGACTGTGCCATAGAGTTACTGCCAGGTACATCTCCGCCTAAGGGCAAGTTATATTCACTTTCTGCTCCAGAGAGGGAGGCTATGGAGAAATATATTTCTGATTCTCTAGCAACAGGGTTCATCCGTCCTTCCTCTTCTCCAGCGGGGGCGGGGTTCTTTTTTGTGGGGAAGAAGGACGGGTCTCTGCGACCTTGTATTGACTACCGGGGGTTGAATAACATCACGGTAAAGAATACTTATCCTTTGCCGTTGATGTCTTCCGCTTTCGAGAGGTCGCAGGGAGCCTCTGTCTTCGCAAAGTTGGATTTACATAATGTTTATCATTTGGTTCGCATCAGGGAGGGGGATGAATGGAAGACCGCCTTTAACATTCCCAGGGGGCATTTTGAATACTTGGTTATGCCCTTCGGGCTATCCAACTCTCCAGCGGTCTTCCAAGCACTTGTCAACAACGTGCTGCGAGACAGGGTCGATCAGTTCATATATGTCTACCTGGATGACATATTGATTTTTTCTGCATCTCTCCAGGAACACGTGCAGCATGTCCGACAAGTGCTCCAGAGGTTGTTAGAGAATGGGCTTTTTGTCAAGGCGGAGAAATGCGATTTTCATGCAGTCTGTTCCTTTTTTAGGTTACATCGTGTCGATTGAGGGGGTGCGTATGGATCCTGAGAAGATTAAGGCTGTGGTAGAATGGCCAAGCCCAGATTCCAGTAAGGCCCTACAGAGGTTTCTGGGATTCGCCAATTTCTACCGGCGTTTCATTCGCAATTTCAGCCAACTAGCCGCGCCTCTGACCGCCTTGACCTCCCCCAGAATGACATTCAGGTGGTCAGACGCAGCCGAGGCTGCGTTTACCAAACTGAAGGGCTGCTTCGTTTCAGCCCCCATCCTTATTACCCCTGATCCTTCACGTCAGTTCATGGTGGAGGTCGATGCGTCAGAGGTGGGGGTAGGCGCAGTGCTATCCCAGCGCTCTCTCTGAGACGACAAGATGCACCCTTGTTGCGTTTTTGTCTCATCGTCTGTCCCCAGCCGAATGCAATTATGACATTGGTAACAGAGAGTTGTTGGCAGTTAAGTTAGCATTGGAGGAATGGCGCCACTGGTTAGAAGGGTCGGGGGTACCTTTTATCGTCTGGACCGATCATAAGTACTTGGAATATATCAGAACGGCTAAAAGATTAAACTCCAGGCAGGCTCAGTGGGCTCTTTTTTTGGTCGTTTTGATTTTACTCTCTCGTACCGCCCGGGTTCCAAAAACATCAAACCCGATTCTTTATCGTGTATTTTTGACCGTTCCGAACGCCCGTCTACTCCCGAGTGCATTTTACCTGAGACCCTATTTGTCTCTACGCTCACATGGGAGGTCGAATCGAAGGTCAAAGCGGCCTTAGAAGAGGTAATGCCTCCGGCCTGTTGCCCACCGAACTGTTTATTTGTGCCTGAGGAGTTACGGTCCAGCGTTATTCAGTGGGGACATTGTTCCAATGTGGCTTGTCATCCAGGAGTCAGCCGTATGAAATTTTTAGTCAAGCAACGATTCTGGTGGCCTCTCATGGCTCGTGACGTTCACAATTTTGTCTTGGCTTGCTCAGTCTGTGCCAATGGTAAGTCTTCCAATCGACCCCCAGATGGGTTACTTCAACCGCTGCCGGTGCCTTCGAGACCCTGGTCCCATATCGCTCTAGATTTTGTCACCGCCCTCCCACCCTCCCAGGGTCACACGGTAGTTTTGACAGTGGTGGACCGGTTCTCGAAGGCGACCCATTTCATTCCCTTGCCCAAATTACCCTCAGCCAAGGAGACAGCGTTGATTGACGTTAACCACGTCTTTCGGTTACATGGCCTCCCGATGGACGTGGTTTCCGACAGAGGACCCCAATTTGTGTCCAAATTTTGGCGAGAATTTTGTAAGTTACTGGGGGCGACTGTCAGCCTGTCCTCAGGGTTCCACCCCCAGAGCGATGGTCAAACTGAGCGAGCCAACCAAGATTTAGAAAGAACGCTGCAATGTGTGGTATCCAAGAATCCTTCCTCGTGGAGCCAACAACTTTCTATGGTGGAGTACGCCCACAATACGTTGCCAGTGTCATCCACGGGCCTATCCCCGTTTGAGTGTAGCATAGGTTACCAGCCACCAATTTTTCCTAGTCTGGAATCCGAAGTCGCGGTCCCCTCCGCCCACGCCTTCGTCCAGAGGTGTCACCGCACTTGGACTAGAGCCCGTGAGACTCTACTCCAAGTGGGGTCACGCACCAAGGCCAAAGCCGACCGCCACCGGTCTAGGCCTCCCGTATACGTCGCTGGTCAAAAAGTGTGGCTTTCTACCAAGAACATTCCTCTCCGCTCCGTGTCTAATAAACTTTCACCCAAATTCATTGGCCCATTCACTGTCACCAAGATCATTAGTCCGGTGGCAGTCCGCCTCAACCTCCCTCCAGTGTACAGGAGAATTCATCCCGTCTTTCATGTATCTAAAATAAAGCCCGTTTTTCATTCACGCATTAATGCGCCAGCCCCGGTTCCCCCCCCCCCGCCGCGACTCGTAGATGGGGAACCGACTTATTCGGTCAATCGTATTCTGGACTCAAGACGGAGGGGACGCGGATTTCAGTACTTGGTGGACTGGGAAGGTTACGGTCCGGAGGAGAGAAGTTGGGTTCCGGCTAAAGGCATCCTGGATCACACCGTTATCGATGATTTCAATCGACAGGTAAGGGAGCCTGGGAACGCCAGGAGGTTATGTGTGTGCTCGTTGGTTATGTGTGTGTGTGAGAGTGTGTGGGCGTGCCGACTCATCAGCGCTGATCACTATCCAGCTGCAGCTCATCACACCACCTATAATTACTCACCATGTTCTCATCTCCTTTGTCAGATCGTTGTTTGTGAGTCCTGGTTGTGTTTTGATCCCGTCTTCGTTCCAGTCTATGCCGTCTCCGTTCCTGTTCCTGTTCGTGTTCTGTGGAGGTCACTCTGGATTCGTCATGTCACATCAGCACTTCTCTTCACGGACTCATCTGACCATCAAAGTCCCTGAGCCACTACCCTGTATCTATTTTGGACTGTACTTATCATCATTTCCATCATACAATAAAACTGAGTTTACTTGCAGACTGTTTCCGTGCCTTGTCATGACAACAACGTCAGAGGCTTCTTACCTGGGCTAAGGAGAAGAAGAACTGGACTGTTGCCCAGTGGTCCAAAGTCCTCTTTTCAGATGAGAGCAAGTTTTGTATTTCATTTGGAAAGCAAGGTCCTAGAGTCTGGAGGAAGGGTGGAGAAGCTCATAGCCCAAGTTGCTTGAAGTCCAGTGTTAAGTTTCCACAGTCTGTGATGATTTGGGCTGCAGTGTCATCTGCTGGTGTTGGTCCATTGTGTTTTTTGAAAACCAAAGTCACTGCACCCGTTTACCAAGACATTTTGGAGCACTTCATGCTTCCTTCTGCTTACCAGCTTTTTAAAGAAGCTGATTTCATTTTCCAGCAGGAATTGGCACCTGCCCACACTGCCAAAAGCACCAAAAGTTGGTTAAATGACCATGGTGTTGGTGTGCTTGACTGGCCAGCAAACTCACCAGACCTGAACCCCATAGAGAATCTATGGGCTATTGTCAAGAAGAAAATGAGAAACAAGAGACCAAAAAATGCAGATGAGCTGAAGGCCACTGTCAAAGAAACCTGGGCTTCCATACCACCTCAGCAGCGCCACAAACTGATCACCTCCATGCCACGCTGAGTTGAGGCAGTAATTAAAGCAAAAGGAGCCCCTACTAAGTATTGAGTACATATTAAGTAAATTAACATACTTTCCAGAAGGCCAACAATTCACTAAAAATGTTTTTTTTTTTTTTTTTATTGGTCTTATGAAGTATTCTAATTTGTTGAGATAGTGAATTGATAGGTTTTTGTTAAATGTGAGCCTAAATCATCACA
Source organism: Acrossocheilus fasciatus (assembly GCA_036784905.1). NCBI lineage: Eukaryota > Metazoa > Chordata > Actinopteri > Cypriniformes > Cyprinidae > Acrossocheilus > Acrossocheilus fasciatus. Next base: position 932,266 of record CM071950.1, on the reverse strand, counting down.
ATTAAAAGAACCAAAGACTTAAACTACTTCAGTCTGTGTGCATTAAATTTATTTAATACACGAGTTTCACAATTTGAGTTGAATTACTGAGATAAATGAACTTTTCCATGACATTCTAATTTATTGAGATGCACCTGTATATAACCCCAAATAACAACCCACTGTACGGAATTCTCACTCAAAGTTGAACTCAGAAGTTGGCAGCCCTGGTTTATCATTTATTTATCCTTTCACAACCAGTAGTCAACCTGATGCTGTTGCCATATTATCTTATTTATTTATTTATTTATTTTTTTCGGATAACAAAAGAGGACATATTTATGAAGGTAAAATGACGTCAAAAAGATTTGCATGTGCAGGGTAAGATTTGTGAAAGTGTACATAAGATAGCAAGCGTAAATAAATTTTGCATTCGCAAGAAAAGAGTTGTAAAAGTGCAAATTGCATTTCAAGCGTAAGAAAAAAAGATTTGCAGCCTTTTTCTGTTTTTTTTGTAAGTGTAACCTATATTGTGTATTGTGAAACTGCAACTTCATGCTAAGGCAAAATAAATGTGATCTGTATTCTTCTGACTTTCATTTTTCTGCGCTTACACTTTTGGCACTGTTGTTTCGCCCAAATACAGCCAAAAGTATTGCAAGCCTGTGCCCAGTGTTTTGCAGAAGCTGAGTTTGGTCTCTGAGATCGATTGCTTCAGTCTGTTGCACGCTGCTGAGAGGTTTGTGATTGTAGCTCCGTGTAGCTTCGCTTTTTATTGAATCTTTACCTTACTTTCACTCCTTTTTTTTCTAAAGTGATAACATATAATTTAATTCCCACCATATTTCAGGTGCTATCCTTCAAACTAATCTAACTAATTTGATCGTTCGCTTTTAAAACCACGAGTGCAGCTTGTTAGCCCGTTAGCTTGTCACTCGCGGTTCCATTTGCATTTCGCGCCTATTATTTATTTATTTTTAATTTTTCCTCGCTCCGTTTTTCACAAGCTCATCAAACAACAGTGGTAAGTGGTAAGTTAAGTTGGTGTCATTCATCAATCACGGTGAGTAATGGCTTCTTCTCCTGCTATTGTTGTTTGCACTGTCTGCCACATGTATAGTTTATCTGTCTCTGTCAGCAGCGAGGGATTCACATGTGATAAATGCAGGGAAATAGTTAGGCTGACAGAGAAGGTTTTAGAACTAGAGACACGCATCCAAACTTTAGTTGAGGATAGTAAGAATGTGAGGGCTGTAGATACTGTTTTGGATGCGACTAGCTCAGGGAGTCCTGTACATTGTTCGGTTTCGGTTGAGCCCATGCAGCAGGGCAGCTGGGTGACGGTGAGGCGGCATAGTCGCGGGTCAAAACACCACTCTTCCGTTCCGATCAGAACATCAAACAGGTTCTCCCCACTCAGTGAAGCACCCACTGAGAAACCTGATGAAAGTGCTCTAGTTATTGGCGATTCTATTGTACGGAACGTGAAAATAGAGACACCAGCCACCATAGTCCATTGTTTACCAGGAGCCAGAGCGCCTGACATCTTGGCAAATTGCTGACTAATGCTAAACGTAAATTCAGTAAGATTGTTATTCACGTCGGCGCTAATGATGTTCGACTTCGCCAGTCGGAGATCACTAAAAATAATGTTAAAGAGGTGTGTGAACTTGCAAGTACGATGTCAGACACTGTAATATGCTCTGGTCCGCTCCCTGCTTACCGGGGTGATGAGATTCATAGCAGACTGTCGTCACTTAATGGCTGGATGTCTAAGTGGTGCCCGCAAAATAACATAGGCTTTATAGACAATTGGATGAGTTTTTGGGGCAGACCTGACCTGTTGAAAAGAGATGGTGTTCATCCCTCCTGGGGTGGTGCCGCTCTTCTCTCTAGAAATATGGCACATAGTCTTAGAGTTTGTACTTGACTAACTGGAGCCCAGGTCAGGAAGCAGACAGACTGGCTAAACCGATCGTCTGCTAGCCGCCTCACGTCACAGAAATCAGTTAACTCTCAGCACATAGAAACTTTTTCACCTAGATATCACTCTATAGAGACTGTGTCTGTTCCCCGAACTAGAAAATACAGAAAACATCCAAACCAATATAATAGTAACAATTTAATTGATGTTCAACAAATAAAAAAACAATATAATACAGATAAAGACTTGATAAAGCTTGGCTTATTGAATATTAGATCCCTTTCTTCAAAAGCACTTTTTGTAAATGATATGTTCACTGACCATAAACTAGATGTGCTTTGTCTGACAGAAACCTGGCTAAAACAAGATGATTACATTACTTTAAACGAGTCTACACCCCAAGATTACTGTTACAAACATGAACCGCATCCAAAAGGTAAAGGGGGAGGTGTTGCTACAATTTATAGAAATATTTTCAGTATCTCTCAAAGGTCGGGCTTCAAGTATAATTCGTTTGAAGTAATGGTGCTCCATATAACGTTATCCAAAGAAACAAGCGTTAATGATAAATCCTCTGTGATGTTTGTACTGGCTACTGTATACAGGCCACCAGGGCACCATACAGACTTTATTAAAGAATTTTCTGATTTTCTGTCGGAGTTAGTGCTGACTGCAGATAAAGTCCTAATTGTTGGTGATTTTAATATCCATGTTGATAATGAAAAAGATTCGTTGGGATCAGCATTTATAGACATTTTAAACTCTATTGGTGTTAAACAACATGTGTCAGGACCTACTCATTGTCGAAATCATACTCTAGATTTAATACTGTCACATGGAATTGATGTTAGTGGGGTTAAAATTTTGCAGCAGAGCGATGATATCTCAGATCATTATCTAGTCTCCTGTATATTCCATATAGCTATAGCTATAAAGCCAACTTCTTGTTACAAATATGGTAGAACCATTACCTCCACCACAAAAGACTGCTTTATAAATAATCTTCCTGACTTATCTCAGTTCCTCAGTTTATCCAATAGCTCAGAACAACTTGATGATGTAACAGGAACTATGAACTCTCTCTTTTCTAGCACTTTAGATGCGGTTGCTCCTTTACGCTTAAGGAAGATTAAGGATAAGAGTCCAACACCGTGGTATAATGAGCACACTCGCGCCCTAAAGAGAGCAGCCCGGAAAATCGAGCGCAACTGGAGGAAAACTAAATTAGAGGTATTTCGTTTAGCTTGGCGGGAAAGTACCCTATCCTACAGAAAAGCATTAAAAACTGCTAGATCTGATTACTTTTCGTCTCTTCTAGAAGTAAACAAACATAACCCTCGGTATTTATTCAATACAGTGACTAAATTAACGAAAAATAAAGCATCAACAGGTGTTGGCATTTCCCAAGAGCATAGCAGTAATGACTTTATGAACTATTTTACTTCCAAGATCGATACTATCAGAGATAAAATTGTATCCTTGCAGCCGTCAGCTACAGTATCGCATCAGATAGCACACTATAGATCCCCTGAGGAACAATTCCGTTCATTCTCTACTGTGGGAGAGGAAGAATTGTATAAACTTGTTAAATCATCTAAACCAACAACATGTATGTTAGACCCGATTCCATCGAAACTACTAAAAGAGCTGCTTCCAGAAGTCATAGATCCTCTTTTGGCTATTATTAATTCATCGTTGTCATTAGGATATGTCCCCAAAACCTTCAAATTGGCTGTTATTAAGCCTCTCATTAAAAAACCACAACTTGACCCCAAAGACCTAGTTAATTATAGACCGATCTCAAATCTCCCTTTTCTGTCAAAGATACTAGAAAAGGTAGTATCCTCACAATTATATTCCTTCCTAGAGAAAAATGATATCTGTGAGGAATTCCAGTCAGGATTTAGATCGTATCATAGTACTGAGACTGCTCTCATTAGAGTTACAAATGACCTGCTTCTATCATCTGATCGTGGTTGTATCTCTTTATTAGTTCTACTGGATCTTAGCGCTGCATTCGACACTATCGACCACAACATTCTTCTGAATAGACTACAAAACTTTGTTGGCATTAGTGGAAGCGCCTTAGCATGGTTCAAATCATACTTATCTGACCGCCATCAGTTCGTAGCAGTGAATGAAGAGGTATCATATCGATCACAAGTACAGTATGGAGTACCTCAAGGCTCAGTACTAGGGCCGTTACTTTTCACGCTTTACATGTTACCCTTGGGAGATATTATCAGGAGACATGGTGTTAGCTTTCACTGTTATGCTGATGATACTCAGCTCTATATTTCTTCGCGGCCCGGTGAAACATACCAAATTGAGAAACTAACGGAATGCATAGTCGATATAAAAAACTGGATGACGAGTAATTTTTTACTGCTAAATTCTGAAAAAACAGAGGTGTTAGTTATCGGACCTAAAAACCCCACATGTAACAACCTAGAACATTATCTAACACTTGATGGCTTCTCTGTAAATTCTCCTTCATCAGTCAGGAACCTAGGTGTGCTGTTCGATAGCAATCTTTTATTTGAAAGCCATGTTTCTAGCATCTGTAAAACTGCGTTTTTTCATCTCAAAAACATATCTAAATTACGACCTATGCTCTCAACGTCAAATGCAGAAATGTTAGTTCATGCGTTTATGACCTCAAGGCTAGACTACTGTAATGTTTTATTGGGTGGTTGTTCTGCACGCTTGATCAACAAACTAGTCCTTACTAGAACCAGGAAATATGATCATATTAGCCCGGTCCTGTCAACACTGCACTGGCTCCCTATCAAACATCGGATAGATTTTAAAATCTTGTTAATTACTTATAAAGCCCTGAATGGTTTAGCTCCTCAGTACTTGAGCGAGCTCTTATCGCATTATAGTCCTCCACGTCCGCTGCGTTCTCAAAACTCTGGCCGTCTGATAATACCTAGAATATCAAAATCGACTGCGGGCGGCAGATTCTTTTCCTATTTAGCACCCAAACTCTGGAACAATCTACCTAACACTGTTCGGGAGGCAGACACACTCTGTCAGTTTAAATCTAGATTAAAGACCCATCTCTTTATCCTGGCGTACACATAACACACTAATACGCTTCTATTATTCAAATCCGTTAAAGGATTGTTAGGCTGCATTAATTAGGTCAACCAGAACCGGGAACATTTCCCATAACCATAACATAACATAGCCACAGCCATATCACCCTTCAGCCCAAGACTGGTTGCCCACTGAAGCTAAGCAGGGTTGAGCCTGGTCAGTACCTGGATGGGAGACCTCCTGGGAAAGCTAGGTTGCTGTCTATTATTCAAATCCGTTAAAGGATTGTTAGGCTGCATTAATTAGATCAACCGGAACCGGGAACACTTCCCACAACACACGGTGTACTCGTTACATCGTAAGTAGAATGGCATCTACGCTAATATTTGTCTGTTTCTTTCCTATGATCAGATGGTGGATCAGCACCAAGAGATGATGTCTGCAGCCCTGATCATCAGCGGAGACCAGGACACCCAGATGACCCCCGGAGACCTCGATTAAAATACATTAAAACTAAAAAATATAACTAAAAATATAATAAAATACCTAACTACATAATACTACTATCGTTAGAACCTGAAACTTTTGAACTGTGGGTGTCGTCTGGTCAGAGGAGAACTGGCCCCCCGACTGAGCCTGGTTTCTCCCAAGGTTTTTTTCTCCATTCTGTCACAGAGGGAGTTTTGGTTCCTTGCCGCTGTCGCCTCTGGCTTGCTCAGTTGGGGACACTTAATTTCTAGCGATTATCGCCGATTTGATTGCTCATATACTATTTAAACTAAACTGAACTAGACAATGACATCTCTGAATTCAATAATGAAATGCCTTTGACTGAAAATTGAATGTTTAATCTTATTATATATTACTGACACTCTGTCCTCCAATTTGATACTGTTAAGTGCTTTGACACAATCTGTATTGGTAAAAGCGCTATATAAATAAAGGTGACTTGACTTGACTTGACTTGCAAGCGAAAACAACTGCAAATAAGAACTGCAAATCAGATTGACCGCCTAAAACCAATATGTGTGTGTAGAAAAAAAATCTTTGCAACTGTCTAAATGACTTCTTGCGTGCATAGAGCAAAATGTTCCCCAATGAACCTGCTATGTATGTCTGCATCTTTGCGCTTGCAGTTTTGGCACGATTCTCTCACTGATTTCAGATTTGCAAGTGCATGTGGAAGGTGGTACCTTCTTTCAGCCAATCAAATGAGGCTCTCGCTGACACTCGATTTACTCTTATCCGATTAGTTCAATAAACACTCCAGACGTGAGAACACATCTTTATCTTAATTTGACTCTGCGTCATTCTTATTGTGGGGATGGTATTTTTAATGCACAGACACATATAAAAAAAATAAATTAATAATTAATGACACAATAAAATAAAATAATAAAACAAAAAAAGCATGATCCTTTATAAGCTGTGTAGGCTACCATTAGGCTGACTACCATGTGTTCATTCTGAATTTCGAGCTAATATTAGGAAATGAAATGATAATCAACCTCCTCCTCTTCAGCAGACCATATGATATTAATTTGTAATCTTGATGCTACTGAAGGTATCTACACTACTATGCATAATTTCACCATGTCTCCTGATCAGGGTTGATGATTTTAGTTTTTCCTTTAACAGGTATTTAAAGGAGCTTTTACCATACTAAACATTTACCCCTAAATTATTCATTTACCATCTGCAAAGCCATGTGAAACCACTAGATGGATATATAACCATATAAAAATATCAACATTACTGTGTATTTCATGGTTTCTGGGAATATTTGATTCAGACATAGTTACTTTGCATTTGGTTTTTCATTTAGATGCATATATTTAGACATTATTAAAGACTATATTTTGTCAAAGTAGTTGTAGTTTTTTAAATTTTGATTTGGTTTGAACTGTCAGTGTTTGCATTACAGTCAAATCTGGAGACAAATCGCTATTAAACATTTTGATTGTAAAGTTTAACATCATTTCAGTGGTGTAGGCAGATTATCTAAAATCTTAAATTTCAATGCAATGTCGAACCAATCCAATAATGTTCACTCTAGCTTGAAAATCAGTATATGAGCATATGGTAGTCAGCCTAATGGTACACAGCTTCTAAGGATCGTGCTTTTTTTTTTAAAATTATTTTATTTTATTGTATTTATTTATTTTTTTTATATATATGTGTGCATTAAAAATACCATCCCCGCAATAAGAATGATGCTGAGTCAAATTAAGATGTGTTCTCACGTCTGGAGTGTGTATTGAACCAATCAGATAAGAGTAAATCGAGAGTCAGCGAGAGCCTCATTTGATTGGCTGCAAGAAGAAGGTCCCACCTTCCACACGCACTTTCAAATCTGAAATCAGTGAGAGAATCGTGCCAAAACTCCAAGCAAGACGCAGACATACATATCGGGTTATTTGGGGAAAATTTTGCTCTATGCACACAAGAAGTCATTTAGACAGTTTTTTTTTCAAGAAGTAATTTTTTTTTCTACACACACATATTGGTTTTACACAGTCAATCCGTTTTGCAGTTCTTGATACGGTTGTTTTCACTTACAAAACACTGGGCACAGGTTTGCAATACTTTTGGCTATATTTGGGTGAAACAATAGTGTCAAAAGTGTAAGCGCGGAAAAATGGAAGTCAGACAAATACAGATCATATTTATTTTGCCTTAACATGAAGTTACAGTTTCACAATACATGAATTACACTTACAAAAAACAATAAAAAGGCTGCAAATCTTTTTTTCTTATGCTTGAAACGTGATTAACACTTTAACAAATCTTTTCTTGCTCATGCAAAATTAATTTACGCTTGCTATCTCATGTACACTTTCACAAATCTTACCCTCCGCATGCAAATCTTTTTGATGTCATTTTACCTTCATACATAATAAAAAAAAAATAATAATAAAAAAAATAATAATAATAAAATAAAATGCTTGCACCTGTCCATTTAATAAATTGTAAACTTTCTCAAGCTTTTTACAAACACAAAATTATCCCATGCAACTCCATATTCCAAGTGTTCTGAAGGCATACGGTAGGGTTTGCTGAGAAACAAACTGAAAATAAATGAATGAACAATTTGTTACAAAAAAATGAATAAAATTCATTTTATTAATTTGTATAGTCATTAAAATTCATTGAAAAAAGCAGCCTAAGTACAATGACAAGAAGCAATGGTTAAACATGAGATGAATCAAATTGACTGAAAGTCATTTAAACTTATCAAACTGACTTAAAATCAGTTCATGCCATGGTTTTTTGATTAGGCCCTATATTACTACCTGTAATAGATCTGTGCCATACACAAATTAAGAATTAATGATTATTTCTACAGGCATAGTAAAAAGACAGCAGAGAAAGTGTGAACGAGAGCATTTACTTCAGCAGCAAATCTTGCATTCTCACATCTGTAGCACTAATTTTGATCTTTAACGTTTGGTCTTTTCTATTCTTGAAACAAAATTAATGCTTACGGTTGATTCAATATTATTCTTAAAAACACACACACATCAGTAATGCTACAATGACAAAGTCGCTTATATTAAACACACCGTTGTAACACAAATACAAAAAAATGAAAGGTTTTTGGATTTTCCCCTTACTTTAAATGAATGCTTATGGCTCATTATTATTAAAGGTGGGGTAAGTGATTTCTGGTAGCCAATGTTGATATGTGAAATCACCAAAACAAACACGCCTCTACCGCAAAAGGGTCTCGCCCCTATTTTGATAGCTCTGCCCCACACATACACACACAACTCAGGCAACAATTAGTTCTGTGAAACAAAACAACCTCGGCATCTGATCGCAGGCCTTCCCAGTTGCTTTGTCGCGTCCAGTGTAGACAGACTTTTGCGGCGTGGCACAGCGTCCGGTGTTCAAACGGTGTAAGCCTTCTTTTGTTCCGCAGATGTTTTCCTCTTTTGTTTTTATCCGCCATCTCTATCTTTCTGTCATCACTCTGCTCACCTATTGTCTGTTAAATGCACTGAGTGCTCTCTCCTCTGGGTCCGGATCATGAGTAAACACGCCCCTTTCTGCTGATTGGCTACAAGTTTGTTTTGGTACTGGGCCCAACTCAGTTTTCTAAAGCATTTTTGAAAAATTACATACCCCACCTTTAATGGATCGAAGGGGAAAAAAAAAACAGGCTATACAATAAAATAGTACAATGACAAATTTACGACAGCGACAGCGGCAAGGAACCAAAGTCATCAGTGACAGAATGGAGAAAAAAACCTTGAGAGAAACCAGGCTCAGTCAGGGGTCCAGTTCTCCTCTGGCCAGACAAAACCAGCAGTTCAATTCCAACTGCAGCAAAGTCATATTTTGTAAAGGACTCATTTGGTTCCCGTGGTCTTGTCCCGATGGCTGTCTAGGTGACGAGGTCCTCACTGGGGATCTGTCTCTGGGGTTCATCTAGGTGTCCTGATCTCCACTGACATTCAGGTCTGTAGAGGTCATCTCTAGGTGCTGATCCACCATCTGATCTGGATACAGACTGGATCGGGTGGCAACGGTGATCACGGAATAAGAAAGAAACAGACTAATATTAGTGTAGATGCCATTCTTCATACGTTGTAACAAGTACATTGGGTGTTATGAATGAATGATGCATTTATATAGCACTTTATTGTGTATTGCTGTACACCCAAAGTGCTTTACAATCATGTGGGGGGGTCTCTCCTCAACCACCACCAGTGTGCAGCATCCACTTGGATGATGCGATGGCAGCCACAGGACAACGGCTCCAGTGCGCTCACCACACACCAGCTATAGGTGGAGAGGAGAGAGAGATAGAGCCAATCAAGTGCACGGGGATTATTAGGAGGCCATGATTGATAAGGGCCAGTGGAGGGAATCTGGCCAGGACACCGGGGTTACACCCCTACTCTTTACGAGAAGTGCCATGGGATTTTTAATGACCACAGAGAGTCAGGACCTCAGTTTAACGTCTCATCCGAAAGACGGTGCTTTTTGACAGTATAGGGTCCCCATCACTATACTGGGGCATTAGGACCCACATAGACCACAGGGTGAGCACCCCCTTCTGGTCTCACTAACACCTCTTCCAACAGCAACCTAGCTTTCCCAGGAGGTCTCCCATCCAGGTACTGACCAGGCTCAACCCTGCTTAGCTTCAGTGGGCAACCAGTCTTGGGCTGAAGGGTGATATGGCTGTGGCTATGTTATGTTATGGTTATGGGAAATGTTCCCGGTTCTGGTTGACCTAATTAATGCAGCCTAACAACACTTTAATGGATTTGAATATTAGAAGCATATTACTGTATTATGTGTAAGCCAGGATAAAGAGATGGGTCTTTAATCTAGATTTGAACTGACAGAGTGTGTCTGCCTCCCGAACAGTGTTAGGTAGATCCAGAGTTCCAGAGTTTTGGTGCTAAATAGGAAAAGGTTCTGCCACCCGCAGTTGATTTTGATATGCTAGGTATTATCAAATGGCCAGAGTTTTGAGAATGTAGTGGACATGGAGGACTATAATGCGATAAGAGCTCGCTCAAGTACTGAGGAGCTAAACCATTCAAGGCTTTATAAGTAATTAACAAGATTTTAAAATCGATACGATGTTTAGTAGGGAGCCAGTGCAGTGTTGACAGAACCGGGCTAATGTGATCATACTTCCTGGTTCTAGTAAGAACTCTAGCTGCTGCATTTTGGACCATCTGGAGTTTGTTTATTAAGAGTGCAGAACAACCACCCAATAAAGCATTACAATAATCTAACATTGAGGTCATAAATGCATGAATTAACATTTCTGCATTTGATTTTGAGAGCATAGGTCTCAATTTAGATATGTTTTTAAGATTAAAAAATGCAGTTTTACAAATGCTAGAAACCTGGCTGTCAAAGGAAAGATTCCTATCAAATAGCACACCTAGGTTCCTGACTGATGATGAAGAATTTACAGAGCAGCCACCAAGTGTTAGACAGTGTTCTAAGTTATTACATGTGGGGGTTTTAGGTCCGATAATTAACACCTCTGTTTTTCAGAATTTAGCAGTAAGAAATTACTCGTCATTCAGTTTTTTATTTCAACTATGCATTCCGTTAGTTTCTCAATTTGGTGTGTTTCACCGGGGCACAAGGAAATATAGAGCTGAGTATCATCAGCATAACAGTGAAAGCTAACACCGTGTTTCCTGATGATATTTCCTAAGGGTAACATGTAAAGCGTGAAAAGTAACGGCCCTAGTACTGAGCCTTGAGGTACTCCATACTGCACTTGTGATTGATATGATACTGCACTCTTCATTCACTGATACAAATTGATGGTGGTCGGATAAGTATGATCTGAACCATGCTAAGGCACTTCCACTAATGCCAACAAAGTTTTCTAGTCTATTCAAAAGAATGTTGTGGTCAATTGTGTCGAACGCAGCACTAAGATCCAGTAGTACTAATGGAGAGATACAACCACGATCAGATGACAAGAGCAGGTCATTTGTAACTCTAATGAGAGCAGTCTCAGTGCTATGAAACGGTCTAAATCCTGACTGGAAATCCTCACAGATACCATTTTTCTCTAAGAAGGAATATAATTGTGAGGATACTACCTTTTCTAGTATCTTTGACAGAAAAGGGAGATTCGAGATCGGTCTGTAATTAACTAGATCTTTGGGGTCAAGTTGTGTTTTTTTAATGAGAGGCTTAATAACAGCCAATTTGAAGGTTTTGGGAACATATCCTAATGACAATGACGAATTAATAATAGCCAAAAGAGGATCTTTGACTTCTGGAAGCACCTCTTTTAGTAGTTTAGATGGAATAGGGTCTAACATACATGTTGTTGGTTTACATGATTTAAGTTTATACAATTCTTCCTCTCCTATAGTAGAAAATGAGTGGAATTGTTCCCCAGGGGATCTATAGTGCTATATCTGTATCTGATATATCTATATCTGATGCGATACTGTAGCTGACGACTGTATGGTTACAATTTTATCTTGGAAGTAAAATAGTTCATAAAGTCATTACTGCTGTGCTGTTGGGAAATGTCAACACCTGCTGATACTTTATTTTTTGTTAATTTAGTCACTGTATTGAATAAATACCTGGGGTTATATTTGTTTTAAAAGAGACGAAAATTAATCAGATCTAGCAGTTTTTAATGCTTTTCTGTAGGATAGGGTACTTTCCCGCCAAGCAATACGAAATACCTCTAGTTTAGTTTTCATCCAGCTGCGCTCGGAGTGTGCTCATTATAACACGGTGTTGGAAATTTTTCCTTAATCTTCCTTAAGCGTAAAGGAGCAACCATATCTAAAGTGCTAGAAAAGAGAGAGTCCATAGTTTCTGTTACACAGGGTTCGTACAGGTGCTTGAAATCCTTGAAAATGCTTGAATTTTGAGTTTTGTGTTTTCAAGGTTTGAAAAGTGCTTGGAATTTGGATAAAGTGCTTAAAAGTGCTTGAAAATGCAGTTGCATTGGTTTCATTAAAAAAAAAAAAAAATTTTCTTACGGAATACTTCATTTTTTATTTTTTTTAAAACATAAAATAAGCTACAGCTCCGCTCGAGTCTGTGTGGCTGTAGTGTGATCTGTCTGTCTTTAATGACGCGCGCCCTCTGATGGAACCGAGCGGGAGATAAAAACACGTCGGGAGGTTGCCGCTTCAGTGAGCGTTGGCTTGAAAACGACCAATACAAATTATGGTTAAAATAATGTAAAGTCTCCTGTAAATTCTACTTTTTTTTCATGGGAGAGTCTGTGCTTTCAAGTTGTGTAAAAGGTAAGCAAAAATGCCCATTCTCAGTTAAATTAAATATGTTAAGACTGTCACGATTAAAGTGAAATAATAAAATAAACATTTCAAAGTCAAAATGCAGGGCGGGAGTTTTTAATATTAATTTATCTCTGAAGTGATCTGGCTGCCTTGGCATTTTCGTTTTATCTCATCGATGTACAGTATAATGTCTGAAAGTATAATTTATGACCACAGGGCTGCTTTGTGTTCAGCCGTTACCAGGGAAACCGCTGTATCAATACAGTTCCAAAAGCGCCACCTAGTGGCAGACAGAACCTCATATTTTAGCCATTAAACTATTTTTAAGAAATAAAGGAAAGGGATGAGTCAAAAGTGTAAATAATTATTTTAATTTAAAGCACACAAGACACCTTACTGTTTAAATGTTTTAGATTTTGGAAGGCTGATTTTTGAATTTTTGAAAGCTTTTTGTTCTGAGCAGAAACAGTAGGCAGGCTTCCATCCAGGGCCTGTAAGATCTCATCCGCTCTGATGGCCAAGGCTTACAGTGCTGCTGGACAGGCCGCCTCCGCCCTGCATGCCATGGCCCTCCTGCAAGTCCACCAGGCCAATGCATTGAAGCAGTTGCATGAGGGTGGTGTTGACCCAGGTGTGCTGCAGGAACTGCGCACAGCGACGGACCTCGCCCTAAGGCCGACGAAAGTCACGGCGTGGGCCCTGGGTCAGACGATGTCCACATTGGTGGTCCAGGAGCGGCATCTATGGCTGACCTTGGCAGATATGAGGGAGTCTGACAAGCATCGCTTCTTGGACTCCCCGATCTCCCAGGCCGGCCTATTCGGCGAGGCGGGGGAGGGCTTTGCCCAACAGTTCTCCGCCACACAGAAGCAGCTCCACCCAGCCGCCGGCTGCAGCCCCTCCGTCTGCTCATTGCCGAGGGCGCCCTCCTGCAGCTTCCAGCTCGGCCCCAGCAGCAGCCTTCACAACGGCCGCAGCGTGGAGACGTTACATCATCAAGTTTTTCTTTGCTGTTGGATATGCTGAGGAATTGAGATAAATCAGGAAGATTATTTACAAAGCAGTCTTTTGTGGTAGAAGTGATGTTTCTACCATACTTGTAGCAAGGAGTAGAATTTACAGTTTTAGCTATATGGAGTTTACACAAGACTAGATAATGATCTGAGATATCATCACTTTGCTGCAGAATTTCAATATCATTAGCATCAGTTCCATGTGACAATATTAAATCTAGAGTATGATTTTGACAATAAGTAGGTCCTGACACGTGTTGTCTTACCCCAGTAGAGTTCAGAATGTCTATGAATGCCGATCCTAATGCATCTTTTTCAATATCAACGTGGATATAAAAAATCACCAACGATTAAGACTTTATCTGCAGCCAGTACTAACTCTGATAGAAAATCAGCAAATTCTGATTTTCTATCAGAGTTAGTCTTGTCACGTGACCTGTGATATATATATATATATATATATATATATATATATATATATATATACAGTGCCCTCCACTAATATTGGCATCCTTGGTAAATCTGAGCAAAGGTGGCTGTGAAAATAAATTTGCGTTGTTTATCCTTTTGATCTTTCATTTAAAAAATTCACAAAATTCTAACCTATCATTAAAGTAAAACAATTGAAAGTGGGGAGAAAATCTCCTGATAAAATAAATGTTTTTCTCCAATGCATGTCGGCCACAATTATTGGCACCTGTGGAAATTCTTATGAGTAAAATATCTCCCATAAAGTATATTCCCATTCATATTTACATTTGTATAGCACACCAGGGAGACTAGGAGCATGGAATTGTACAGCTATGACTTCCTGTTCCAAAGGATTATAAATATAAAGAAAACAAAGGCCAGATTCCCTTAATCATCCATCATAAGGAGTAAAACAAAACAATAAAGTTCTGATGTGCAGAACAAGATTGTTGAGCTTGACAAAATAAAAAAGCTAAAGCATCGAAAATCCACATTTCCACCATCAGGGCAATAATTAAGATGTTCCAATAAACTAAAGATGTTACAAATCTGCCTGGAAGAGGATGTGTGTCTATATCGTCCTAATGCACGGTGAGGAGGAGAGTTTGAGTGGTCAAAGACTCTCCAAGGATCACAGCTGGAGAATTGCAGAGATTAGTTGAGTCTTGGAGTCAGAAAGCCTAAAATAAAATATATCAAACAGACCCTACATCACCACATATTGTTCAGGAGGGTTTCAAGAAAAAATTCTCCTTGCTCATCCAAAAACAAAATCCAGCATATTCAGTTGTCAGACACGACTGCAACTTCAAATGACACTGGCTTCTATGGTCAGAGTAAACTAAAAAAAAAAAGAGCTTTTTGGCAGCAAACCCACTATATGGGTTTAGTACAAAAAGGGATAAAAAGTACCCCATGCCCACAGTTAAATATACTGCTGGATCTTTAATGTTGTTGGCCTGTTTTTCATCTTGTTCAGATGCATGGCATCACGGATTCTCTCAAATATTAACAGATTAAAAATATCTTAAGCTGACTGCCTCTTATAATGAGCCGTGGTTGGATCTTCCATCAAGACAGTAATCCAAAACAAACATCAAATTCAACGCAAAAATGGGTCACTGAGCACAAAATGAAGCTTTTGCCATGGCTGTCCCAGTCCTCTGACCTGAACCCTATAGAAAATGAGTGAAATGAACCAAAGAGGAGAAGCACCAACATGGAGCTGTGAATCTGAAGGATCTGGAGAGATTCTGCATGATGGAATGGTCTCTGATCTCTTATAAGGTGTTCTCCAAACTCTTCAGGCATTACAGGAGAAAACTCAGGGCTGTTATCTTGGGAAAAGGACATTGCAATAATTGGGTGCCAATAATTGTGGCCAATATGAACTAGAGAAAGCATTTATTTCACAATGAAATTTCCCCCCAACTTTCAATTGTTTTACTGCAATGATATGTTAGAATTTTGTGAATTTTTGGAATGAAAGATCAAAAGGATAAACAATGCAGATTTATTTTCACAGCCACCTTTGCTCATATTTACCAAGGGTGCCAATATTTGTGGAGGGCACTGTGTATGTATGTATGTATATATATATATACACACACACACACACACACACACACACACACACACACACATACATACAGTGTCGTGAAAAGGTTTTTTAAATTTTTTGCATATTTGTCACACTTAAAATATTCAGATCATCAAGCAAATTTTAATATTACACAAAGATAATGCAAGTAAATACAAAATGCAGTTTTTAAATGATGATTTCATTTATTAAGGAAAAAAGCTGTCCAAACCCACCTGGCCCTAAGTGAAAAATTAATTGCCCTGTTAAATCATGAAAGAACTGTGATTAACTACATTATTTTAGAAAGCTGAGTTAAATTTCACTAGCTAAACCCAAGCCTGATTACTGCCAGACCTGTTGAATCAAGAAATCACTTCAATAGAATCTGTCTGACAAAGTAAAGCATGCTTAAAGAGAAACACATCATGCTAAAGAAATTCAAGGACAGGTGAGAAACAAAATAGTTGACATGCATCAGTCTGGAAAGGGTTATAAAGCCATTTCTAAGGCTTTGGGACTCCAGCGAACCACGGTCAGAGCCATTATCCACAAATGGAGAAAACTTGTAACAGTGATGAACCTTCCCAGAAGTGGCTGGCCAACCAAAATTAATCCCAAGAGCGCAATGACGACTCATCCAGGAGGTCATAAAAGAACCCAGAACAACATCTAAAGAACTGCAGGCCTCAATTAATGTCAGTGTTCATGATTCAACAATAAGAAAGAGACTGGGCAAAAACATTATCCATGGGAGAGTTCCAAGGCAAAAGCCTCTGCTGACCAAAAAGAACACAAAGGCTCGTCTAATATTTGCCAAATGGCAGTTGGCTGATTTGGGGTACTGGAACCAGTGGTGGTGCTCTCTTCCAGGATCAAAGGTGACCCAGCTGTAGCTGTCGCCTGTTGGAGCACTTGTATTTTTTCCAGATGACAGCAAAAAGAACTTAAACTGGTTGGTCATTTTTGATTGGACACATAAATGTAACACAACCTGAATTCTGGAAATGTTGGGACATTTTTTAAATTTGAATAAAATGAAAGCTAAAAGAATTTCAAATCACATGAGCCAATATTTTATTCACAATAGAACATAAGGGAAGGCAAGTTTATTTATATAGCACATTTCATACACAGTGTTAATTCAAAGTGCTTTACATAAAAGGAAGTGAAACAGTCATTAAATATAATAATAATAACAAGGAATTAAAAATGATAATAATCACAACAATAAAAACAAAGTGATTTAAAAATTGATTTAAAAACAATTTAAAACATTTAAGAACAGAAAATGATTATACATAGTGCAATCAGTTCGGATGTGCACAGTGCTAATTCAACAAATGCACAGCTAAACAGATGAGTTTTGAGTCTGGATTTAAATGTGGCTAATGTTTTAGCACATCTGATCTCTTCTGGAAGCTGGTTCCAACTGCGGGCGGCATAATAGCTAAAAGCGGACTCCCCTTGTTTTGTGTGAACCCTTGGTATTTCTAACTGACTCGATCCTAATGATCTGAGTGGTCTGTTAGGTTTATATTCAATGAGCATATCTCCAATGTGTTTAGGTCCTAGGCCATTGAGAGATTTATAAACGAGTAAAAATACTTTAAAATCAATCCTAAATGTAACTGGAAGCCAGTGTAAGGACCTGAGGACTGGTATGATATGCTAAAATTTTCTGGTTCTAGTCAGAATCCTAGCAGCAGCATTCTGGATGAGCTGCATCTGTCTAATGGTCTTCTTTGGAAGGAGACCATTACAATAATCCACCCTGCTGGTGATAAAGGCATGAACAAGTTTCTCCAAGTCTTGACTGGAAACAAAACATCTAATTCTTGCAATGTTTTTGAGATGATAGTATGCTGATTTAGTTACTGCTTTGACATGACTACTAAAACTAACCTTAGTTGACTGTCTCCAGTCAACATTAAACACAAATGTTTGAACTGAGGAATTTTACAATTTTGTTTGATGCCTGCTACAGGTCTCAAAATAGTTGGGACAGGGGCATGTTTACCATGGTTTAACATCTCCTCTGCTTTTCAAAACAGTTTGAAGACGTCAGGGCATCGAGGTTATGAGTTTCTGGAGTTTTGGTGTTGGAATTTGGTCCCATTGCCTAATATAGTTTTCCAGCTGCTGAAGAGTTCATGGTCTTCTTTGACATATTTTTTGTTTAACGATGCATCAAATGTTCTCTATAGGTGAAAGATATGGACTGCAGGCAGGCCAATTCAGCACCCGGACTCTTCTACTACGAAGCCATGCTGTTGTAATAGCTGCAGTATGTGGTTTTGCATTCTCCTGCTGAAATACACAACGTCTGGAAGGGATCATATGTTGCTCTAAAACCTTTATATACCTTTCAGAATTCATAGTGCCTTCCAAAACATGCAAGCTGTCCATACCGTTTGCACTTATGCACCCCCATACCATCAGAGATGTTGGCTTTTGAACTGAACACTGATGACATGCTGGAAGGTCTCCCTCCTCTTTAGCCCGGAGGACATGGTGTCTGTGATTTCCAAAAAGAATGTCAAATTTGGACTCGTCTGACCATAGAACACCTTTCTACTTTGAAACAGTCCATTTTAAATGAGCCTTGGCCCACAGGACACGACAGCGCTTCTGGAACATGTTCACATATGGCTTCCTTTTTGCATGATAGAGCTTTAGTTGGCATCTGCAGATGGCATGGTGGATTGTGTTTACCGACAGTGGTTTCTGGAAATATTCCTGGGCCCATTTAGTAATGTCAATGACAGAATCATGCCGATGAGTGATGCAGTGTCATCTGAGGGCCCGAAGACCACGGGCATCCAACAAAGGTCTTCGGCCTTGTCCCTTATGCACAGAGATTTCTCAAGTCAAGTCAAGTCACCTTTATTTATATAGCGCTTTTACCAATACAGATTGTGTCAAAGCACTTAACAGTATCAAATTGGAGGACAGAGTGTCAGTAATATATAATGGTGAGATTAAACACTCAATTTTCAGTTAAAGGCATTTCATTATTGAATTCAGAGATGTCATTGTCTAGCTCAGTTTAGTTTAAATAGTATCTGTGCAATCAAATCGGCGATAATCGCTAGAAATTAGGTGTCCCCAACTGAGCAAGCCAGAGGCGGTTTCTCTCCAGTTTCTCTGAATCTTTTGATTATGTTATGCACTGTAGATGATGAGATTTGCAAAGCATTTGCAATTTGACATTGAGGAACGTTGTTTTTAAAGTATTACACAATCTTTTTATGCACTCTTTCACAGATTTTTGAGCCTCTGCCCATCTTTACTTCTGAGAGACTCTGCCTCTCTAAGACATCCCTTTTATAGCTAATCATGTTACAGACCTGATGTAAATTAACTTAATTAGTTGCTAGACGTTCTTCCAGCTGAATCTTTTCAAAATTTCTTGCTTTTTCAGCTCTTTGTTGCCGCCATGCCAACTTTTTTGAGACCTGTAGCAGGCATCAAATTTGAAATGAGCTCATTTGATGGGTAAAAGTGTAAAATTTCTCCGTTTAAACATTTGTTATGTTCTCTGTTCTATTGTGAATGAAATATTGGCTCATGTGATCTGAAAGTCTTTTAGTTTTCATTTTATTCAAACTTAAAAAACGTCCCAACATTTCCGGAATTTGGGTTGTACATCACTTGAATCTGTAAAGGGTCCACTTTTATTTGTGTGTGCTCAGCATATCAACAAAACTTTGCGCTTTTGTAAAAAAATAAATAAATAAATAAATAAACAGGGTGTGCTTTCAGTCATCTCCCAGTCTCTGTGAATATCCGTGAACAGTAGTGTCCCTCACCAATACTTGACACTCAGCAATAATTGATGCACAGACATGAAAAATATGTCTATAAAAAGCTTGAAGTGTCTACTTTTAAATGAAGTAAGTCTTATCGAAAACAAATATTCTGTGATAAAGTAATCCATATGAAACCAAAGACAGGTCCAGTTTTTACCATCTGAGCTCATTAGCTCTAATTTGATCATGCCCACGCGCTGTTCGCAGTATTTATATTACAAATCTCCAAGGTCTGTTGTCTAGTGCCTTTTAAGGTATTATCCACTGCCATACAAACAGCATAACTACTGTTTAATCATGTCTTTTGCAATTTTGGAATATCTGAGGACTACATCTCTGTTCAGAGGTTCGCAATGTAGAGGTCCTTCTCCCTCCTGGGTGTGACCATAAGTCTATCCTCTGGCTATCATCCTCAGATTAATGGAAAACCTGAGGTTAAGATCCAGGAAAAGTATGAGTACGCCCAAACCTCCCTGCATCAACCTTCAGTGGATCTAACTCCATTCCAATGCATACTCTGTTATCAGCCCTTGCTGTTCCCCTTCCAAGACATCAGACTACTGCTGCCTTGCAAAAAGTTATGCCCCAGATTTATCTGTCCCTTCTCGATAATCCATCAGATCAACCCTGTTGTATAAGTTAAAACTCCCCTCACATTACAGAATTCACCCAGCATTTCATGTTTCCCTCCTCAAACCTTACATTCACCCACATCTGATGTCTCCACAGAACCTGATCCTGCTGACAAACCCTCTCTGTGTATGGTATGCATGGTGTATTCAGTAAAGGAGATCCTGGATTTTCTGCATTGTGCTTTCCATCTGGAATACTGGTCAATTGGGAAGGTTATGGTCCAGAGGAGAAATCTTGGCGCTCCATAGATCTTACATCCAAATCTACTTGCTGAGTTCCACACATCACACCCTCAATGTCCAGCACAGGAGTTTCTGTCATGGTTTCACCAAGCTCCACTTTCACATAACTTTCATAATCCCGGAGTTCTAAACAGCCTCGCCTGTTTCCACTCATCACCAGCTCTATATAAGCACACACTTCGCCCTCTTTGTCTGGTCTCCAAGGTGGACAATGACTCAATGCTCTCTTCATTGTTCTCCTGTTTCTGATTTACTGCAATCTCTGTCTCCGAATCTGGTATCCCCTTACACCATATTGGCTAATGTTTACATATCTTTTTTTTTCTTTTCTTTTAGTGTCTACAGTGTAAGAAAAAGTGATAAGGATGTTGAAGATCTCGATGAAGATGTTCATTACAGCATAGCAGTGACAAAGCACATGTAGTACCTTGGGGTCAGCGGAGTCAGAATGAAGCCAGAACATCCTATGTTCTAGACTATATGACTACAAAATCATAGTTGGGTTTTTCCCAAACTATAATTCCTGACTACAATGTTTGAAATCGTGTAAAACATTTTGAATATAAGGGGCAATTCATTGTATTTAAATTTCTTACGGCGCGATGATGTTTTCATGCTCTATATAATACAATAAAAGTAATATGAGTGTACACTGTAACATGATGAATGCTACGAGTCTAAGTATGTTTAGTACATGTTTATTATTAATAGCCTACTCTGTTCAGAAATAGATTTTAATAACGTGCTAAACAATAATAATTAGTTTCTCAGATATAAGATTTCTTTCTCTTTTTTATGATAGTACAAAGCATGTGTGAGTCGATGGCTACAATACATATATATATATATATATATATATATATATATATATATATATATATATATATATATATATATACAGATGTTCCTGATATTAACATGCTCACAAATGTTTTTTGTTTGTATTTTATTGAATCAGATACCAGCACCAGATGAATCCTGATGTCTCTTCAAACTGTTTTCCTCTGAGAGCGCTGCACCAACATCAGATGTTCAACTACACTGATATTCTATGTTAAAACAAGCTCCTTTTCTACTGATTATGTTTTTTTCTTCTTGAATCCATGGAAAGAAGTAGAAACACTTAAAATAAATATCAGGTATGATTTACTTGTTGAACAGAATCTGTTGTCAGTTCACATCTCTGTGGTTAGATCAGTGTGCACAATAATGTGTCTTTGACCTTCATTATGTATGTTTTGTTTATACTGTGTTGTAAATAAAACACAAATAATTTAAAAAAAACTTTTTTTCAGTCTCCTCACATTCTCTCTTACCTGCATCACAGTCACAGTCACACTGATGGGCCATTAGGGCCCCATAGGGGAGGGCCCTTTG
Source organism: Acrossocheilus fasciatus (assembly GCA_036784905.1). NCBI lineage: Eukaryota > Metazoa > Chordata > Actinopteri > Cypriniformes > Cyprinidae > Acrossocheilus > Acrossocheilus fasciatus. Next base: position 910,437 of record CM071950.1, on the reverse strand, counting down.
TCTCTCAGGTGAGACTCACTTAATATTCATGGCCATTACCACTCCCTCGCATATAGACCCTCGATCACAAAACATGTCTTGAAAATTTTAAATCAATATATTGTTTTCTGTGAATGAGTAAGCAGAATGATTTTCACATAATTTTGAAGTAAATATTCTAGCCTACAAGACTGATTACTCAAAAGTCTTATTCAGGACTATTTAGTGTGGGTTTTAAGGCCTTATTTCAGCTACATTTTTTTTCCCAAAACGTACTAACCACGCATAATATTTTTTTTCTAAAAAATGCAAACATGTACATCCATCTTGGTCACATATTATTGTAGCACAGTTTGTGCTGAATACAAAAAAAATTACATGTTGGTCAATAGTATGTTTTAAGTAGCTGAAAAAAGCACAAATATCAGGGCATGTCAAAACATCTCAAGGGCCCCAAAATGACCTCGGACCCCAGAGGGTTAAACCTATTATACATTTTCAGTTTACTACCCTTCGTGTAAATGAAGTTGCTCCTGTTGTAACAGCTGTAGTCTGTATGTTAATAAAGTTCTGACACCCCTTTGTCTGAGGTGGTTCTCAGTCTCCCACACCTGCTCCCATTCTACAATTGGTCACCATTTGCTCAGGATGTGATCATCCCAAATGGTCTACAAACAACATAACTGTTGACTTTCTTCTTCTCTATAATAATTAAGCCATTTTGGGAAATGAGCATGATCAAACATATTGTGGAGTGGAAGCTGGGTCAAGGCAGACTATAGATTCTTACAACAGTTAGGGTTAGAGTAGTCTCTTATAGCCAGATCTTCACACTGAGAGCAGAAGGTCTGGACATGGAAAGCAGCCAATCAGCCAATCACAGTTCATTTTGATCTTTTGCAAGGCAGGGAAAATGTAGATGTCAGAAAATGTACAAGTTTACTGCAACAATAGCATCTATGCCATGAACTTCACATACTTCTAATAATCCAGCATTTAGCTGATCCTGATAAGTGGTCACAGGTTTAAACATGATGGCCTTTTTCTTCTCTGAGTGGTGTCACAAAACCTTAGTTTCCAAGCAGAATGTGATATACATCACCTGGCAATCCTGTAGAATTCAAATGATCAGGTGACGACTTTGATCTGATTTTGCGCTCCTTATCAATCAGATGTTTAGCCAACAGTCCTTGGGCATGACATCTGAGAGTAGGGTTAGGGAATATGTTGCTTTGTAACTTGTTTAACTTCTCTTTCTCTTACATATACAAGTCCATTGTTACTAATAATACTGTATCTTACTCTACTACAATGGCACAGTCTCTTGCATTGCTTCAAGTCATTGCTTGTAATTTTTTTTCTTGTTTGTATTTTCAAATTGCAAATGACTTGTATTTAAATTAAATACATTTATTACACTAGTATTTTGTGCTTTGATACATTTGATGATCAGATATTTGTAATGTGTAACAAAATACTTTATAATATGTATGTGTCCATATCCGCTGATGCTTTTTTAAAAATTATTATTATTATTATTTTTTTTTTAAGGTGGTATTGTGAGATTAGATGACTCTGGTAGGTGGGTGTTTATTTGGTCATGATATGGCCTGTATTATTGTTTTTCTTTTTGTGGTAAATGCCTTTTTTCATATTACTAATTTTGAATGATAGTTTTTAAAAGTAAACATCTTTTTTCTCTATTTATCGAGTCAACATAAACAACCATTGTGAACAAAATGTGCTATATATTAATAAACATGCCTTGCTTTTCCTACCACTATGAAATATGAAAACATGCCATTTTAAAATCTTGCACAATGCAGAAATTCAGGCAAGGGACAATACTTTCACACTGTATAATTTTTGACTCAAACACATCACAAAACACTTGTCTGAACACAAAATTTTTAAGCCTATTCCATTACAACAGAAAATAAATGTTTCTAGTTAGATATGTTCCTCAAATCAGCATATTTTAAACATAATTCTTACAACTGACAGTTTACAAAATGGTTTGTCATTTGTTCTGTTACAGAAAACTCATAAATATTATCTCATCAGTTCCCACGGCCTGTGCATTTCATGTCATTCAAACGAATGAGAGCTCCACATAAAAAAAAAAAAAAAAAAAAAAAAAAAAAAAAAATATATATATATATATATATATATATATATATATATATATATAGCTCTATTTCATAGTGCTCAGGGTTGTGCCTCTCACTTTTCTCTATATGCTTAAACAGGCACTGCTTGGGAAACAGGAGACATAAATAGCTTGTTAGCAAATAATGATTACATATATCAACTCTTAGTAATCATTTAACAGCTGCTGTTTTACTGTAAATTTTGCATGATCTCTAAAAAAAAGGTTTAGAGATATTGTTGTAGTTGATTTTAGCCATTTAAGGCCTCAAAACTGAACACTCAAATTTCACTCAAATACAGTACATGTTCACAATAAACATACATACATACATACATACATACTAGGCAGTACATTTAAACTTTTTACAGACATAACTGTTGCACTGGTGTCATCCAATGTTTTATGAGAGAGTGCTTAACACAATAACCCTAACTATTCCAGTTGAAGACAGATGATCTTATTTACATTTGTTCTTCATGCTAGTCATGCAAGCATTTAAATGGTTATTTCTCTTCTGGGAACAGATTGAAGTACTCTGATGAAGGTTCAAATATTTTCAGTGTCAAAATGTATTTTGCTGACACTCTAAACCATTGATAAAACATTGCATAGATAAGTGGATTCATGCAGGAATTCATGCATAACATCCAATACATTACATTAATTATAAGAACATCATTTTCATCATGCCCAAAAGAAAGAGTAACTATGTAGTATGGCGTCCAAAAAAGAAGATAAACCATTACTACAATCCCTAAGGTTCTTGCAGCCTTCTTTTCTGATTTGGCTTTTTTTTCTGTGAATGAATTTAAATGCTTAGCTTGTCGTTTTGCTACAAAGCAGATTTTCATATACAAAGGAATAATTATACAGCAAGGTACCACTAAACAAACTAAAGTATCTATTATTAGATTTTCCAGTGTAACAACAAGTACACATTCTCCAATACATGTGTGGTTTCTCTCTGGATGGAGTAAAAAGTCATACAATAGATAAAATGAATATACGAAGGAGAATAACCAGTTTACAACAATAGAAACAACAACTCTGCTAGTACTGACTTTCAGTGGATATTGCAAAGGGTCGTTCACAGCAATGAACCGATCCACAGATATAATAATCATATTACCAAGAGATGCTACGACAACCACATACAGAATAAGAGGAAATATTGAACAAAATATTTCTCCAAAGTACCAGCATGGCTCAATGAGTTTCATTCCCTGCACTGGCATGAGAATCAGTCCTGCGATCAGATCAGCCACGGCCAGAGAGAGGATCAGCACATTGGTCGGAGTGTGGAGCTGCTTGAAGTGTGAGATGGAGACAATCACCAACAAGTTCAGAAACACGGTGAACACTGATGTTACTGAAACGAAAATGTACACAACAATGTACTCCGCTTCTGGTCTGATACTTCTGGTACAAGACAAATTATTGTCTGGAAAGCAGTATCGGACTGTTTGATTGTCCACGTTTGTCACTCCCCAATCAGACACTTCCATGATAGATGGATAATAAAGAGTAGACTGTGTGAGGATGCTTGTCAGTTTAGCTCCCTGAGCCTTGACACTGATATGACTCAGCTTTATACTTATGAAAAGCAAAGCGACCAGCCCATTCAACATGAGGTTTCATTATTCAGCTATCAAACCCACCCACTAGTAAATATTCATAGACCTGCTCAATCTGATCTATACAGTATAGAGCATTAGTGAATCCAATGATGCTTATTTACTCTTATATTTTGCCCATGATTACAGCATATGTCCTAACACATATTAATGCTATTAGAGCAATTAGTCCAATCCACTACCTTACATTGCACTCAAAATGATATGCACGTTAACACACAATCAATCAATCAATCAATCAATCAATCAATCAATCAATCAATCAATCAATCAATCAATCAATCAATCAATCAATCAATCAATCAATCAATCAATCAATCAATCAATCAATCAATCAATCTGGATATTTTTAAATTATGTATAGAGTCATTTCCAGTACAGGGCTAGTCTTTAAACAGTACATAATTTTGTCTAAACTGAATTCTGACAAATTCTGACAATAACATAGTTTGTGAGTAGCAGCAGTGGGAAGGTAATGATTTTAATTTGGGAGATTTTCACAGTGAGCCTGGCTGCCTGCAGGAGGAAACATTTATTGAGTCTGAAGGTTCTAGTCTGAATAATTCTTAGCCTCTCACCCTTAGAGGAAGGGTGAGAGGGGTCCGTCCTTTCCTCACACAGCTCTCTTTGGCCTCCTCTGTGACTCTTAAGTCTTCATGTAAGGCCAATGAGTGCTTCGAGGTAAACCATGGCCCATCTTTCAAAACACTTCATGTATCATAGTGGTAGTCTTTGAAGCGTGACTCTGTAGGCTGTTTCTTTGATGCTGTGGGTAAAGGTTGATCCTGGCTGCTCTGAGGGCCAATCTGTCACCTGATCACAAGGCTTCATTATGGGCTTTGGGCAGTTTGAGGATTTTAGCATTTAGCTAGGACCTCTGGTTGGGACATATAGTGACAATCCTAGTGAGTACAATATCATGTTAGTGATGAGTAATATAGCAGTATTATTGAACTGATTGTACAGACACTATTGGATGAGTATATATAACTGAACTGATGATGTGTTCTACAGAGCTACCTTATAGATGAATTGAACTACTTTCATAATTGATTATTTTTACACAGTCATTAAACTGAACTGAATCAACACTTTTTAGAGCTGATTTACAGCAGAATTAATCTCTGTTTGCATCTTTGAATAATTTCCCCCCTTGTTTATCGCTGTAAACCTGCTTTGAAACTATTTTTTATTATGTAAATCGCTATAAAATTAAAAGTGACTTCACATGACAAGTCTTATGGGCCTCTCAAGTGGAGTCAAAAAAATATAATAGTTATGAGTTCTTAGCACACAAATGACAGAACAAAGTTATATTTTCCTTCTAGTTCTAGATTTTCAATTCTATTTAAGATTTGCTGTGTTGCGTGCTGATTTCAGAAACACTGAATGACTCTAAATGCCTCAGTAGTTTCCGTGTCTCTCAATGAGTGATTCTGTGAAAAGTGCGGATCTAAGCTGCCTGTCTTTATTTTAGTAGTAATAATAAAGCCCGGTCTCATGAAAATGTGAATAAATAGTAAGCCAAGTAAAAACAAAAACTCGTAGTATTGATACAAAAAAATAGACTTTGGTATGCATGTGTTTGGGGTGCATATAAAATGCAGTTTTCGCATGCATATGATACAAAATTTGTTGGTAATTTCCATTTGGTACGTTGTATAACCACCACTTTTTGTATTGCATAAAGCACAAGTATTAATCTAGTGTATGTTTTCTACAAAAACAGTACAATGGTTTAGGGTAATGATGAGTAACCTGCATGTAATGGGTGTAAGCTGCAATAGCTCTGGTTGCATCATCACAAGTTTATTTCTTATCTGTGCATTTAACACCTTTAATTGCTAGGCTTCAACCATGTTTAATGAGACATCATTATTGATGATAGATTTTTTTTTTCTTCCAAGTGCTACTAGACTCCATGGAGAGTTTTAACAGCTTGGTCCAGTTAAAGGTGTTAATTGGTCTCAAATGAGTCTAACACAGAATCATTACATCATACTAAAGCAAAGAAGATACGGCAATTTAGGGGTGACATTTAAAAAGATTTTTTTTGTCATATCACTATAAATTCTTCAAATAGTAAAAACTAAAAGTTTTTGAATTTTAAACCTATTCACAAAACTCATAAGATCAAGTCTTGCTGAGGAATAGGGAAATGTTGTGTAACAGTGTTTTAACTATGGAAAGATGTTAACGAAAAACAGGTCACATTACAGTTACCTTGGGACAGATTTTAAATTTACTGTCTGTAGCTTGCTAGCTCAGTGATGCCCAAAACTGATCCTGGAGCCTCTCCAACAGTGCACTATTGTCTCTCTCCTTAACTGAACACACCTTATTTAGGTGACTTGATTCAGGCCATAAGCTCAATAGTAGTGACCATATCACAAAAATGAATGAATTAACTATTTAGGGTTGCAATGTGTAACGGGTTGTAGTACTTATAATTTAGATTGTCACTGTATAGACCAATCAGGAAATCAGAAGCCTAGTATGTTCGACTATGGAGGTAGAGAGTAATTGCTGAAGGATGACAGAAAACCACAATTAAGGTAAGTATATAGAATATTTATGACTTTTTTCCCCTTTTCACTGCATGCCTTCCCCTTCTTAAAAGTAAACACTTACAATAAAATAAATAAAACAAATAATTCAAATTAAATTACATCATTGCAATGAAAAGAAATAAAAGGACAAATCACTTTGATCGGATCACTGTCAGTTTCACTTATCAGTTTACATTTACCATGTACTCAACAGGAGAATGACAACAGTTTATTCAGATTCAACAACAATTTTGTGATATCACACAGTAAGTTATATTTCCAAATGTTCCCAAACTGATATCAGTTCCTCCTTCTAATTTTCACAGACAGTTCTCAGTCCCGTATAGGAAAAAACAGTGTCTCTGTGCAGGAATAGTTTTACCTTGAGCATGAAAAAAAATAATTTAAAAAAATGAATCACGATACTCTCCTTGTCCTGTAGGATGAATTCTCTTCTTTTTTTTCCAGTGTTCGAATCGGTTGGCTCGCCATCAAAGAAAATCAGTCTCCACTCAGGAAAAAAAACCTGACCACGTCCAGATATTCACTTTCCAGCAATACAACGATGTAATTAACCTATCGATCCTCACAGGAGTAAAATAACAACTGAATCCACTCAATACCTTCCTTTCAAATGATTTGAAGAGTGTTAATGCAGTTAGAGGTTTTTGTGCTGATTCCAGGAACATCACTACCTCACGGATGACAGGATCACATCTCTGCTTTTCAACCAAATCTTACTTCGTCAAGGGAGGTAAAGCAGGTAACCATTCAAATTCCTTTCTTGCTCATAATATTCTCTGTGAGTTCTCAACATCCATTGTATGGTACTGCACAAACATATGGATCCTCTCTCTCTCTTTTGATGACAACTGATCCTCTGGTAAGTCTTTGTGTGGTCTCCTTGACAAGCTGTCTGCATCAATGTTTTGTTTACCAGCCCGGGACTGCAACTTAAATGAGAAAGTTGAAAGAGCAGTGATCCACCAGTAGCTAGTAGCACCCAGCTTAGCTGTCATCAAGAGGTAAGTCAATGGATTACTATCTGTTACGACAGTATGGCAGCACATTTAAAGATAATCATGAAATTTTTCAGTTACAGCCCATTTAAGGGCAAGAAACTCAAGTTTGTGGGCCAGATAAAGGGACTCACTATGCGATAAGCCTCTGCTAGAAAATGCAATCACACGTTGTTGCCCACTCTGCTCTTGATATAATGCAGCCCCCAATCCTGAGGTCCTGGCATTTGTATGAATGACATAAGGAAGTTTGGGGTCCAGAAAACCCAAGACAGGAGCAGTAGAAAGCTTTTCAACAAGAGTTTCGAATGCTTTTTGGCAATCAGTTGTCCAATGACCACCAAAAAGCTCTTTCGGATCATGATAGTGATGTTCTTTCTCAGCCTTCTTACAGCTCTTCTTCAGTGGCGGATAACCAGAAGTAAGGTCTTTCAAGAGTTTCGCTATCTGTGAGTAGTCTTTAATGAACCTGCGGTAGTAACCTGAAAAGCCTAGGAATGACCTTAAAAAGCTGGTCAGCAGAAGGAAGCATGAAGTGCTCCAAAATATCTTGGTAAATGGGTGCAGTGACTTTGGTTTTCAAAAAACACAATGGACCAACACCAGAAAATGACATTGCACCCCAAATCATCACAGACTGTGGAAACTTAACACTGGACTTCAAGCAACTTGGGCTATGAGCTTCTCCACCCTTCCTCCAGACTCCAGGACCTTGCTTTCCAAATGAAATACAAACCTTGCTCTCACCTGAAGAGAGGACTTTGGACCACTGGGCAACAGTCCAGTTCTTCTTCTCCTTAGCCCAGGTAAGACACCTCTGACGTTGTCTGTGGTTCAGGAGTGGCTTAACAAGAGGAATACAACAACTGTAGCCAAATTCCTTGACACGTCTGTGTGTGGTGGCTCTTGATGCCTTGACCCCAGCCTCAGTCCATCCCTTGTGAAGTTCACCCAAATTCTTGAATCGATTTTGCTTGACAATCCATATAAGGCTGCGGTTCTCTCGGTTGGTTGTGCATCCTTTTCTTCCACACTTTTTCCTTCCATTCAACTTCCTGTTAACATTCTTGGATACAGCTTCTTTGGAAATGAATGTTTGTGGCTTACCCTCCTTGTGAAGGGTGTCAATGATTGTCTTCTGGACAACTGTCAGATCAGCAGTCTTCCCCATGATTGTGTAGTTAGTGAACCAAACTGGGAGACCATTTTGAAGGCTCAGGAAACCTTTGCAGGTGTTTTGAGTTGATTAGCTGATTTGCATGTCACCATATTCTAATTTGTTGATATAGTGAATTGGTGGGTTTTTGTTAAATGTGAGCCAAAATCATCACAATTAAAAGAACCAAAGACTTAAACTACTTCAGTCTGTGTGCATTGAATTTATTTAATACATGAGTTTCACAATTTGAGTTGAATTACTGAAATAAATGAACTTTTCCACGACATTCTAATTTATTGAGATGCACCTGTACATGTAAAGCATGTGTGAATCTATGTTATAAAATAACGTGGGCAATATTGGTGATTACTAATGTAATAATATAGTTGCTCTTGATAAGCCTATCAACATGCTCACTAATTTATTTATTTATTAATTGGTCACACTTTATATTAGGTGGCCTTAACTACTATGCACTTACATCAAAAAATAAGTACAATGTACTTATTGTGGTCATATTGTATTGCAAAACACTATTGCTGCTATTGAGGTGGGATACGGGTAAGGTTAGGGACAGGTTTGGTGGTATGGGTAGGTTTAAGGGTGGGTTAAGGTGTAAAGGATGGGTCAGCAGTGTAATTATAAATGGAATTACAGAAATTAATTACAGATGTAATTACATATAGGTATTTTTTTAAAATATAAGTACAATGTAAAAACATGTATGTACTCAATAAGTACATTGTACCAAATTATTAATTTAAATGTAAGTACTTAGTAGTTAAGGCCACCTAATATAAAGTGGGACCTATTAATTTTAGTGGGGGGGGGGGGGGGGGGGGGGGGGCTCATTATGCGGGTCTTTGTCTTCTCAGCTGTGAGTAACAGCATTATCCAGGATAGTTCACGCCCTCTCGCATAGACCTTTTCTACTCAAAAAGTGACTTAGAAAATTTTAATCAATATATTGTTTTCTCTGAATGAGTGATTAAGATTATTTTCAGATCATTTTGAAGCAAATTTTGGGGCACACAAAGGCTGTTTTGGGCTTGTCTTCTTCTGCAACTTCAATCTGGTAGTACCCAGATTTTAAGTCTAGAATGGTGAACCACTTCAAACTATTTAAAGCTGAAAATGTTTCCTCAAGATTTGGCAAGGCATATGGGTCCTTGACTGTTTGAAGATTTATCTTCAGATAATCTATTTAAAGTTGTACATCACCATTTTTCTTTCTTACTACTACTATTGGTGACGAGAAAGGGGATTCTGACTCATGTATGACTCTGCTTGAAAGAAGCTCCTGAAGATGTTTTCTTACGGCTCCAATGTCACGTGGATGGTTTGGTCTAGTGCGATGCTTGAACGGGGTCTCATCATGTAATTTGATGTAATGTTTCATTTTCTGTGTTTGGCCAAAATCCAGATGGTGTTGAGCAAAGACTTCTGGCATCTCATGAAGTTTCTTAGTGATTCGATCCTTCCATTCCTGTGACAGCGGAGAAATTCAAGATTAACTTTTCCTCTTTGATCACTGTGGGCTCACAACCTTGGAAAGCTGATTTAGACACAGCATTATCAGAGCAAAGCACTGATTCCAAGGCATGGATGTCTGCAACGACACACCTCTGTGGAATAGTGATATCATGATCAGTCTCAATTGTGAGAACCACAGGAAGATGATTGCCTAGAAGGAAGGGTAAGTACATAATTCTTTGCTACAATTCCTCCAGGTAAAGAAGATATGGAGGGGTGTTCCATTACAACCCACTTATCAGTTGGAAACCCAAGCACATAGGCAATGCCCTGTAAAACAACGGTTTGGCCAGCAGCCATGACTTCAGGCACCTTGTCCCTCAACCTTACATGACCGAGGACACCGGTTATGCCATATTTGTACTGCAATCTGAGGTTATTCAAGACAGCTCTGTAGCCAAACAAAGAAGGCTGGAAAGTTACAGAACTCACTTTCAAGTGTTCCTCATAAAGGATTTACGAGTACGCATGTACTAGTTGAACTTTTCCCAAACTATAACTCCAGAATAAAATGTGTGAAACCGAGTGCAACATTTTGAAATATGACAGGCAACCTTTCATTGCATTTAAATGTTGCACGACGTGAGGATAGTTATATGTGCTATAAACAATGATTTAAAAGTAATGTCTAAGAAAGTTTAGACCAATCTTTACTGTGAAGTAGCCTACTCTGTTTGCAAATACCTGCTCAAACATGGTTATAATGAGCTTAACAATAATGATTTAGTTTCTCAGTTATGAAATGTTGTTTTTGTATTGTATGATAATACATGCAAAGTATGTGTGCTTCTATGTTATAAAATCCAGTGATATATGTAATAATATAGTTGCTCCTGATAAGCCTATCAACATGCTCACTAATTTATTTATTAATTTTAGTGTGTGTGTGTGGGGGGGGGGGGGGGGGGTGATTTATTTATTTATTTTGAATAGTAAAAATATGTAGGCCTATATATTATAATAAATATAATGTACTGTTTTTGCTGTACTTTGGATCAAATAAATACAGGCTTGGTGAGCTGAAGACACTTCTTAAAAAAACATTACAAATCTTACTGTTTAAATAATTTGACTGGTAGTGTATGTATTGTCACCATGTTTGCTTTGTCCGTTCATTATGTTGCTCACGTCAGTTTTGTGTTTTCTCATGCAGTTTCTGCTGACTCCCGTTTTCCTGGGTTCCAGTTTCCTGCCACTGTTTTGGATAATGCACCCACGATGTATTGACTCTTCTGTTGTTAATTGTTTGTTTGTTCCTAATAAACTGTTTAACTGCACTCGCAATTGAATCTCAAGTTATTTTATTTGATAGTTATATGTATACACATTTCTTTTTTCCTCACATTCTTTCTTGTAGCAATTCCCTCTCAGTCACACACCTGACTCAATGGCTCATTATGGAGCTCATTATGCGGGCCATTGTCTTCTCAGGTGTGAGTCACAGCATTATCCAGGATAGTTCATGCCTTCTCGCATAGACCCTTTCTACTCAAAAAGTGACTTAGAAAATTTTAATCAATATATTGTTTTCTCTGAATGAGTGAATTAGATTATTTTCAGATCATTTTGAAGCAAAAATTCTAGGCTACCAGATCCAGTTCTCAAAAGTCTTGTGAACAAATGTTCTGTATGTGTTTTATGGCCTTATTTCAGTTACTTTACAATTTTAGTTTTTTATTAACCATGCATAAACGTTGTTTTCTCAAAAACACAATCACGTACATACATGCTGCTCACATATTATTGTAGCCCAGTTTGTGCTGAATATAGTATTTTTAGACGTTAGCCATTAAAATGTTTATAAGCAACTGAAAAAGCACAAATGTCAGGGCATGTCAAAACTTCTCCGGGGCCCCAAAACACCCTCAGATCCCAAGGGTTAAAGGACCCTTTTTACACGTTTTGAGACTCGTGACTTTCACGTTTTCTCTCTCAGAAGTTTACGCTTTTCATCCACAAGTGCTGGGTTGGGCTCTAACTCACAAGAGGCGGCAATATGGCCATCTTCCCAGCATTTATTTATTTAAAGCATAAATTATTTAAAGCAATACCATGGCCTGGGTTTGTCAGTTTGCTTACGATTCACAGGTGTTGTGGATACAGCACTCTGCTCACTTGATCGTTTCTCTGTGACAGAAGCTTTCCGATCTACTGCTTGCAACATAGATTTCTTTGAGGCCTCAGATTTAGAGGTAAGTTTTGCCAGCTGACTCTGTAAAGTGGCTGTTTTTTTTTTCAGCTCTTTAGCTTCTGTTGCCAATGACAGCACGCTGGAAGCTGTAGTTTGCTCAGGTTCATCAGATACCCAGGTCCTCTGAGTATGCACCAGCACACGCTGTTTGGTACTACCTAGATGTTGCTTCATGCGCATGGTTTCTGCAGCATGTTTATCTTCCTCAGTACGTAACATCAATAACAGCTGTGCAAAAGAAGGAGGGTCATCTCGTTTTTGTGCCAAACGCAGGTCAGCGATTAAACCAACGTCCCAGCAGCCCTGATAGAATTGCTTCAAGAGATGCCAGTCTGCTTCACTGGCCGAAACACCACCACGCTTGATGGCTTCACTCAAAGCTACCTGAAGCTTATACAGGTAAGCTGAAGGTCTTTCTCCTGCATGCTGCAAGGTGTTCATGAATTTTGCAAAAAGTTTGTCACCATCTTCTACTGTGCCGAATGCAGAATCTAGCAACTGCAGGTAAACTGATGGGGCAGCATCAGGACTCAGATGTTTAATAAAATCAGCAGCCTTGGGGGCAAAAGACTGTCTAGGATCTTTCTTGAACCATGAAGATCAGATATTGCAGGATCCTTCAAAACAAGATCGACACTAGAACGCCACATGTCATAATCTGTCTCGTTGGCAGGTCGAGGTTTCCTCCCAGAAAATAATCTGAGTCGCATAGGTGTGTGCACGTGAGCAATAGCTTCTCCACCCCTCACCACATGTTCAACAACCAACCTCTGCACTTCAGGTGGGTTAAGTATCATGGGCAAAGTAAGAACTGAAGTTTCAGCCACACAAGCAGCAGCAGGGTGGGTCTGTGGGGTTCCTTCTTGGCAAGGCTGAGCGATAACTGGAGTTGCTTTGCCTTCAAGCGGCTCTTGAACAGATGACCTAATAGGGGTTTCGTCAGGAACTTCAGGTGTAGAGCTTGCAGGAAGAACTGCAACACTCATTTCTGTCAGCATTTCACTCAACATTGCTTCAAAATTTGGCCCACTGAGTTTTGCAGTTTCTTTTAATCCCTTTAGGTACGATCTGGTAGCACTGCCCCCCAACTGTTGTGTGTAAACACTGGATAAAGATCTCACTATGTAAGTGACATTCAGATCACAGGTCATCTGGTAAGTGTATGGCAACAGGGGCTCTAAAGACTGTAAAGCACAACCACTGTAAAACTCAATAATCAAGTCACGATGAAACTCAGATTCAGGATCTTGAAGTTCTTGCAGGATTTTTATAAGTTCTTCATCATCTGCTGTTCCAGTTTCCCCACTAACTATCACAGCATTTGGTATTTTGATTCCTTCCTGAACAACTACATCCATTTTGACAAATGAATTGGTTAGTCTGAACACCAAACTGGATTTTAATCAACTGCCTGTCCTCAGCAATACAGCACCACCTCCTGGCTGGCTCGCCAATGTTATGTAACGGGTTGTAGTACTTAGAATTTAGATCATCACAGTATAGACCAATCAGGAAATCAGAAGCCTAGTATGTTTGACTATGGAAAGTAGAGAGTAATTGCTGAAGGATGACAGAAAACCACAATTAACCCTCTGGGGTCGACAAACGCATATATGCGTTTTGTGGCATAATCTCCTAATAACGCTGAAAAGAACGTCTCCGGTTACTCACGTAACCTGGGTTCCCTGAGAGGAGGGAATGAGACATTACGTATGGGAAACTCCTTTTCCTCGAAATGCTGAAGCCTGAATGAATCACTCTATTGCTTTGCAATAGCCAATGGCGTCCGAGCATTCGCATGATTGCCTCGTTTAGCTGCTATATAAGCGATGTCGGGTGCCAGAATAGCTCAGAATCTTTCGACTGAGAGAGAGAGCTATTGACTGTAAGGAGGTTTTTTTTTTTTTTTCCCCTACACGGCCGGCTATGTAATGTCTCGTTCCCTCCTCTCAGGGAACCCAGGTTACGTGAGTAACTGGAGACGTTCCCTTATCGAGTCGGTCTCTCGACATTACGTATGAGGAACGTATAAAACCCTGCCGTGTGAAAAAAAACTGTGCTGGCCAGCTCGCACATAGCCGAGAGGACAAGGCGCTGAGGCAGTAGTAAGATAATTCAGAGCACTCGCCACTCGCCCCTCCCCCTCTAGGTCGGGTATCGGACCTAGTTGAAACATTTAGCCAACACTGCGCCGGCGCTCTCAGCGCCTCCCTGCACACCGTCAAGCAGCACTGAACTGGTGTGATATAAGGGGTAGAAATAAAGCAGCAAACATGTTGGTGCTTGAAAAAACACTGCCGGCCTGAATAAGCGGGCATATATAATGGGGACACTTCTGGATATGTGCTTGTTTTACTTAGTAAATGACTTACGGACACAAAGAATAAGTATGATTCTGCACCGTTTCGCCTAGACAACCTAGTTGAAACCATGGACTGAAGAACGCGCCAGGCTGGGGCGTGTCCTAGGCGACTCAGTCGTCCAATGGCTGCTCAGTCTTCTCCTCCTGCACTGACAGAATGTCTGGTGCAAACAAGGGAATATCCAAGTTATAAAATTTCGCAAAAGTGTTGTGAGATGACCAGCCCGCTGCCAAGCAAATGTCTTGAATACACATTCCCTTGGCCCAGGCCCATGAGGAAAACTGCATAAAAAGACTATTGATTGATAGAGCATGTAAATCACCCACTTGCTTCCCAGATGCTAGCACGAGCAGCAGCACCGTCTTAAAAGAGAGAACTTTCATGTCGCTAGACTCAGCTGGTTCGAACGATGGGTCAGACAGCGCTCTGAGCACCAATGATAAATCCCATACTGGCATCTGGCACGGGCGGGAAGGATTCAGCTGCCTTGCCCCATGAAGAAAGCACGATATTAGGGGGTTCTTACCGCCCGAGCGACCCTCCAGCATATTATGAGAGGCGGCGATAGCGGCCACATAAACTTTCAGTGTCAAGGGAGAACTGCCAGCATCCACACGTTCCTGCAGGAAGTCAAAACAGCCGGGATATCACAGCTTATCGGGTCTTCATGCCTGCTAACGCACCAGTTCGCAAACACTCTCCATTTCAAATTATACAGGTGCCTCGTAGAAGGCGCTCTCATTTCTGCTATCGTGTGTAATACACGTTGTGAGACAGTTAACTGATTCACTCCATACTGACTTGCCACACATGCAGATCCCATAATTCCAGCCTGGGGTGCCATATGGCGCCCCTCGCCTGGGACAATAAATCCCTTCTCAGCGGAATCTGCCACGGGGGGACCGACGACAGGTTCACCAGCTCTGGAAACCATGGTTGGTTGGGCCATTTCGGCGCTACCAGAAGCACAGCATCCCTCTCCTCTCTGATCTTCTGCAGCACCAGCGGCAATATTTTGACTGGGGGGAATGCATATTTCCGACCGGTGGGCCAGCGGCTCGACAGCGCATCCCCTTTCAGGGTAACATTCGTCAGCGAGAAGTATAGCGGGCGTTCTCTTCCGACTCAAAAAGGTCAATCTCCTCTTTGCCAAAGAGACTCCAGAACAGCTTTACTGTTTGGGGGTGTAATCTCCACTCCCCATGAACAATGCCCTCCCTGGACAGCATGTCCGCGCCGCGATTCAGGCTGCCCGGTACATGAACTGCTCGAATCGAGAGGAGTACCCGATTTGCCCACAAGAGCAGGCGTCTTGCCAAGTCCTGCAGGGCGCATGAGCGCATTCCTCCCTGGCGATTGATGTATGGCACCATCACCGTGTTGTCCGTTTGGATTAGAACATGGTGGTCTTTCACAAACGGAAGAAAGTTCTGCAGCGCCAAGCGAACAGCTTCCATCTCCAAGCAATTTATGTGCCAGCGCTTCTGATCTCTCGCCCACACACCGAACGCTGGTCTGCCATCGCAGAGGGTTCCCCAGCCTGACAGTGACGCGTCCGTGGTCACCACTATCCGTCTGACCACCCTGCCCATCGCAGCACCCTGTTCGTACATAGCTGTGCCGAACCAGGGCATTAGAGCCTCGAGACATGAACGTGTTATGACAAGGCACTGTGTCCCTTCTCTCCATGGCCGCAGCGGAACTCGGTCCTGTAAACATAGTTGCAACAGCCTCATATACAGCAAGCCCAGCCGGCAGGCAGAGATTGCAGCTGCCATTAGACCAAGCAGTCTTTGAAACGTTTTCAAAGGAACCACCTTGCCTAGCGCAAACGAGGCCAGTGTATTGTGAATGGACTGGATTCTCTGCTCTGATAATCACGCGGTCATCGTGCGCGAGCCCAGAACCATACCCAGAAAAGTAATCGACTGGCAGGGCTGAAGCGTGCTCTTTTGCATGTTCAGGGACAAACCCAGATTAGCTTGAGTTTGTGTTCCTCGAGCACACTCCTCGATTGGGCGATGATCAGCCAGTCGTCGAGATAGTTCAGCATGCGCATTCCTGTGCATGGGCTCGGGCTGAGTGAGGGGAGCGCCATGAACGAGTGAGCTCCTCGTGGAGCTCAGGGAAGAAAGGGGCGGGTCTCTGTGGCATGTCAGCTTGGCGGCTGGTGCCGAGAAAAGATCTGTCCATCCAACGTTTAGACGGCTGTTCAGGGGCTGCCCAGTCCAACTCCAGATCTGCTACAGCCTCCGTGAGGATGTTCATAAGTTCTGCATCCAACGAAGTCAGGGTGCAGCTAGCCTCCGAAGGGACCTCCGACCAGGTATCCGGGTTGGAGGCATTCGTGGACATGGTGTCGTCCTCTTCACAGCCGAAAGAGACCAGTTCCCGCGCTTTTGTCGGAGGCCGACAAAACATCTATCAACATAGATGAGCGGAGGCTCCTGAAGGAGTAACCTGCAATCTGCTAGCCTGTGGCTCGAAGGCGGCGGACGGGGAAGATGCAGGAGCCGGCGGGCGACCGCTGCGAACAACGGCCAGCCTCGCCCGAAGGACCTTGTTTGGCAATTCTTCACAGGCTTGGTAATCCGATCCTTCCAGTGTCGCCTCGGAATGGGCGCGGCCCAGACACAGTACACAATCCTTGTGTGCATCTGGAAAGTCAACGGGCCCGCCACACATGCGGCAAAGAGACATCTTGTCGGTATCTTGTACTCCGCCGGAACGCAAGAGGGGATCGCTATCTGTGTCGTCCACTCTAGTCGCATAGGTCAACAGCGAAAAACAGGCTCCAGGTGAAGGAGAAAGATTCTGAGATATTCTGGTGCCTGACATTGCTTATATAGCGGCTAAACTAGCCAATCAGGCGAATGCTCGGACGCCATTGGCTATTGCAAAGCAATAGAGTGATTCAATCAGGCTTCAGTATTTCGAGATGTCAAGATAATGTCGAGAGACCGACTCGATAAGGGAACTTAAATTACACTTTCAGTTTTGATTGTACAGATAAGAGCAATACATCAATCGAATCTGTAAAGGGTCTACTTTTATTTGTATACACTCATAATAACACCTAAACTTTGTGCTTTTGAAGAATAAAGAAAACAAACAGGCGCTCTCCGTCATCTCTGTCTCCGCGAACTGCTTTTAGAAATGCGTCACTAAAATGAACTGTAACTCAGCAAATACTCAGCACACAGGCATGGGAGTTATATCTATAGAAAGCTTGAAGTGTCTACTTTTAAATTAGTTGTATCGAAACAAAACATTCTGTGATGAAGGAATCCGTATGAAACCAACATGATGTTCAGTCTTTCCCGTGTGACTCATTATCTCTAATTCGATCCCGCCCCCTCGCGGCTCACGCTGTTCATATGTGAATAGCCACGTGGGACGTGCGCACATGCAAACACCCAACACAAACAAAGAGCATTCATCGCGGCTACTGTTCGTTTCTGGAAGACGTGCTGAGTAAAGGCAGGATTTCCCTGGAAAGAAGAACACGATTTCATCCAGTAGAGGACATCAATCTGATGAGTAAGTAATGTTTATTTTTTGCATTAGTTACCATGTTATTGTGACATAAACTTGAACACATTTACTAACAGTTAGTTGGGTTTTTCCCAAACTACAACATAATGAATGCTACGCATCTAAGAATGTTAAGACCATGTTTATTATTAATACTCTGTTCACAAATATATTTTAATAGCGTGCTAAACAATAACGATTAATTTCTCAGATATAAAGTATAATTTTTTTATAGTACAAAGTAGGCTACATCCTTTTATAGTACAAAACATGGGTGAGTCTATGGCTGCAGAATCATATCATAGGCTACTATAAAATCATACATACTAGTCTATCATAGTTGGCTTTTTCCCAAACTATAATCCCTGACTACATTGTCTGAAATTGTGTAAAACATTTTGAATATGAAAGGCAATTCATTGTATTTAAATTTCTTACGACGCGATGATGTTTTCATGCTCTATATAAAACAATAAAACAATAATAAAATATGAGTGTACACTGTAACATGATGAATGCTACGAGTCTAAGTATGTTTAGAACATGTTTATTGTTAATAGCCTAGCCTACTCTGTTCAAAAATAGATTCTAATAACGTACTAAAGATAGTGAATTAGTGGGTTCTTGTTAAATGTGAGCCAAAATCATCACAATTAAAAGAACCAAAGACTTAAACTACTTCAGTCTGCTTGCATTGAATTTATTTAATACACGAGTTTCACAATTTGAGTTGAATTACTGAAATAAATTAACTTTTCCAAGACATTCTAATTTATTGAGCTGCACCTGTATATCTGCTTTCTTAACCGTTAAATCTAGCGTCTTCTCCCTTCTCAGGTCTTGCGTAATCTGCTGTCAGCAAGTGGGCAGTCCCACCCAACAGAATTCCGATTGGCTAACCGATAACTTGTTTAAATATTACAAATTATTTTTTTGTCAAACAATTTATTTTATGAAAAGTATTTGTTAATATAACCAATCTTCAATTATCTACTTTTGTGAACTTTATTAATTTAAATTCCTCCCTGTGACCTTTAAAGAGGATGTCCTGACAACTCAAATGGGCTCAGGGTGGACTGATTTTTCACACTAGACAGTATCTGAATGGGAAATCAAAAAGTATCAAAAACAATTGTGATTAGGCAAGAGTTACTATGCAGGGAATACAAGAGGAATACTAATGTTTATCAGCTTTAGCTTCATGCACCACAACCAGACAATGAAGTACTTTAAAGCTAAATTAGTGCTAAAATAACTGACAGGGTTGTTTAATATGTTTGATTTACCTAATGACCAAATATACATCCAATGTGTTTGGGCAAATGTTGAAAGAGTTATGTGTACCCCTCAAGCTCTCTACCACTTATCACACCTACAATCTCAGGATAATATAGAGTGTAGGCATAGGATAAGCTCTGGTGAGAAGTGAAGAGAAGAGAGCAAAACAAAACACACTGGTGACAAATTATAAACGAGGATTTGTAAAGAAAAAATGTTGGAGGATTTCTGTATAAAAGTTTTCCTTTTCTGTAAACAAAATTTGGTTATTGCAAGACTAGATGACTAGAGTATGAGAGAGGACCTTTTGTTTATGTTTTTACCTTAGTTTTAGTAGTCATGTCAAAGCAGTAACTAAAACAGCATACTATCATCTCTGTTACATGTGCATGTATTTTTGTTATTGTTTGTCAGTCCGCTAGGGGGCTGGCAATTTGTTACCTGTGTTTGATTGAGCAGATTACCTACAGCGGTGGACCATCAGCGCGTGTTGAAAAGAAGTCACACAGATGCATTCGGGGGCGCGGTAGTGGAGTGGCCGTCCAGACGTGGAGATGTGTTCTCCTTTCAATTTTTGCGCGCTTAACTAGTTCCTCTCATTCGTGGTTCCTATTTTTGTACTACTTCTAATAAATCTCCCTATGAATCGAGCCTTGTTGTGTTGTCCCTCATTATGTTATAGCCTTGGCCGTAACATAATTGGGGGCTCGTCCAAAAATTTACGATTATGTTTTTTGTTTTTCCCGGTGTTTAGTGCGAGAGGAAATATGTGTGTGGCCGTTCCGTCTATGATGTGATTGTTTGGATTATTTTTGTTCGTCTGTGGGTAACTATTGGCGTCCCAAGTGAGTATTTGCCCTATTTATTTTTGTAGTCGTCGGGTAGGTTTGAACCTGCCACTTTGTTATTTTGCCTTTCTTATTTTTAGTGGTTATTTGGAGTGGGGGTACGCTTCAGTTCACCTGCCGCTGCTCTTGTTAATGGGATCGGTGTGCAGGCGTTCATGATTTCAGCGTTTAAAGTCGCCTCGAGCCCCTAACGCCACTGAAGACTAGGGAGTAATAATTAATGCTTAAATGGGGTAGATACATTTGTGTTGTGGGACCATTTGTGTGATTGTTGGAGTTCATTTTGAATCCGTAGAATTGTTGTAGTACTTTTGTGTAGCGGCAAAAATTTAGGTTATCCTTTGCTTAGTCGGGTAATTGGTCCTTGGAGTGATTTAACTGGTACGTGCTTAAGCCGTTTTCGGTTTAAGAGGAAAAAAAGGTGACATTGTTATTGTGGAAGCTTGTGATTTAACGTGTATTGAAATGGCATCAGTAGTGGATAGTTTTCGGGAGTCTCCTTCGGAGGAAGTGTTTTTTTCTTGTACAAAAGAGCAGTTATTGCAAATTGCGGAGTCGTACAATATTGAAATAGCTCCTAGGCATAGGAATTTAAAAGAGACCTTGCGTAACATTTTGAGGGGTAGTCTTGTTGAGTTGGGCATTTTATCGATGCCTTTAGAAAATACTAGTGTGGTAGAAGAAGTGGTTGATCGTTCTGTTAGTGCAGACGCTATCAGGTTAAGAGAATTGGCACCGAAAGAGAAACAGTTACAGTTAGAGACGGCAAAACTAGAATTGCGAAAGCATGAGTTGGACCATCAGTTTGCTTTAAAGCGAATGGAGTTAGATATGAGTGCAAAGTCTGCAGCTGTTGCCATTAATGAATTTGATGTCGGTCGAAACCGGAGGATGGTTCCTCCTTTCTGTGAGAAGGACGTTGAAAAATATTTTTGCCATTTTGAGAGGGTTGCTGTTTCTTTGAAGTGGCCTGAGAATGTTTGGTCGTTGTTGCTACAATGTGTGATTACTGGTAAAGCGCAAGAAGTATATGCGGCGTTGCCCATAGAGGAGTCTATAGATTACAAAGTGGTCAAAACTGCTATATTAAAAGCTTATGAATTAGTCCCGGAGGCTTATAGACAGCGTTTCAGACATTATTCAAAGCTTTCCGTTCAGACTTATGTTGAGTTCGCGCGTGAGAAAGAAATATTGTTTGATCGCTGGTGTGCGTCTCAAAAAGCAGAAAGTATGGAGCAAATGAGGCAGTTGATTCTAGTGGAAGAGTTCAAAAATTGTTTACCTGCTGCTCTTTCTACTTATATAAGTGAACAGAAGGCAGATACACTTCATAAAGCTGCTATTTTAGCTGATGACTTTATTTTAACTCATAAGGTCACGTTCAAAGAGAAATCGTGGGATAGAGCTCCTGCTGCTTTACCTGTTTCGGCTTTTCGAAAAACTACCAGCAGTAAGCCTATTGTTACGGCTGCTGATCGGGTTTGTTTTTATTGTAAGGCTCCTGGTCATTTAATTGCAAATTGTCCCGTTCTTAAAAAGAAGTCTAGCCAAAAGTTTGTGGGACTGATTTCAGAAAATTTTCAGTCTGATTTTGCCGATAATGCTTGTGACACTGTAGTTCATTCTTCTAAGTCCAGTTATGGACCTTTCCTGCAAAATGGAACTGTGTCTGTTCCTGGCCCGAAGGAATCTGTACCTTTTCGCATGATTCGGGACACTGGTGCTGCTTTATCGTTCCTTTTGGATGGGATACTGCCATTTTCTGATGAGACCGCTACTGGCAGTGTTGCTTTGGTTCGAGGTTTTGAGATGGGAGTTATGGAGGTTCCGTTACACAGAATTCATTTGAAGTCTGAGTTGGTTACGGGGGATGTAGTTGTGGGTGTTTGTCCATTTCTTCCAATTCCTGATGTAACTTTCGTTTTGGGGAATGATTTAGCTGGAGGTAATGTGTGGAGTTGTTCTGATGTGTCACCTGAAGTTGTGTCTGTGTCATTTGTTTCTACGGTGGATGAGTGTGCTAGGAAGTATCCTGATGTTTTCTCGGCGTGTGCGCTTACTCGCTCTATGGCTAGATCTGCTGATATTTGTAAGTCAGATGAGGTTGATTTGTGCGAGACGTTCATGGCAAATCCTAAATTGATTGAATTGTCTTCTGTTGCTCCGCAGGAAAAAGCAGATTTGATCTCCGTGAGCGAAAGAGAGGCTGTTTCTAGAGATGGTGCTGACTTGACTCTGTCACCTGCTAAATTAATTGCTGCTCAAAGGTCAGATTCTACGCTTGTTCCGTTGTTTGAGTTAATTCATTCAGGACAGGGGAAGGTAGGAGATTTACAGGAATACTTTCTCAAAGATGCTATTTTGATGAGAAAGTGGACATCTCCCAATTCTCCTGATGACTGGAATATGGTTAGTCAGATCGTAGTTCCAGAAGTCTACCGAGAGATGATTTTGAATGTGGCACATAATGGTCCCGCTGGTCACTTAGGTGTTGTGAAAACATATGATCGGATTTTGCGAAGTTTCTATTGGCCTGGTCTCAAAAGAGATGCTTCCCGTTATTGTCAAACCTGTCATGTTTGCCAGATGGTTGGAAAGCCAAACCAAATTATTCAGCCTGCTCCACTTTATCCGATTCCGATGGTGTCTGAACCATTTGAGCACATAATGGTTGACTGTGTTGGCCCCCTTCCGCGTTCTAAGTCTGGCCATAAATACCTGTTGACACTAATGTGCGCGGCAACGCGTTTTCCCAAAGCCATCCCTTTACGTACTATTACTGCAAGAACGATCTCTAAAGCACTTGTTAAGTTTTTCACATTGTTCGGTTTGCCAAAAGTGATTCAAACTGACCGGGGAACGAATTTTACATCTCGTACGTTTTCGAAAGTGCTTAAACTTCTCCGTATTCAGCATAATGTTTCTGCTGCTTATCATCCCGAGAGTCAGGGTGCGTTGGAGAGATTTCACCAGACCCTGAAGTCTATGCTTCGTGCTTATTGTTTTGAACTTGAACGAGACTGGGAAGAGGGAGTTCCGTGGTTACTCTTTGCTTCACGTGAAGTGGTACAAGAATCGCTCGGTTTCAGTCCTGCTGAATTAGTTTTTGGCCACACTCTGCGCGGTCCTTTGACTGTGCTAAAAGAGAAGTGGCTATGCGATTCAAAATGTGATATCCTCCCCGAGTATGTCACAAAGTTCCGTACTCGCCTTTATCGCGCCCGCGAGTTAGCCAAACAAAATCTCGAGAAGACCCAAAACAAAATGAAGACTTGGTTTGATAAAAAAGCTAGAGAACGGATTTTTAGCCCTGGTGATAAAGTTTTGGTGCTGTTACCTGTACCAGGGGGATCACTGCAAGCTCGTTATAGTGGTCCTTATGTGGTTGAAAAGAAACTGTCAGATCGTGATTATGTGATTCACACTCCAGATCGGCGTCAAAGTTCCCGAGTTTGTCATGTTAATATGATAAAGGCTTATCATGACCGGAAAATGGGTGTTCAAAATTTATCAAACTGTGTTCCTTTTGTGATCGATCCAGGTAAGGTGTCTGCTGTTGGGATGACTGTTCAAGAACAGCTGGATGAAGAAGTGAGTCTTTCAAGGTGTACGGTTGAAGGCAGATTGAAAAATTCTGAGATGCTTTTAACTTTGTCCAGTCAGTTGCCACATTTGTCTCCAGTGGAGAAAACTGATATTTTGGATTTAGTAAGTCACTTTTCGACTTTGTTCAGTGACACTCCTGGCCAAACATCAGTTATTGTGCACGATATTGATGTGGGGTCCTCTCAACCTATTAAGCAACACCCATATCGTGTCAATCCGTTGAAGAGAGCTCTTTTGCAGAATGAGGTGCAGTATATGTTAGAAAATCACATCGCTGAATCTAGCTCCAGCCCTTGGAGTTCGCCGTGTTTGCTTGTCAGCAAATCCGATGGTACTTATCGGTTTTGTACTGATTATCAGCGAGTAAATGCAATTACGAAAACTGATTGTTTTCCGTTGCCGAGAGTGGATGACTGTGTGGATCGTGTGGGATCTGCGGTATACGTTTCGAAACTCGACTTATTAAAAGGGTACTGGCAGGTTCCTTTGTCAGAACGTGCTAAGGAAATTTCAGCTTTTGTGACTCCGGATGCTTTCCTTAATTATAAGGTAATGGCTTTTGGCATGAAAAACGCTCCAAGTACTTTTCAAAGGCTTGTTAATACTGTGCTGGCCGGAGTGCCTGGTTGCGAAGCCTATTTAGACGATTTGGTACTATACAGTTCTTCTTGGGCGGAGCACTTGAGTTTACTCCAGCAAGTTTTTCACCGACTAGCAGAGGCAAATCTAACAGTTAATTTAGCCAAATGTGAATTTGGTAAAGCCACCTTAGTTTACCTGGGGAAGGTTATAGGAAACGGACAAGTACGGCCCATTGCTGCAAAGGTTATGGCTATTTGTGATTTTCCACCGCCAGCTGACCGAAGACAACTACGGCGTTTTTTGGGAATGGTGGGGTACTACCGTACGTTTTGCAAAAATTTTGCAACTGTAGTGTCTCCCCTTACCAATCTGTTGAGTCCCAAAACATCATTTCAGTGGTCTGATGCTTGTCAGCGTGCATTTGAGAATGTGAAGTCTTTGTTGATTGCGGCACCAGTTTTGGCCGCACCAGATCATTCAAGAACATTTAGCCTCGCAGTAGATGCTAGTGATGCGGGGGTGGGAGCTGTTCTTCAGCAGGTGGGGGCTGATGATGTAGAACATCCTATATGTTATTTTTCGAAGAAGTTTTCCTCTGCACAGCGGACTTATTCTACTATTGAAAAGGAGGCTCTTGCTTTAGTCTCCGCAATTCAACATTTTGAGGTATATGTAGCTTGCTCGCATCCCCTTATCGTATATTGCGATCATAACCCTCTTATCTTTTTGAATTTGATGCGCAATTGTAATCAGCGTCTTATGCGCTGGAGCTTGTATTTGCAGCCATACAACCTCGAGATCAGGCATATTCAAGGTAAAGACAATGTGGTGGCTGATGCCCTATCCCGGATGGGGTAGGGGCATAGAAAATAAATAATAAAAAAAAAAATCTTTGCATGTTTTTGGGAAAGGTGTTTTTTTTAATAGATGCTTGTTTCTTTTATGGTGATAGTTCACTTTTTGGGGGATGAAGGTGTTACATGTGCATGTATTTTTGTTATTGTTTGTCTGTCCGCTAGGGGGCTGGCAATTTGTTACCTGTGTTTGATTGAGCAGATTACCTACAGCGGTGGACCATCAGCGCGTGTTGAAAAGAAGTCACACAGATGCATTCGGGGGCGCGGTAGTGGAGTGGCCGCCCAGACGTGGAGATGTGTTCTCCTTTCAATTTTTGCGCGCTTAACTAGTTCCTCTCATTCGTGGATCCTATTTTTGTACTACTTCTAATAAATCTCCCTATGAATCGAGCCTTGTTGTGTTGTCCCTCATTATGTTATAGCCTTGGCCGTAACAATCTCAAAAACATTGCAAGAATTAGATGTTTTGTTTCCAGTCAAGACTTGGAGAAACTTGTTCATGCCTTTATCACCAGCAGGGTGGATTGTTGTATTGGTCTCCTCACCGGCCTTCCAAAGAAGACCATTAGACAGCTGCAGCTCATCCAGAACGCTGCTGCCAGGATTCTGACTAGAACCAGAACATCTGAGCATATCACACCAGATCAGATGTGCTAAAACATTAGCCACACTTAAATCCAGACTCAAAACTCATCTGTTTAGCTGTGCATTTGTTGAATGAGCACTGTGCTACGTCCGAACTCATTGCACTGTATTTTATGTATAATCACTTTCTATTCTTAACTGTTTTAAATTCATTTTAAGTCAATTTTTATATAATTTTAAAAGTTTAAACAGAAAGCTAAAGTAAGTACTGTGATGGTAAAGAGAATGTGGGCAAAGAAAGTGTGTTGGTTAATCAGTTGAAAGTAGGACCTCTGAGTGTATTTGTTTGGTTTATGATGGTCAAAGTAAGTAGGGGGTGAAGTAGTGGAATAGTTAGGTGTTTTGTAAGGTTTTTTTACTTAGTGCGGAAGAGTTTGAACAAAGATTGAGGGAATATTCGTTTTTAAATTCCTTGTTTTTATTGTTGTGATTTTTAAAAAAAAAAAATTTAATTCCTTGTTTTTATTGTTGTGATTATTTTTTTTTTAAATGACTGTTTTATTTCCTTTTATGTAATGCACTTTGAATTACTACAGTGTACGAAATGTGCTATATAAATAAACTTGCCTTGCCTTGCAGTAGTCATTAGTGAGGGGCTGCCGCTTACTTTCGTTTTGTTGTTTGTTTTGTAATTAAAGTTTTGTTAAATGTCTGCCAGTTCCCATCTCCTTCTTCCCTGAACTATGAACTGCATTACAGCAAATAACAAGGGTTACCATAACAACTACAAGGCACGCAGGAACAAAGAACAGGAAGCGGGGTCCCAAGCTCTGCAGCCACCAGAGCCCCCACCAACCCACAAGGATCTAATTGCAGGGATGTTTTAATGAAAAGACAAAGTAAACAAAGAACACCGACAACAAGTCTACATAGACTTCTGTAAGCAAAGTGTGAGAGGGTGCAACAGGAGACCAGTTATTTGGGGTACTATCTGGAAAATGGTAAACTACAATAGCAGGTGGACAAAGTGGAAGTTATCTGGTGAAATCTTCAACCTAGGACAAAGAAAGAAGTACAATCTTTTCTGGTTTAGAGGGCTAATACTGCCAATTCATCCAGACTTTTAAAACAATAGCAACATCATTGATGAATTTGCTATACAGGACAGAGAAGAACCCTGTCAGGTGGACAGAGGACTGTAAGATTACATTTAAGATGATATAGGAAAAGATGTGCTCCAGCTCAATGCAAATCAATGCCTCTGACAAGAGAACAGGAGTGGTACTTGGAAGGCAAAGGAAGCTAAAAGCCAGTGCCCTGCCTTAGTAGGCAGCTGTTTTGCAGGGAGACATGGTATGTATTGATTAAAAAGGAATGTCTTGCCATGGGGTGCGTGGAAGCCCTTCTGAAGCTATTTGTGTCATGTATATCAAAATAAAAGACATAAAAATACAAATAGACCACACTTTATTAGTATTTCAATATTATAGGCTTATGTTGAGCTCTATTATTTTACATACATTTGATTCATTTATTACCTCTCTTGTCACATTCAATTATGAATTAGCCTAGTGGAATCACACCTTTATGATTGATTCAAAACTGCAAAATTAGACTAAATAGTAGAGTCACTTGCATCAATAGATATTACTGCTGGCCATTCAATATTAGTTGTAAGTAATTTTAAATGCTTAGCTACCTAAATCTTACCTCACCTTTAAACTGAATCACTGCACTTTAACTCTTCTTTTTGCGAGGACCTGGCACATCACTGAGAGCTGTTAGTCTAAACACTGTCTGACACTCTAAATGAATCATAACATCTTTTTCTTCACAAAATTTTCAAATGAAACTAAACTGCTGAAACACTGTTAATACAAATGATATACTTTTTCAATTTCACTTTATTTTGATGGCCCCTTTAACACATTCTGTTGACTATAAGTAACACTGTACCTACATTTTTACTAACTCTCATTAGGGTGTTAGTAGTGTGTTAGTAGACTGGTAGGGTTAGGGTTAGAATAAGTTGCAAAGTTAAAAATAAGTACTTGCAAAGTTACTTACAGTCAGTAGAGTGTTGGGAGCCCATCACAATAAAGAGTTAGTAGATATGAAGCAGACAGTCTACTAATACTCTAATGAGAGTTTGTTGACATGTAGTTGCAACATTACTTAGTGTCAACAGAATATTCAAAAGGGACCATCAAAATAAAGTGTTACCACTTTTTCTTTTAACATATATCATCCAAAACTACATCAATTTTGCTTTCATGTACAAACAGATGGAGGCAGAGTCATTCACAAATAAAAATGTTCACAATATATGAGAAACCATATTTAAAAATTAAAAACATAGCTGTTACATGACTTGATGTCATCTAATGTTCTATAAGGATTTGCTCAACAAGAATGCTACTGCATTTGGAGATAGATGATCTTATTTACATGTGCAGAGTTTGAGTTATCATTTTTCTTCTGGGAACAGATTGAAGAACTCTGATGAAGGTTCAAATATTTTCAGTGTCAAAATGTATTTTGCTGACAGTCTAAACCATCGATAAAACATTGCATAGATGAGTGGATTCATGCAGGAATTCAAGCATAAAATCCAATACATTATGTTAATTATAAGTGAATCATTTTCGTCATGCCCAAACGAAAGAGTAACTAAATAGTATGGCATCCAGCAAAGAAGATAAACCAGTACTACAATCCCTAAGGTTCTTGCAGCCTTCTTTTCTGATCTAGCCTTTTTGTCTGTGACTGAATTTAAATGCTTAGCTTGATAATTTGCAACAAAACAGATTTTCACATATAAAGAAACAATTACTGAACAAGGTGCCACTAAACAAACAAAGGAATCTAATATTAGATATTCCAACTTAACAGAAAGTACACATTCTCCAATACATGAGTGGTTTCTTTCTGGATTGATTAAAAACTCATACAATAGATAAAATGAATATACGAATGAGAATAACCAGTTTACTACAATAGAAACAACAACTCTGTTGGTATTGACCTTCAGTGGATATCGCAAAGGGTCATTCACAG
This sequence comes from Acrossocheilus fasciatus, assembly GCA_036784905.1. Classification (NCBI taxonomy): domain Eukaryota; kingdom Metazoa; phylum Chordata; class Actinopteri; order Cypriniformes; family Cyprinidae; genus Acrossocheilus; species Acrossocheilus fasciatus. Next base: position 881,511 of record CM071950.1, on the reverse strand, counting down.
CAATGTACCGATCCACGGATATAATAACCAAATTACCAAGAGATGCTGTGACAACCACATACAGAATAAGAGGAAATATTGAACAAAATATTTCTCCAAAGTACCAGCATGGCTCAATGAGTTTTATTCCCTGCACTGGCATGAGAATCAGTCCTGCGATCAGATCAGCCACGGCCAGAGAGAGGATCAGCACATTGGTCGGAGTGTGGAGCTGCTTGAAGTGTGAGATGGAGACAATCACCAACAAATTCAGAAACACGGTGAACACTGATGTTACTGAAACAAAAACGTACACAACAATGTACTCCACTTCTGGTCTGATACTTTTGGTACAGGACAAATTGTTGTCTGGAAAACAGTATTGGACTGTTTGATTGTCCACGTTTGTCACTCCCCAATCAGACACTTCCATGATAGATGGATAATAAAGAGTAGACTGTGTGAGGATGCTTGTCAGTTTAGCTCCCTGATCCTTGACACTGATATGACTCAGCTTTATACTTATGAAAAGCAAAGCGACCAGCCCATTCAACATGTGGTTTCATTATTCAGCTCTCAAACCCACCCACTAGTTAAGTATTCATAGACCTGATCAGTTTCATCTATACAGTTTAGAGCATTAGTGAATCCAATGATGCTTATTTACTCTTATATTTTGCTCATGATTACAGCAGCTGTCCTAACACGTACTAATGCTATTAGTCCAATCCACTGCCTTCCATTGCACTCAAAATGATATGCACATTAAAGGGGTGGTTGATTGCGATTTCACTTTTTTAACGTTAGTTAGTGTGTAATGTTGCTGTTTGAGCATAACGATTTCTGAAAAGTTGCAGTGCTGAAAGTTCAATGCAAACGGAAATACCGTCTTTTAAAATTTTGTCAGTTTAATGCCTTCAAAAATGGCTCGTAGGGACTACAACGATAAACCCCGCCCCCAAGAACATGCAACGAAGCGGGCGAGGCCATGCTGCGCTGCTTTAGAGAAAAGGAAGAGAAAACTAGGGGTGCATGTAAAAGTCTATTCATATATGAATGTTGATTCTGTCTTCTTTTTTTTCGTTATCAACTTTTTATTTATTTTCAAACACAATATCATAACATCCATTCAAAACAAGCAAAACAACAGACATATAATCAATACTTTAAAAGTCCAGACAAAAAGGAGAGAGAGAGGGAGAGTCATTCCTTTATATAATCAAGTATGGCAAAGAAAAACCCTGCCAAGCATCAATAGTAGAAGGCTTGGCCCCATTAATTTGCGCTGTTGTACATTCACAAGTCACTATTTTCAGGAGGCTATGGATCCAATATGTTTTCCCACACGTGTGGTGTAATCCAGTTCTGTATTATTGTCTCATTCACAGCTGTAAAACCAGCAAACAACATTCTCTTTTGTATTAAGCTTATACAGAGACCAGAATCATCATTAAGAAGACACAAACTTGGGTTAGCAAAGTAATCAATTTGTAGTAAGGAGGAAAAAAACAGGTTTACATGTGTCCATAGATTAATGACGATAGGACACCCCCCGAAAACATATGAAGAAAAGTACCTGATGATGCAGTATTACATATATGGTAGTTAAAATTTGGTTGTAGTTTCATTTTGAATCTTTTGTAAGGAGTTATGTATGCTCTATGAATGACTTTGAAGTGAATAAGATGATGAAACAAGTTTTTAGATGTTAAGCTGAGGTTAACACTCTCACCCAGTCGACAGATGAATTAAGGTCAGATAATTCCCGATCCCAAATAGATTTAATAGAGAGAGGTTTTGTAATGCAATCAATAATTTTATTATATATTAAGGAAACAGATGGCCGATCAGAAGATGGTGCTATCCAATCCCGTATAGGATGAGAGGAAATGGGAGATGCCCAAGGATCTCCATACGCTTTGAGAGCAGAACATAATTGAAGAAAGACAAAATATGCAGATACTGATAAACAAAATTTAGTTCTTAATGTCTGAAATGAACTGAGGCCCTGGTTATCATATATATCACCGCACGTGTTTACGCCTAAAGAAGACCAAGAGGGTTGGACAAATGGACGATTTCCGCATACAAAATTAAAATTGCGCCATAAAGGTATACTGCAGAGGTGGGTAGTAACGAGTTACATTTACTTGAGTACATTTTTTGAGTATGAATGAATGAGGCATGTATATAGCGCTTTATTGTGTATTGTAATACACCCAAAGCGCTTTACAATCATGTGGGGGGGTCTCTCCTCAACCACCACCAGTGTGCAGCATCCACTTGGACGATGCGACGGCAGCCACACACCAGCGTGGAGAGGAGAGAGAGTCATAGAGCCAATCAAGTGGATGGGGATTATTGAGAAGCCATGATTGACAAAGGCCAGTGGAGGGATTTTCGCCAGGACACCGGGATTACACCCCTACTCTTTACGATGAGTGTCATGGGATTTTTAAGGACCACAGATAGTCAGGACCTAGGTTTAACATCTCATCTGAAAGGCGGTGTTTTTTTTTTTTTGTTTTTTTTACAGTATAGCATCCCCGTCACTATACTGGGGCATTAGGGCCCACACAGACTGCAGGGTGAGCACCCCCTGCTGGCCTCACTAACACCTCTTCCAACAGCAACCTAGTTTTCCCAGGAGGTCTCCCATCCAGGTACTGACCAGACTCAGCCCTGCTTAGCTTCCATGGGCAACCGGTCTTGGGCTGCAGGGTGATATCTCACAGCCAGTCACACCTTGACTTTCTTCCAAATAACGCACATTTCATTCATAATATTAAAACAGTGACAGGCCTATAATTTGCACGGTTTTCTTTTTTTTTCTGAATTGTGTGAAATGGCTAATAAAAATAGGGGTTACACTTTATATTAGGTGGCCTTAACTGCTATGTACTTACATCAAAAAATAAGTACAATGTACTTATTGTGTTCATATTGTATTGCAAAACACGTTTGCTGCTATTGAGGTGGGATACGGGTAAGGTTAGGGACAGGTTTGGTAATATGGGTAGGTTTAAGGGTGGGTTAAGGTGTAAGGGATGGGTTAACAGTGTAATTATAAATATAATTACAGAAATTAATTACAGATGTAAGTACATATAGCTATTTTTAAAAATATAAGTACAATGTAAAAACATGTATGTACACAATAAGTGCATTGTATCAAATGATTAATTTAAATGTAAGTACATAGTAGTTAAGGCCACTTAATATAAAGTGGGACCAAAATAGGTAATACAAAACAATTATGTGGTTTAGTCTTGACTTCTGGTTGTGAGTGACAGTGTTGGGGGATGGGAAATATGTTGATTGTCGGAGTGCCAAATAAACACGGCGTTGGAGAGAAAAAGGTCAAAGCCGTCAGGTGCCCAATTTAGGAAAAAAAGAAAAGAAGAAGAGGAGAAAAGAGCAAAAGATAAAGGTATGGAACTACGTTTTCTCTGTATGATTACGGTATCCATGACATCAATGAAGGGCTAATGTTAATTGGTGGTATAACGTTAAAGCCTAATTTATACTTCTGTGTCAGACCTACGGCGTAGCCTCTACGCTGTAAGCTGTGCGTCGGTTTTCATTAATACTTCTGCATCGTCGTCCGCGTCTACGTGCAGTACACATGCCAACCGCTAGTCAGCAGTGTCCATGGGCATGTTGCTTGTGAACCCGCAGTACCACGGCAAAAGCTGAAGAAGAAGCGGCTCGTCGGAGAAGCATAGCCGTGACGGCGGTAAATAAATATCAAATCATTAAATCATTATTTAAAACAACAAAAAGGGGGACAACAACTGAACAGGATCAAATTCTTTCAATCTCCACAAGGACGTATACTACAGCAGATCAACAGTGTTTGTCGCGGACAACTACTGATGTATAATGCTATAGTATAATAAATGATAAGACACTTGTTCTTTGCTTTGTTTTATTTTAAATAAGAAGGTGTGACATTAAAATGTAGCATATTTGCTTTATGAGATGAACATAATAAATCATAACGGGTTATCAATTATATATCCATCTTCAGGAATTAGCTATAGTATTAATAGTACAATAGAATGATTAGTTCGTCCGCAGTACGGACCCTTCTATTGACTTTGAGAAAAATTATTCCTCTGGCCACGACAAATAATTTTCTTAACGAAGCAGTGCTCCGAGCATTGTTGCAAGATCGGACGTTAAAGTGACTTAGTTCTGAGAGCAGCAGACACAGACAACCAAGCGTGAATACATATGGATGTTTATTAAACTACACTACAGGGGAACATGAAACATAGAACTAGACACAGACATACACACATTAAACATGGATGCCAAGGCAAGGAAGGCATAGAGAGAGAGAGAGAGAGAGAGAGAGAGAGAGAGAGAGAGAGCGAGAGAGAGAGCGCTCGCGCGCAAGAGAACCATGGCAGGATTTTAACTAACTAAAACCTGGGTTTGAGCCATTAGAAAATCATATCACCTTAATTAAAAGGGGTCGAAGCCTAGAAGCGCATCTAGATAGTTAACAAGCGGTTACTTGCATGGTTTTTGTGGGTGCTGAGTAAAGTATCCTGGTGCATGTATAATGCGTAGATTCCCGGGGGGGATTCCTTTTGGAGTAAAAGCTTCGTCCTTCCAGCCATGATTAGTCCGAAGTGAGTTCCCAAAGTTACCGAACTTAAAATTGCCAGAAGATCGGGCTCCCCCGGAAGGGGAGCCGCGAGGTTTCCCAGGTGATCTCCAGGGCACTTTTTGGTAGAAGAGAGAGAGAGAGAGCGCGTGGGCTCTTTAAAGTCTGCGAAGAGTCACGCCTTTCAGGATGGGCTTGACCAATGAGAAAGGCTGAATTTCCAAGCGGGAGTTTTGGAAATACTGGGGGTTTTATGGCCCTTTGTCTGAGAGCATGGTAATTTCCAAAAGGGGTTGGATTGAAAGTTATTATACAAACTATTAAAGATTCTTAGGACACTGATATGTTGCATAGGTATCAACATGTAATATTCACTCTCAGTTAGATCATCCGAAGACGAATTGATAGAGACCAAACATGTTACAGTCAGAGTGATATTAACTATTGATCTATTATAAGCATGCATAAAACAGTATTAAAATACACAAAAACAGTAATAATATACACAATGACTTAATGATATGTGTGCTCATTCAAAGAAAGGTTTTCCTATGAATTAATTAGAGAAGAGTCCATTTTATGGCATAAATGTCCTTTTCCTAAAGTGGATATGAAGTGAGTGTTTCTTGACCATTTTGCATTCCTTTGCGCAATAAAACTAATGTTATCTGATGGGTTGCCATGGCACCGGGGGTGCTCTGGCGGCGTCTGCAGACATAGGGGCACCTAAGAATGTGTATTGGGTGAGGGGTCTGTGATTATTTGTTAATCTAATAACTAGTTTCATTTGTTAAATCAAATGAGAAATTGTGTCTGATTGGTCCAAATGCTACATAATTCCCCTCTTTCGAACGTTGTTGTCCGTCCAATAGACAGCAACGAGCGACGTTAAAGATGCAGAACAATCAGACTTGCACCTGCCACTCATGGCTGGGGGACAGTGGTGGCTTTCTGGTTGTTGGTTGCCTCCAGGAGTGGTTGTGGTGCCGTGGTGGATGCTGTCAAGTGGGAAGCTGTGGAACTGTAGGCTGTAGTAAGGTGCGGATCCTCGAGCTGGTGCAGCAGATGTCGAGGCAGTGTCAGCTGTCATCCCGAAGTGGGTTGGTCCGGGTCAGATGGTTGTTGATGCTGTTAGCCAGAAGGCTATCTGTGGTACCCGTGGTGTGGAACAGCCGGGTTAGACTCTCACTGGTGAGAGTGCAGGTGGTTGTTAGCCCTCTGTTCTGCTGGAACATTACCATAAATCTGATGTTTGCGGTGTCGCTTTGCTTTTGTGGCGGCACCGACTTGAGCTTGCCTGAGTTGTGTTGGTAGAGGTTTCGCTGTCGGGCATGTGGGCCGTTGCTCAACCCAACGTTGTCTGGTTGCTTCTGGGGTGTCGACTAGTTTTAAGGGATGCTCCTCCCTTGGAGGGGTCTGATGCTGTGTTGCGTCAGGCGAGGAGTCAGAAGTTTGTCCTTCGCAGTACTCCTCGGTTGAGTCTATTTCAAGGAGCTCTTCTGCCAGTATCAGAAGCTCCTGTAACTCAGAAGTAGGAGTGTCCGGCTGTCCTTGTGAAACATCCGTTTGGCACCTGTGTGAAAGGTGTGGAGGAGGATCTTGTGGGGACTGTCGTCGGACATACCATGGTGTTCGCAGGATGAGGATGGCCTTTTCCATGGTTCCTGCCAGTGGCTTTTCTGGGACCTGGGTCTGTTGCCATGGCAATGGCTCTTTCCTCTGCTGGCTAGTGGCTTTCTGTAGAAGGGCCTTACATTGTGGCAATGCTGGGTGCCTTCTGGCGTCTGTTTTGGATTCTGGGTTGTGCAGTTCAGATTCAGTGGGGTCTTACAAACACCTTTGGTAGAGGCCTTGTGCTTGTTAAAGGCCTTCCGTGTCAGGTCACGCAGTGTCTCCACCTGGGCCCCTCTTCTCCAGTGGTTCCGTTTGAAGGTCTGAGGGCGTGCAGCTGTGCACCTGTTCATGGACCTTTGCATCAGGTTGACTCTCAGGACTGGATGTGGGTCTGAGGAGGTGTAACCTGTCTCTGTCAGTCGCGTGAGCTTCCACTTCTGGATATCTCGGCCTTCTGTAGTGTTTGGTCGAACTGGGGATGTTTTGGCCAGTTTGTCAAGGTCTTTGGGAGTCGTCTCGTGCAGTTTCGGGGTCTGCATGGAGAGGGTTTCTTCTTTTGCTAGAAGGGAAGAGTTCTGTGGTGAGGGCTGGCGATGCTTTGGTTTGCGGCCGTTCACTTCTTCCAGTGTGTAGCAATTCTTGGATGGGGGACTCCATTCTGCTCAGCGGTGGTGATGCTGACGAGGGCTCCGCTTTTCTTGGCTCTAATTCCTTTTTAGGTGGTCTTCCAGAGCATTTATTTCAGAGTCTTTTGTTTTAAGGTCAGTTTTGGCTTCCTTTAGTAGCTGTTCTGCAGACTGTAGATGTCTTCTCATGTCTTTCTGGGAAGCCTTTAGTTCTTGTCGGTCACTTTCAGCAACTGCAAGGGCTTCTTGGAGCTGTTCAACTTTTTCCTTTGTTTCCGGTTTCACTCCACCTGGTACCTTGAGTTTATCCCGAGTCTTCATTTCGAGCTTGTCTGTGAAGCGTGAGATGTGCAACAGCTCTCTCAGGAACTCAGTGGTCTGATGCCTGAAACCATCCTGGACTTTCGCTGCCAGTTTGTCTATGCGGGTTTTGGCCATGTATCAGTTCCTTTTGCCGATGGGTGCTGTGCTTGTCGCGTAGTGTCAGCTGGGCTTTGAGGGCATAGCTTAAGGAACTGATGGCCTTGTTTAGCTCCCCGTGGTGGTGATTCTGGCTTGAGTCGTGTGTCAGGAGTCTTTTCCGGATTGTGACTATTACTCAGAATATTAAAAGTTCAGTGGTCTTTAGGGTGAGGCTCTCTGTAATGCCTCTTAGTCAGGTGTTCACATCTCCTATGGGGTTTGCTTTCTGTGACATGCTGGCAGACTGGGAAGTGAGGACTGACACAGATCTGCTTGGTATTATCGGCCCATATGTGGTGAAACAGCTATGGGTCATTTCAGTGATTGTAAACCCAAAGTGGAGTGCATTGTAGTGGGGCTTTGTGGTTCAGGCTTGCTGTTTTGGAATTGACATGCTCTGACACATTCCGCCACATCTTGCTTTATGCCAGCCCCGTATGCCACTTGTTTTAGTGTCTTATAAGTGTCTCTGGTACTGTGGTGTCCAGCACATGGTGCGTTGTGGGTATGCATTGACCTGACCCCCCTTTGTCACTGTGTCACCACAAGCTTTGGCGCAGAGTGGGCATCAGGGACACAGTATGCAATGTTGCTCAGCACATGTAGCATGTGTGTGACGTCATGCCGCAGTTTGAGGGCTGGAGCAGCAGCAAGTCGAGTAGATGTGATAGGGTGGTTGGATGGGGTTAGGGAGGTGGTAGAGAACAAGCTTTATTGTTCAGTCAGCGGTTTGCATTTAGGCAATGACATTTATGGATAGCTTTTAAGTTAGTGTCAGGGCTGCGAGGTGTGTACCCTGGAGGTGAAAGTTGGTTTCATTCTGGTTACGGCTGCCATGTCATTGGTGGGTGGGTGGGTGGTTCTTGGTTGAGGCCGTAGCTCACCATGCAATGCACTTGCGATGTTGTTGCACGCCTGGTACAGGTGTTGGTGCTTGACTGGCTTCCTGTTCATTGTGGCAAACTCATTTTTTTCCTAGCCAAGGAGGTGGCGTGCGAAGCTGAGATTGGCATAATTTGAGTCTGTGTAACTGAGGAGTTCTTTGATGCAGTTCTTGTGAGCTGATGCGATTTAAAGGGTTATCAGGATGGCTGTCACTTGTACTGTGATGACTGGGAGTCCAGCTTGAAGTGTTGCTGTGGTAGACTGGAGAATCACTGGATGATTCGTGAAGTGCGGAGCTGGGCTCTTTTGTCATCTGAGTAGTTAGTGCCCCGGTGGGAGCAGTGTTCTGCTGAAGTGGGCAACCCCCCTTTAGTTCTGGCCATGTTGTTGGTGTAGAGTGCAGATGCCATTTGAGTTTGATGATGTAATGTGGTCTTGAGTGAGTCCACATAGCTGACATCAGCTCTGCATTGTTGCTTCTTGTGAAGAGCAGCTTTGGCACTGGCCGTTGTCGACAGGTGCAGGATGTCTCTTAGAAAAGGGGGTGTGGCTCAGAGTGGGGCCAGGTTCCCTCCATCCCCTTGAAGGTGTGTGCTTGAGGGTTTGGCCACGCTGTCTGTGTGTCACACTGTTGCTGTCCGTTCCCCTTTTGTGTATGCTGGTAGTGCAGTCTCATATTTTTGCCAGTGTAAACATCTGGTATGGTCTGGCCAGACGTTCTTGCACTTTACAGGGCTTCTCCGGGGGTTGCAAGGTCTCATAGGAAACTTGTGCACTTGCTTGCGCAGGCAGGTCTGGTGTGTGCTCGGTGAGTGCTTTGAAGCGCGTGAGGCTTCAGGCCATGTCCTCATGGCTGGCTGTGAGATTTTCCCGTGACCTCTGTGACCTGACAGTCTGTCTAGGTGACCTGTCTGGCTGGAGTGTGAAAGTTCCCGCACTTGAGGCTAATTCTCTGAATGCTTAAAGTCCCTCGGGCTCAAAACCATACGACAGGTCCATGTTGGTGAAAAGAGGGCCGGTGTTCATTTGGGGTTGTGTACACAGGGTGTACGGTCTCATGGAGCTGATGGCCAGGTGCAGGAGAGTTGACCGTGTGTTTATTTTGGCTTGTCGTGGGCGGTCAGCCGTCTGCTGATGTGCTGCTTGGGTGCCATGACCATCTGGCATTGGGATGGATGTCTCTGTTGTGAGAGACTGTTTGACAAGATCTGGGCGTTTCTTTTAGTAGGAGGGCTTTCTGGTAAGTTTCTTATGCCACTCGCAGTTAAAAGGAGTTTTGAGAGTCTGATATATCCTGTTTGCGCTGCTGTGGAGGCCACGTTTTATGTCCTCAGGATCTCTGTTGCTGGCCCGTGTGCACTCCAGAGTCAGTTCTGGGTACTGTGCAGGGATAGGCAGGATTTTACCAGTCTTTATGGAGGCAGCGCTGTGTTGTCTGTAGGCCATATGGGCTGAGTTCCGCGGATGTCAGGTGGTCATTGTGCGGGGGAAGACCATGGCGCTTGAATGGTGACTCGCAATGTGATGCATCTGTTGTCTGCCGTAGACTCAGAGCTGGCTGTAGCAGGCTTCTCGTAAGTTTTGTAATCCGCTTTGACGGTTTTAGACTGCTGGTACAGGATGTTGCGTTTCAAGGCCGGAGGTGATCCTGAGCAGATAGCCTGTCTCGTGTGGTCACATGGGGCAGAGTTCGAGCATAAAAGTTTATGTTTTGCAGGCAGGCCAGTGTGGTGGCCTTCTGCAGGCCAGTTGGTTGGGGTCTGTGGGGCCACACGGTGTGTGTATCTGCAGTGATGCTCTGGAAGGGTCCCTGCCCCACCTGTGGTTGCTGGCAAGTGAGGTGTGAACAGTGGGCCTGGGCCTGCTTGTCAGGGGAAATTCTGTGTTGTGTTTTCCCTTTCTGTTCACCTTGTGGTCTGCAAGCCTATTTTAGTTCATTTGTGACATTGAGTTCGCCTTGGCTTTGTTGGTTGGCGTTTGAAGTTGCCTCGTCGCTGAGCAGAGACTTGGATTTCAGCTCGGCAGCTTGCAGGCAGCATTCACAGGCATTGTTTCAGTTCGCCTGGGTCATTACTTAAGAGAGCTTTAGCCTGCTGAAGCCTCTCTGGCTTCTATTCCGGCTGCTCTCTGTGCTCAGTGTCTGTGTGGGTTTTGTAGAGGCATCCTGAAACTTTCTACTTCCTCTTGTAGCTCCTTGTCCTCTTCATCCGCTGTCATTTGCTGGTCCAGCTGGTCTGGCGGTTCTGCACGCGCTCCTGGTTTTCCGGGCCTCCTTGTGGTTGAAGCATCTTTCGCTTGGCTTTAACTGGATGATGCGGTTGTAGGCAAGAGCACCGATGATCCTGGCTGGCTCTCTGTGGCCGTAGCCCTGGTTTGATCATGGTCTGTCTGCCAGTTCAGGTTGTCATCCAGCTGTTTCGCTCAGGTGCTGTAGATCAGGAGTGGTCCCGGACCGGAGGGCGTCTGTTGCAGTGCTTAGCCAAGCCGGATGATCTGGACACAGGTGGAGCACAAGTGGAGAGGGAAAAACACAAGACACCAATGCAAGTCCGCACAGATTTAGTGAGCTAAAATATTTGGGCTATGTGTTGCATGATTAACTGGTGTGATCAGTTAGTGACGCAAACTAAACGCTTACATATCGTGGCTGCTAAGGCAGGAGTGAATAATTGGTGTGAGTGAGCACCCAAAAACTATGGGTAACACTGTTGATGGGTGATAACCTAGGGGGTCATTTAATGACTTAGGCTATTTGGTTTATCAACGTTATTACCAAGTATTTTCTGATGGTTCAAACAGGTTCGGTCTCCGGGCCCACAAAACAACCAAAACAAACAGAACCGAAATTAATAATAATAAAAAAAAAAAAAAATCAAAGTTCAAATTTAGAAAGGAATAGTGGGAAATCAAGGGCTTACTACCACCTCTAGGGGCTGTGACAAGGACTGCGGAGCGGGGCTCTTGTACTGCCTAGGGAGGTGATGAGAGAGATAGCTGGACAGACCAAGCACGCTAAAGCAGAGAGGCTCTCTAGTCCTCTTCACGTTTCATATTGAGTGAATGGCTATATCTTAGGTGTTGTTAGGCTTGGTGATGAGCTGAGGTTACCCGGGTGAGCCCCAGTGATTGGGCCGTCTCCCTTGACTCTCCCGAGCACACAACTGCAGGGGCTCCTGATCACTCGCACCCATGGCACCCGGTGGCAACCACTCAAACAGCAATGCCTTTTGGCACAATGTTGCATCACTCAAGTGAGGGAGGCTCAACGACTAGCTGGCACAGCCAAAATTGGGTTTCGCCTGTGGGTCCCAAGTTACACGGACCCCTTTTGGGCCTCGAACTATGGATGAGTTCGCTCCTCTCAAAAGGGTGGACCACCGTGTAACTTCACAGGGTACTTAACCAAAATTGCCCTTATGTGTCAGTCAGTATGGTTGATACAACACTTGAGGTCCCTATTGCTGATGTCGTGCTGCGTGTTGCCACTCGGAGTACAGGGCCAGAGGTATCCGAGGCGCCCCCTTTCCAGTACATGTCGGGTAGGTCAGGCAGACGAGTCCAGCCCCCGAGAATTCCCCATGGATGACTCGTCAGCTTACTGCCGAGCACCAGGGGGCATGCTACCTGACAGGGAACATTGAGAGGGGACAACAGAAAGATTAAGCGTCTAGGATGAAGCAGCTTGTGGCTAGCATTACCTATGCCTATAGAGGAAGGAGAGGAAAAGGGTAACAAAATAAAATTGAAAATTGAAACAAAGTTAAAATGTCCTAATTGCGTAGGAAAATAAATGGAAAATTGTTTTAAATAGATTTAAAATCTAAGTAAATTAAATTTTGCTCAATAGGTGTAGCTAGACTTAACTACAGACTGGAGTAGATGAAATAAAACAAGCCCAAATAAAATAAATAAATAATTGCTGCAAATAACACGGTAAAATAAAATACACAAATCAACCAAAGCATGTGGGGGAGACCAAAGTAATTGATAGCTCAGCAGAAGGTGGAACAGAAAGAAACTGTAGAGGTAGGAGTTCTGTTACACTTTACACACACTGTCTCTAAGTGTCAGTCGGATGCTAACAGCTAACAGCTGAGGTAAGGGCTTTAGCTCCTATCCATGTAGGGCCGTTAGCGCGGTAGCTTTGGCTACATGCAATGGTCTGTTTACATTAGTCTGTGACGTATGCGCTGTCTTTAGTTTGAACCGGAAAGGGCTCGCTATCGCCATTCGGGGTCAGGCGTTGCTAAGAAACCGATGCACGCTTAACAACCGGTGTGTGCGCGAAGCACGTGAGCCAGATGTAAACATGCATGGGAATCTCGCGCTCATCCAGTCGAGCTGTCGTTCACACTTCATTCATAACTTACACAGCGCGTTCACTTCACAGACAATGGCAAAACATTACACCATTAAATCGACCAATTGCATCACATCAGTGGATTAATATGAATGCAATGACACGCGACAATAAGCAGATGAAATACTGTAGTGAGATTTTTTTTTTTTTTTATCACACAGCTAAAATTTAAGCCGCTGTCCTGAAGAGATTTATCTGTTCAGGAGAGACTTACGCGGTTTACAACGAAACCCGAAAGTGGGGATTTTCTTTACCCAATATCAAATAGATTTCATCTAAAACGCACTGCCGATCTGACATTTACTAGTTGGATATGGGACTTATGCTGTTCAAAACTGAAAATGGGGATTCTTCGCCCAAGATCATAACTTTAGTATATAAAAAAAAAAATAATTATATATATATTTATACGCACTGCCGATCTGGGATTTCTTCGCCAGCTATATGGGACTTGTGCGGTTGTTGCAACAATTACTTGATCAAGATTTTAAGACTCCCAGTTATCATTAATCCGACACTGACCTGCAGTAAGATTAATGTTGCTCGGGCGAGGGGGCACGCATTAGTTAGCTACGCTAATGGTTAAACCCCGGGAGTAATAGTCTAGTTGTATGGCATCGGAACACCAATGGCATCAATCTAGCTACATATAATATAAGGCCTTAATTTTAAGATAAGCGAGGAACATCGCTCGCTATCTTCTTCGCGCTAAAAGAGGGTTTCTTCGCTCGATTTAGGGCGGTTAAAGTAGCATTAAGACACACTATAAAAGGTTTCTTCGTTTTATAGGGTCAAATTTATAAACAGTTAACTTAAGCCATCTTCTTCGCGCTAAAAGAGGGTTTCTTCGCTCGATTTAGGGCGGTTAAAATAGCATTAAGACACACTATAAAAGGTTTCTTCGTTTTATAGGGTCAGATTTATAAACTACAGTTAACTTAAGCCATTAACAGTGGCTGGTTTCTCAGCGAGCAACTCGTGAACTGTTAAGGCACGGAAAGTGGGCGTGTAGCCTACATTCATTCACAAAAAGACGCAGTTGGATAGTAGTCTTGGTTTGAATAAACACACATAAGAAACACATAATTGTTACTGAGTCTGCTCACAGAACTAGGTTTAAAACGTTGCCCGCATTCTCCACCATCTGTAGCATATTTGCTTTATGAGATGAACATAATAAATCATAACGGGTTATCAATTATATATCCATCTTCAGGAATTAGCTATAGTATTAATAGTACAATAGAATGATTAGTTCGTCCGCAGTACGGACCCTTCTATTGACTTTGAGAAAAATTATTCCTCTGGCCACGACAAATAATTTTCTTAACGAAGCAGTGCTCCGAGCATTGTTGCAAGATCGGACGTTAAAGTGACTTAGTTCTGAGAGCAGCAGACACAGACAACCAAGCGTGAATACATATGGATGTTTATTAAACTACACTACAGGGGAACATGAAACATAGAACTAGACACAGACATACACACATTAAACATGGATGCCAAGGCAAGGAAGGCATAGAGAGAGAGAGAGAGAGAGAGAGAGAGAGAGAGAGAGAGAGAGAGAGAGCGAGAGAGAGAGCGCTCGCGCGCAAGAGAACCATGGCAGGATTTTAACTAACTAAAACCTGGGTTTGAGCCATTAGAAAATCATATCACCTTAATTAAAAGGGGTCGAAGCCTAGAAGCGCATCTAGATAGTTAACAAGCGGTTACTTGCATGGTTTTTGTGGGTGCTGAGTAAAGTATCCTGGTGCATGTATAATGCGTAGATTCCCGGGGGGGATTCCTTTTGGAGTAAAAGCTTCGTCCTTCCAGCCATGATTAGTCCGAAGTGAGTTCCCAAAGTTACCGAACTTAAAATTGCCAGAAGATCGGGCTCCCCCGGAAGGGGAGCCGCGAGGTTTCCCAGGTGATCTCCAGGGCACTTTTTGGTAGAAGAGAGAGAGAGAGAGCGCGTGGGCTCTTTAAAGTCTGCGAAGAGTCACGCCTTTCAGGATGGGCTTGACCAATGAGAAAGGCTGAATTTCCAAGCGGGAGTTTTGGAAATACTGGGGGTTTTATGGCCCTTTGTCTGAGAGCATGGTAATTTCCAAAAGGGGTTGGATTGGAAGTTATTATACAAACTATTAAAGATTCTTAGGACACTGATATGTTGCATAGGTATCAACATGTAATATTCACTCTCAGTTAGATCATCCGAAGACGAATTGATAGAGACCAAACATGTTACAGTCAGAGTGATATTAACTATTGATCTATTATAAGCATGCATAAAACAGTATTAAAATACACAAAAACAGTAATAATATACACAATGACTTAATGATATGTGTGCTCATTCAAAGAAAGGTTTTCCTATGAATTAATTAGAGAAGAGTCCATTTTATGGCATAAATGTCCTTTTCCTAAAGTGGATATGAAGTGAGTGTTTCTTGACCATTTTGCATTCCTTTGCGCAATAAAACTAATGTTATCTGATGGGTTGCCATGGCACCGGGGGTGCTCTGGCGGCGTCTGCAGACATAGGGGCACCTAAGAATGTGTATTGGGTGAGGGGTCTGTGATTATTTGTTAATCTAATAACTAGTTTCATTTGTTAAATCAAATGAGAAATTGTGTCTGATTGGTCCAAATGCTACAAAAATATATTACAGTGCTCATAAACGCACACAAAACTCAAGTGCATACGGAGGTAGGGGTTCTAGCAGACCAATCACAGCGCTTGCGGTCCGCGTAGAATTGACGCGCTGTTAGATTTTTGGAGAGGTGCACGACAGGTACGGCGTAGGTTACGGCGCAGGCCTGTGTGTCTCTGCGTAGGCTACGGCGTAGGTTCGACGCAGAAGTATAAATTGGGCTTAACTCACTAGTTTATACAACAATAATTCGGTCTTAACTCAACAAACACGAGATCTAATTTCACCATAAGGTTGTGCTTTGCAACAAAACTGTTACAAGTACAAGTTATTATTTATTTCCATCATTTGGGTTAATTTTGGGCCCTGTAATTAGCCAACGTAATTTACATATGTGTAGGTAGTTTCAAAGACAAACATTTGCCATTTGCTATAACTCTGTTATGTGACAAAGCATATAATTCGAGGCAGTAACCAAGGAGCTAATTGTTCCTCCCTTAGATTAGATTAGATTAGATTAATATAGAGTCTAATGAGTCATGACAGACAGTTAGCATGTAAGGGCATGTTTATTTAAATTTGCAATTCATAAGAGTTATATTGTAGCCTACGGACTTTCGATGTCAATTTCAATTGCAATTCAATTGCAATTTCAGGGGCACTTCTAAAATATTTTGGAGCATCCTCTGCCACTGGTCAGGATGAGCCACCCACCTCCCCCACAAGACAAGACTCTGCTGGGATGGTCTCTACCCTTCAGGATGAGCTACCATCTATGTCCTCAGCTACTCATATGTCTCCACAAATATCTGATATTGAGGATGAAGACCTCTTTGCCTCTACTTCTACCCAGCATGAGCCTTCAGGTGGGTTTTTGCATGTCCCTCTGTGTGTGTGTGCACGTGCAGTGGAGTGCGTTTGGGCTTCCCGCACACTCGCATGAATTTCTAGCAGCACCCGTTGTAACTGCCAGCATTAATGCAGGGAAGTGAGTGCATCTTGATATGGCTGACTTAAGGCTACTACTTTTTACAATGTGCCTTATAACAACTATAAAGAGCGTGTTTAAAGAGGCTATACAGACCGGTAGGATCTACAAACAAACATGGACTATATACAGTCGTGGCCAAAAGTTTTGAGAATGTCATAAATATTAATTTTCACAAAGTCTGCTGCTTCAGTGTTTTTAGATCTTTTTGTCAGATGTTACTATGGTATACTGAAGTAAAATTACAAGCATTTCATAAGTGCCAATGGCTTTCATTGACAATTACATTAAGTTTAAGCAAAGACTCAATATTTGCAGTGTTGACCCTTCTTTTTCAAGACCTCTGCAATTCGTCCTGGCATGCTGTCAATCAACTACTGGGCTACATCCTGACTGATGGCAGCCCATTCTTACATAATCAATGCTGGGAGTTTGTCAGAATTTGTGGGTTTTTGTTTGTCCACCCGCCTCTTGAGGATTGACTGCAAGTTCTCAATGGGATTAAGTTCGGGGGAGTTTCCTGGTCATGGACCCAAAATTTCAATGTTTTGTTCCCCAGGCCACTTACTTATCACTTTTGCCTTATGGCAAGGTGCTCCATCATGCTGGAAAAGGCATTGTTCGTCACCAAACTGTTCTTGGATGGTTGGGAGAAGTTGCTCTCGGAGGATGTTTTTGTGTCATTCTCAAAACTTTGGTCTCCTAAAGTTGATTCAGCTGTGGGATCAGGGCACCTCCAGTGCAGAGCTTGCTCAGGAATGGCAGTGGGCAGATGTGAGTGCATCTGCACGCACAGTGAGGCCAAGACTTTTGGAGGATGGCCTGGTGTCAAGAAGGCCAGCAAAGAAGCCACTTCTCTCCAAAAAAAACATCAGGGACAGATTGATCTTCTGCAGAAAGTATCGTGAATGGACTGCTGAGGACTGGGGTAAAGTCATATTCTCCGATGAAGCCCCTTTCCGATTGTTTGGGGCCTCTGGAAAAAGGCTTGTCAGGAGAAGAAAAGGTGAGCGCTACCATCAGTCCTGTGTCATGCCAACAGTAAAGCATCCTGAGACCATTCATGTGCGGGGTTGCTTCTCATCCAAGGGAGTGGGCTCGCTCACAATTCTGCCCAAAAACACAGCCATGAATAAAGAATGGTACCAAAACACCCTCCAACAGCAACTTCTTCCAACAATCCAACAACAGTTTGGTGAAGAACAATGCATTTTCCAGCACGATGGAGCACCGTGCCATAAGGCAAAAGTGATAACTAAGTGGCTCGGGGACCAGAACGTTGAAATTTTGGGTCCATGGTCTGGAAACTCCCCAGATCTTAATCCCATTGAGAACTTGTGGTCAATCCTCAAGAGGCGGGTGGACAAACAAAAACCCACTAATTCTGACAAACTCCAAGAAGTGATTATGAAAGAATGGGTTGCTATCAGTCAGGATTTGGCCCAGAAGTTGATTGAGAGTATGCCCAGTCGAATTGCAGAGGTCCTGAAAAAGAACGGCCAACACTGCGAATACTGACTCTTTGTATAAATGTCATGTAATTGTCGATAAAATCCTTTGAAACGTATGAAGTGCTTGTAATTATATTTCAGTACATCACAGAAACAACTGAAACCAATATCTAAAAGCAGTTTAGCAGCAAACTTTGTGAAAACTAATATTTATGTTATTCTCAAAACTTTTGGCCACGACTGTATATGACGCTGTGCCCAAACAACATTCAGCGGATGATAATTCCATTAATACAGATTTTTCGAGTCTCGTAAGGGCTCTAGGGCAGGATGAGTGGATTTCATTTCAAAATCAAGAAAAAGTTTGGAGAAACACCTTGGATATGAAACACTTTGAGGACAGGTACAACTTCGTTTTCTCTGGAGAAACGCCGATAAAATGGATTAAACTCATATGTATCCTAAATGGAGTTTATTTCAAGAACGGAACTTTTTCTACTACTTGGCGAAATGGGAGACCATTTGGACTACCTTTTTTAAAGTTTACAACCCGTGTATTGAAGAAAATGCCATTAATCAACAGAGGCCTCCCTCGAGTTCAAACCCGGGATTCCCTTGGAAGCTGGATTGAGGCGGAGCTGCGCTTCTTGCGGGACGTCGTTCAGCCGGCACTTGGGGCGTCACAGAGTACAACTCAAGAACAAAAGCAGGTGGGCAAAGACAAACTGGCATATTTATGGCAAAATAGAAAAGCTAAAGCAATTCAAGTTATTCTTAACAATAGTAATTATCCAAGTGCACCGGTCTGTACAAATAGCAAGCAGCCTGTGCAAAAGTATTATACTTCCAAATGTGTGCCTGAAAGACCAGGAAGTACATTAAGGGTGCCGCCATGGACAGGCTCATTAAATCCGGTGCAATATAGTCAACTGAACTCCTCGCTATTTACTGTCAGTGAGGTAGAGAAAGTGATTACTGGTGTGTTTAGCTGGTTTTGCTGATCAGCCAGCTGAAACGTGGCATTGGAGATCGATTGCTTCCTCTGAGATCGATTGCTTCAGTCTGTTGCACGCTGCTGAGAGGTTTGTGATTGTAGCTCCGTGTAGCTTCGCTTTTTATTGAATCTCTACCTTACTTTCACTCCTTTTTTTTTCTAAAGTGATAACATATAATTTAATTCCCACCATATTTCAGGTGCTATCCTTCAAACTAATCTAACTAATTTGATCGTTCGCTTTTAAAACCGCGAGTGCAGCTTGTTAGCCCGTTAGCTTGTCACTCGCGGTTCCATTTGCATTTCGCGCCTATTATTTTTTTATTTTTATTTTTTCCTCGCTCCGTTTTTCACAAGCTCATCAAACAACAGTGGTAAGTGGTAAGTTAAGTTGGTGTCATTCATCAATCACGGTGAGTAATGGCTTCTTCTCCTGCTATTGTTGTTTGCACTGTCTGCCACATGTATAGTTTATCTGTCTCTGTCAGCAGCGAGGGATTCACATGTGATAAATGCAGGGAAATAGTTAGGCTGACAGAGAAGGTTTTAGAATTAGAGACACGCATCCAAACTTTAATTGAGGGTAGTAAGAATGTGAGGGCTGTAGATACTGCTTTGGATGCGACTAGTTCAGGGAGTCCTGTACATTGTTCGGTTTCGGTTGAGCCCGTGCAGCAGGGCAGCTGGGTGACATTGAGGCGGCATAGTCGCGGGTCAAAACACCACTCTTCCGTTCCGATCAGAACATCAAACAGGTTCTCCCCACTCAGTGAAGCACCCACTGAGAAACCTGATGAAAGTGCTCTAGTTATTGGCGATTCTATTGTACGGAACGTGAAAATAGAGACACCAGCCACCATAGTCCATTGTTTACCAGGAGCCAGAGCGCCTGACATCTTGGCAAATTTAAAAGTGCTGGCTAATGCTAAACATAAATTCAGTAAGATTGTTATCCACGTCGGCGCTAATGATGTTCGACTCCAGTCGGAGATCACTAAAAATAATGTTAAAGAGGTGTGTGAACTTGCAAGTACGATGTCAGACACTGTAATATGCTCTGGTCCCCTCCCTGCTTACCGGGGTGATGAGATTCATAGCAGACTGTCGTCACTTAATGGCTGGATGTCTAAGTGGTGCCCGCAAAATAACATAGGCTTTATAGACAATTGGATGAGTTTTTGGGGCAGACCTGACCTGTTGAAAAGAGATGGTGTTCATCCCTCCTGGGGTGGTGCCGCTCTTCTCTCTAGAAATATGGCACATAGTCTTAGAGTTTGTACTTGACTAACTGGAGCCCAGGTCAGGAAGCAGACAGACTGGCTAAACCGATCGTCTGCTAGCCGCCTCACGTCACAGAAGTCAGCTAACTCTCAGCACATAGAAACTTTTTCACCTAGATATCACTCTATAGAGACTGTGTCTGTTCCCCGAACTAGAAAAAGAACTAGAAAATACAGAAAACATCCAAACCAATGTAATAGTAACAATTTAATTGATGTTCAACAAATAAAAAAACAATATAATACAGATAAAGACTTGATAAAGCTTGGCTTATTGAATATTAGATCCCTTTCTTCAAAAGCACTTTTTGTAAATGATATGTTCACTGACCATAAACTAGATGTGCTTTGTCTGACAGAAACCTGGCTAAAACAAGATGATTACATTACTTTAAACGAGTCTACACCCCAAGATTACTGTTACAAGCATGAACCGCGTCCAAAAGGTAAAGGGGGAGGTGTTGCTACAATTTATAGAAATATTTTCAGTATCTCTCAAAGGTCGGGCTTCAAGTATAATTCGTTTGAAGTAATGGTGCTCCATATAACGTTATCCAAAGAAACAAGCGTTAATGATAAATCCTCTGTGATGTTTGTACTGGCTACTGTATACAGGCCACCAGGGCACCATACAGACTTTATTAAAGAATTTTCTGATTTTCTGTCGGAGTTAGTGCTGACTGCAGATAAAGTCCTAATTGTTGGTGATTTTAATATCCATGTTGATAATGAAAAAGATTTGTTGGGATCAGCATTTATAGACATTTTAAACTCTATTGGTGTTAAACAACATGTGTTAGGACCTACTCATTGTCGAAATCATACTCTAGATTTAATACTGTCACATGGAATTGATGTTAGTGGGGTTGAAATTTTGCAGCAGAGCGATGATATCTCAGATCATTATCTAGTCTCCTGTATATTCCATATAGCTAAAGCTGTAAAGCCAACTTCTTGTTACAAATATGGTAGAACCATTACCTCCACCACAAAAGATTGCTTTATAAATAATCTTCCTGACTTATCTCAGTTCCTCAGTTTATCCAATAGCTCAGAACAACTAGATGATGTAACAGGAACTATGGACTCTCTCTTTTCTAGCACTTTAGATGCGGTTGCTCCTTTACGCTTAAGGAAGATTAAGGATAAGAGTCCAACACCGTGGTATAATGAGCACACTCGCGCCCTAAAGAGAGCAGCCCGGAAAATGGAGCGCAGCTGGAGGAAAACTAAATTAGAGGTATTTCGTTTAGCTTGGCGGGAAAGTACCCTATCCTACAGAAAAGCATTAAAAACTGCTAGATCCGATTACTTTTCGTCTCTTCTAGAAGTAAGCAAACATAACCCTCGGTATTTATTCAATACAGTGACTAAATTAACGAAAAATAAAGCATCAACAGGTGTTGGCATTTCCCAAGAGCATAGCAGTAATGACTTTATGAACTATTTTACTTCCAAGATCGATACTATCAGAGATAAAATTGTATCCTTGCAGCCGTCAGCTACAGTATCGCATCAGATAGCACACTATAGATCCCCTGAGGAACTATTCTGTTCATTCTCTACTGTAGGAGAGGAAGAATTGTATAAACTTGTTAAATCATCTAAACCAACAACATGTATGTTAGACCCGATTCCATCGAAACTACTAAAAGAGCTGCTTCCAGAAGTCATAGATCCTCTTTTGGCTATTATTAATTCATCATTGTCATTAGGATATGTCCCCAAAACCTTCAAATTGGCTGTTATTAAGCCTCTCATTAAAAAACCACAACTTGACCCCAAAGACCTAGTTAATTATAGACCGATCTCAAATCTCCCTTTTCTGTCAAAGATACTAGAAAAGGTAGTATCCTCACAATTATATTCCTTCCTAGAGAAAAATGATATCTGTGAGGAATTCCAGTCAGGATTTAGATCATATCATAATACTGAGACTGCTCTCATTAGAGTTACAAATGACCTGCTTCTATCATCTGATCGTGGTTGTATCTCTTTATTAGTTCTACTGGATCTTAGCGCTGCGTTCGACACTATCGACCACAACATTCTTTTAAATAGACTACAAAACTTTGTTGGCATTAGCGGAAGCGCCTTAGCATGGTTCAAATCATACTTATCTGACCGCCATCAGTTCGTAGCAGTGAATGAAGAGGTATCATATCGATCACAAGTACAGTATGGAGTACCTCAAGGCTCAGTACTAGGGCCGTTACTTTTCACGCTTTACATGTTACCCTTGGGAGATATTATCAGGAGACATGGTGTTAGCTTTCACTGTTATGCTGATGATACTCAGCTCTATATTTCTTCGCGGCCCGGTGAAACATACCAAATTGAGAAACTAACGGAATGCATAGTCGATATAAAAAACTGGATGACGAGTAATTTTTTACTGCTAAATTCTGAAAAAACAGAGGTGTTAGTTATCGGACCTAAAAACCCCACATGTAACAACCTAGAACATTATCTAACACTTGATGGCTGCTCTGTAAATTCTTCTTCATCAGTCAGGAACCTAGGTGTGCTGTTCGATAGCAATCTTTCATTTGAAAGCCATGTTTCTAGCATCTGTAAAACTGCGTTTTTTCATCTCAAAAACATATCTAAATTACGACCTATGCTCTCAACGTCAAATGCAGAAATGTTAGTTCATGCGTTTATGACCTCAAGGCTAGACTACTGTAATGTTTTATTGGGTGGTTGTTCTGCACGCTTGATCAACAAACTACAGTTAGTCCAAAATGCAGCAGCTAGAGTCCTTACTAGAACCAGGAAATATGATCATATTAGCCCGGTCCTGTCAACACTGCACTGGCTCCCTATCAAACATCGGATAGATTTTAAAATCTTGTTAATTACTTATAAAGCCCTGAATGGTTTAGCTCCTCAGTACTTGAGCGAGCTCTTATCGCATTATAGTCCTCCACGTCCGCTGCGTTCTCAAAACTCTGGCCGTTTGATAATACCTAGAATATCAAAAACGACTGTGGGCGGCAGATCCTTTTCCTATTTAGCACCCAAACTCTGGAACAATCTACCTAACACTGTTCGGGAGGCAGACACACTCTGTCAGTTTAAATCTAGATTAAAGACCCATCTCTTTAACCTGGCGTACACATAACACACTAATACGCTTCTATTATTCAAATCCGTTAAAGGATTGTTAGGCTGCATTAATTAGATCAACCGGAACCGGGAACACTTCCCACAACACACGGTGTACTCGTTACATCGTAAGTAGAATGGCATCTACGCTAATATTTGTCTGTTTCTTTCCTATGATCAGATGGTGGATCAGCACCAAGAGATGATGTCTGCAGCCCTGATCATCAGCGGAGACCAGGACACCCAGATGACCCCCGGAGACCTCGATTAAAATACATTAAAACTAAAACATATAACTAAAAATATAATAAAATACCTAACTACATAATACTACTATCGTTAGAACCTGAAACTTTTGAACTGTGGGTGTCGTCTGGTCAGAGGAGAACTGGCCCCCCGACTGAGCCTGGTTTCTCCCAAGGTTTTTTTCTCCACTCTGTCACAGAGGGAGTTTTGGTTCCTTGCCACTGTCGCCTCTGGCTTGCTCAGTTGGGGACACCTAATTTCTAGCGATTATCGCCGATTTGATTGCTCATATACTATTTAAACTAAACTGAGCTAGACAATGACATCTCTGAATTCAATAATGAAATGCCTTTGACTGAAAATTGAATGTTTAATCTTATTATATATTACTGACACTCTGTCCTCCAATTTGATACTGTTAAGTGCTTTGACACAATCTGTATTGGTAAAAGCGCTATATAAATAAAGGTGACTTATGACTTATTACTAATTTACCAAATAATAAAGCAAGTGGATCCGATGGTGTGACGTATGAAACGCTGAAATCTGGTAAAAGCACGTTGTGCCCAGTTCTGACTAATATATTTAACATCTGTTTTGAGAATGGTAAAGTACCAGAAGCATGGGGCATTGATCCATCGAATCCCCAAGAAAGATAATATTCCCGATGACCCGTCAACTTGTAGAGATATATCCCTGCTACCGACAGTTTATAAGGTATTCATGAAATGTTTGCTTTCAAGAATCCTCCCCTGGTTGGTGGAGACAGGAATACTCTCATCAAAACAGAAAGCATATATCAATAGACAGGGAATGAATGAGCACGTCTTTGGTTTGAAAACAGGAATTGATGATTTTAAACATTCATCTGCAAGATGAATGCAAGAAACATACAAAGTGTGCAGCGTTTTATGAAAGACGGAGTGGAGGAAATAGATGGTATAGATCAAAGTCTGATGAACTTTGTATTAGCACATAAACCTATCCGTCTATATGAACGTCATGAAACCTATCCTTATCTGGGGCATAAATTCAACGTGAGCGGTGACTGAGAGGAACAGGTTACAGAGCTGTGCCATGAATTTACCCGAAGACTTGCATTGATTGATTCGTCCCCTCTTCCCATAATGATGAAGATTGAGGCTATCTGATTGATTGCAATAGCCAAAATTCAACATTTCTTTATGAATGTTCATATTCCACAATGCACACTTTCAATATTGAATGATGAAATGCTAAAGCTAGTGAGAAAATCGCTCTGTCCCAATAGTCATACAACCCGAGATATTATTTTCCAGTCGCGTCGAGACGGAGGTCTCGGTGTTCCAAACATTGAATGGATTTATACTGCCTCCAGAATAGGTCATCTTCTTAACATGCTGAATAACGACGATACATCTGTCAGAGAATTGGCACGTGAGTCACTTTTTCTTCATTTACAGCGGCGCAAAATACCGGCTGCTTCGTGCAACGAGCCACAGTTTCTTGGACTTAAATTAAAACAGAACGGAAAATTGGACATCAACACAGCCGGATTTGGAGTACGCTCTGATTGTCTGGACCTAAATGATCTTTGCCAGCGTATAGGACTGCAGCTCTCTTGGCAAGGACCAGACGGAGCGGTAGTGGTCCTTAATGAGAATATAATAACAGATCCGCATATCTCTACTCTAGCGGTACTCCACACAGAAGGTACATCTCGTCAACTATCGACCAATAATGTAAGAGTCTCACTTCTTCATCTCAGAAAAAACTCAAAGTGCTCAGCATTGGATGGGCTTGAAATTACAGGGAAAATTAGCACTTCTTCAATCAGCTGACCATTCAGTATCCCATTCTGTTTTGACGAACTTTTCAATCTCAGAGGATATTAACATTTTTATGATTAAAGCACGACTACAATGTCTTCCAACTATACATAATTTGTCAATATGGTACCCGTCAAAATACAACTCCTTCTGTCTGTTACACCAAAATCAACAAAAAAAAATGAAACCGTCGCTCACATCTTAAATGGATGTTGTTGTTATAAAGGACTTTATGTGTCCAGACACGATTGACTGGTTGATTTGATTGTAAAGGATTTGAAAATAATACATAAAGATAGTAAGATTTATCAGCATACTACTGTTGAACTGAACTGGTTCTATCACAATACATCTGACAGAGACTATTTTAAAAACATTCCAAATACTCCTGACATTGTGATAGTAAACGAGGCTTTGAGCACTGTATTTGTTATTGAAGTTGGCTGTTGTTTTGACTTGTATTTCGATACTTGTTATCTTTCTAAATTGTTCAAATATAAGCCATTGGTTGAAGCCATCCATCAACTTGACTATCAGTGTAAATTGATTATTCTAATATTTGGAAGTTTAGGTCATGTGCACAAGAATGTGATTAAAGGACTGCAGTTGGGTGGATTGCAAAAAAAGAAAGCAAAAAAACTTGCTAAAATTTGTTCAGTTTCAGCCATTATAGGGAGTATGCAAATATGGAAACAAAGATGTTTTGTCTATCCTTGAGTGTTGGTTGTTATAAATATAAGGACTTATGAATGTATGTTAGCCATGTG
Source organism: Acrossocheilus fasciatus (assembly GCA_036784905.1). Classification (NCBI taxonomy): domain Eukaryota; kingdom Metazoa; phylum Chordata; class Actinopteri; order Cypriniformes; family Cyprinidae; genus Acrossocheilus; species Acrossocheilus fasciatus. The sequence goes on along the minus strand of CM071950.1, from coordinate 855,689 downwards.
AACCTGTCATCTTGCAAACTGACTTCCCAAGGTGTTTGGATTCCGTTTTTTTGTTGCTTGTTTTATGGATCCAAATAAAAGAAGAAAATGTGTGTGTGTGTGTGTATTTGTGTAGAGGGGGTATGCCTAGGCTACAAGACAACTGGACAACTGCAATTTAATGTAATTTTAATATTTCTGATAATTTCTGAGTAGGCCTATGTGTTATGTTCCACTGCTATGTGCTTTGAGTAATGTGCCAATATGTTGTCTGATAGAAATGCCTGGAGCTGAATCCCCACTCAGCCCCACTGCTGAGTATGAGCCTCTGTCAACTGACCCTGCTAACTGGCCCTCACCTCTGACTGACAGGATTCGGACTGAGTTGGTTCGCAGAGGACCAAGTAGGTTGCCACCTGACTTAGTGGTGAAAAGATGGCAAGAAGTTGGCTGATGTATTCCATGAAGAACAACAGCTTCTTTTGCTTCTGCTGCAAATTGTTTTCCAAGAGGAACATTCACTTTAGAAGTTCAGGAACGGCAAATTGGAAACATGCGAGCACTCACCTCACATCACATGAAAACAGTCCAGAACACCTCAATTGCATGAAAGCATGGAAGGAACTGGCAGTGAGGTTAAGAAGTGGGGAAACTATTGATAAGCAGCAGGTGGCACTTCTGGAGGCTGAGAGAGTGAGATGGAGAGCAGTGCTGACACGTCTCACTGCTATTGTGCAGTCACTGGCAATACTAAATTTGGCTCTAAGGGGACATACAGAAACACTGTTCTCACCATCAAATGGGAATTTTCTCAAAGAGGTCGAACTTATAACCAGGTTTGATCCCTTTATGAAAGATCACCTTAACCGTGTTGAAAGAGGAACAGCAAGTCACAACAGCTACCTAGGCCATCATGTGCAGAATGAGCTGATTTGTTGAGCAGCAAAATCATATCTGCCATAGTGGATGACATCAAGCAGGCAAAGTTTTTTTTCAATAATTCTGGACTGCACCCCAGATATAAGCCACACAGAACAGTTGTCAGTGGTCATTAGAGTGGTGTCACTGATGGAGAAGCCACATATCAGGGAACATTTTATGGGATTTTTGGAGGTAGAGGAGTCCACAGGACAGCACTTGGCATCCATGATCCTGACGAGACTTGAGGAGTTGGGAATTCCTTTTGAAGACTGCAGAGGATAATCATATGACAACGGGGCAAACATGAAAGGCAAAAATAAGGGAGTTCAAGCCAGGCTCTTAGAAAAGAATCCCCGAGCTCTGTTTGTGGGGCGCATACACTGAATTTATTTGTGTGTGATGCTGCTAAGGGATCTGTTGATGCTATGAGCTACTTTGGTGTCCTGCAAAAGCTTTACACATTATTTTCAGCCTCCTCCCAAAGATGGGCCATACTCAAGAACCATGCGAGCATCACCTTAAAGATATGGGCAGAAACAAGGTGGGAGAGCAAGGTCAAGAGTGTCAAGCCCATGAGGTACCAGGGAGCTGCCGTGAGAGAGGCTTTAATTGAGGTGAGCATCCACATGGACTTTCACACTACACTTCACAATGGACTCCAATTCCCATCATCCAACACGGATCACAGCTGTCACCAATCACTCATTGCATCAATCACACACACACCTGATCCCACGCACACACTAATCACACACGCTATTTATACCCTGAACATTCTCTCCCTCGTGGCCGAGTATTGTTTGCGTTTACTGCTCCCCTAGCTGTAGCAACTTTCAGAGCCCTTGTTAGTGTCTTAGTCTTGCCTGTTCTCCCGTGTTTTGTCTCTAGCCTGTGTTCCCTGGATTAACCCTTGCCTTGCCGTTTGGACATCATTTGCACAAAAGTTTAACTCTTCTGAAAAAAACGCCCTATGTCAAGTGCCTTTTTGACAGCTGACCAATGACAAGCGAGTGGCGAGTCGTTTCCATAACAACAAAAACAACAAGAAAAAAGGAGAAGATAGCCGGTAGACAGATCGTACTAGTTTCGGAGCACAGGGAATAGTATGAAACCGTGCATCATCCAACCGGAGCTCCTGGACTAAATTGTTAAATTGTTATCCCACAAACGCCGTTGTGAACCGACACCCTCCCCGTTAACTTCATTTCTGCAGCACACAGCGCTAGCTAGCTACCGTTGCAGCTGTTGTTATAGCAACAAAAGACGCTCTCGGCTGCTATTTGTAACCAAAACACTGCCAGCTTTTTATTTTACTAAAAAAGAGCACACGTTAAGGCAGAAATACATGCAGAAATAAACACGACACTATAGATTATATAAGATAACAAACACACAATTATGATAGGATATGGTTTATATGTGATTTTCTTGAGCATAACATATTTTAACAACAGTAAACGACCAAATTTCACATGTGATCGTAAAAGGAAGTTATTAGAAACACTCGATGGTGGTTTGAAGTGAGTTCTGAGTAAAAGTGTACTATTAATCTAAAAGATTGTCTTATGAAGCATGATGCTAATATTAGCTCTAATGCACCTACAGAACAGGTCCAATTCTTCTTCATAAGGCATTTTGTCATAATACTTCACGTAAGGTCGCAAGAAAATGTTTTGGTCTCCCAACAGATATTATACTGACTATAAGTAACTTTGAAAGAACATGTCAACTTAATCTAACCCTAACCCTACCAGTCAACTAATACACTACTAACACTCTAATGAGAGTCAGTAGAAATGTAGGTGCAATGTTACTTATAGTCAATAGAATGTGTTAAAGGGACCATCAAAATAAAGTGAAACCTTTAATTCTGTTTGAGGGTGTACAATTTTATTTGCCCTTTTGTTTGTCTTGATTGGGTATGTTTTTACCTTGTTTTATATTTGTTATACAGCACTTTGGTTGCAACTCATGTTGTTTTAAATGTGCTTCATAAATAAATAAACTAAACTAAACTAAACTAAATCAAGCTGTGTTTCCACTGTAGGGCAAGTAGCCCCGCAGCACAAACATGGAAGTGGAAGCATCATGGTATGGGGCTGTTTTTCTTCTCATGGTACTGGCAGAATCCATGTTATTGAAGGGAAGATAAATGGAGCCATGTACTGGGAAATTCTTGAGGTGAATCTGTTACCATCCGCCAGGATGATGAGGATGAGACATGGATGGACATTCCAGCAGGACAATGATCCAAAACATACTGCAAAGGAGACTCGGAATTGGTTCCAGAAGAAGAACATAAAGTTGTTGGGACAGCCCAGTCAATCACCAGACTTAAACCCAATAGAGAATTTATGGAAGGAACTGAAGATCAAGATTCACAAGACGAACCTAGCCCTAGCCTAGACGCTCAGGCCCTAGCCCAGCACGTCCGACAGTTTAACAGAATTACCGGCCCGAGTCGAGCCCGTCTTTTTTTTTTTCCCTTCTTGGCCATGGTGGAGAGTTTGGAATCTGACTGATTGATTGCTTCTGTAGACAGATGTCATTTATACAGGTAACGAACTGAGATTAGGAGCACTCCCTTTAAGAGAGTGCACCTAATCTCAGCTCCTTACCTGTATAAAAGACACCCGGGAGCCAGAAATATTGCTGATTGATAAGGGATCAAATACTTATTTCACTCATTAAAATGCAAATCAATTTATAACTTTTTTTGAAGTGCGTTTTTCTGGATTTTTTATTTTATTTTATTTTTTTACAAAATCAGCAGGGGATCAATTTTTCCCCCTCACTGTACATAAATAAATACACATGCATCTCAGTCACTTGCAATATTTTATCTGTTTTGCATGTTAATGTTAGGTTACAGTGGACAGTGGAAACACGGCTTATTAGAACTGTTCTATCCTCCCCATCAATTCTGGACATATGGTAGGCATCAGACTTGACCTGGGCATTTAACTTACAGAAACCAGTGTAGATTAGCATTTCTGTCTCGATTGTCTGTTGGACTGTTTGCTTGTGAATTGACCATTGCCTTCATTGCTGACCATGTTTGTGCCAGTTGTTTTGGATCTGTTAAATAAATTCTTCTGCAAAATGGATTCTAACCAAAATACAAGCTTGAGATCATTACAGAATACTTTGCCAAATCTGAATTCAGTGGAAGTGTAACAGGTCCAAGCAGCCTTCAACTATCAGAGCAAAGTCTTACAAGGATTTCAAGCCCAACTCACCAGTGTGCGTGCCGCCAATGAACATCTTTAGTTAATATATTAAATTACTCCTATCTATCGGAGCCAACCCTTGTGAAATTTGTCCTACCAGACAAATGTGATGGTTCAGCGAATAAATGTAAAGGGTTTTTGTGACAAAACTATATATATTTCTCCAACCACCCTGAGGCTTTCTGTCTAATTTATTGTCTCTGAAAAAGCGCTGAATTGGGTGTTACCTGTCTGGGACACAGATAACAAGGTACAGACATTGTTTAATTATTTCTCTAATCAGATTCAAGAAGTGTTTGAATATCCAGTGCTTCTGTACAACTGTTGCACTTATGCCAGGGAAAGCAATCAGCTTCTGAGTATGCTGTCTAATTCTGTGTGCTAAAAAAGGAGAGATAAGGAGAGAGGGAAAGCTGCAGGGCACTTGTCCTAATGGTCCTGGCATACGCCATTTTGCATGTCTTCTAATTTGCTTAAATCCCTGTACCAGTAGTGAAGAGAGCACAAAACACCAAAGTGGAATACGGAGAAAGTTCACAGTTCACAGTTCGCGTGCCACGCTGTGGACTGGCATTCATTCACATGTTTTATTGAAAGTTGCTTGTGGAGTACACCAGCGAAAGGTTGATCGATGGTTTTGAAAATATCATTTTCCAGATGGTGCTATTGGTCAACTTATGCTTGTCTCCCGAGACCCGAAACACCTGTTTACCTTTTCAGGGAATACAGCAGACTAACATGAGTGGTGAACAGGTGAGTTTCTGTCTTACTATATGTATAATTAACCATTTAGATGTTTTCACAAAGCGACCCTACTACAGTGTCAGTGAAATTCACAATAAGTAAAATTGTTAACATGATTGATTAGTTCAAAAATCAGTAGTGACATGGCTAAACATTTAACTAGGCAGTCTTTCTCTATAAAAACTGATCCATTCTCTGTACCTCTTATCATCTGTTGGATCGCAGGATATAGAATATACAGGCTACATATGTTGATACAATTGTTCAACATTCAAAAAAATGCAGGTGCATAACAATAGAGAGAAATGTTGTAGGCTACCTCTGCAGTAAAAGTTTAAACAGGTATAAAACTACACATAGACAACCTACTGAAAGGAGTGGGCTAATCTAATTATACAAATAGGCTACTATAATCAAACTAGTTTAAGTTCAGGTGAGCTTTATTGTGATTCAGCAATATAAATGTACCAAAATATAATCTAAACATCGATATCCCTTATGAAAATTAACCATGGTTTTACTAAATAAATACCATGGTATTTGTAGTAAAGCTGCCATTACAGAAATGGTAACCTTAAAAAACAAAACAAAACAAAAACATGGTTACCACACTTTTACTATAGTAAAACCAACTTTATTTTTCGTAAGGGATATCATAGTTTATTATCATATTTATGTTTATGGTTACACCTTATTTCGATAGTCCAGTTTAGACATTCTACTAACCATAAGTACCTTTGTAACCACATGTCAACTACATGTCAACTAATTCTCATTAATTAGCAACTACATGTCTACGAACTCTCAGTAGGGTAGGTTTAGGGTCAGTAGAATAAGTTGACATATGTGACCCTGGACCACAAAACCAGTCTTAAGTGTCAATTTTTCAAAATTGAGATGTATACATCATCTGAAAGCTGAATAAATAAGCTTTCCATTGATGTATGGTTTGTTAGGATCTGACAATATTTGGCCGAGATACAACTATTTGACAATCTGGAATCTGAGGGAGCAAAAAAATCTAAATATTGAGAAAATCACCTTTAAAGTTGTCCAAATGGAGTTCTTAGCAATACATATTACTAATCAAAAACGATGTTTTGATATATTTACAGTAGTCAATTTGCAAAATATCTTCATGGAATATGATCTAATGATTAATATCCTAATGATTTTTGGCATAGAAGAAAAATCTATAATTTTGACCCATACAGTGTATTTTTGGCTATTGCTACAAAACATACCCCAGCGACTGGTTTTGTGGTCCAGGGTCACATATACTTGCAAAGTTTCTTATAGTCAGTATGTTGTATGTTGTGGACCCATCAAAATAAAGTGTTGACATGTAGTTGCAAAGTTACTTACTGTTAGTAGAACGTCTAAAGTGGACTATTGAAATAAAGTTTTACCAAATTCAGTAAAGTGGTTTAGGGTAATGATGAGTAACCTGGATGTAAGCTACAATAGCTGTTAGATGGTTGCATCATCACAAGTTTATTTCTCATCTATACATTTAACACCTTTAATTGCTAGGCTTTAACTATATGTTTCAGGAGACATCATTACTGATGTCAAATCAGTGCTAATAGACTCTCTGGAGAGTTTTCACAGCTTGGTCCAGTTAAAAGTGCTGATTGGCCTCAAAAGAGTTGAACAAAGAGTCATTATACCATAAGAAAGCAAAGAGGATACTGGAGATCAGGGTCCACATTCAAAAATATTTTTATCACTACAAATTCTTCAAAATAGTTTTAACTAAAGGTTTTTGAGTTTTAAACCCATTCACAAAACTCCTGAGATCGAGTTTTACTAAGGAATGGGGGGGGGAAATGTTGTGTTACAGTGTTTCAATCATGGAAAGATGTTAATGAAAGAGCATGTCACATTACAGTAACCTCTGGACAGATTTTATATTTACCGTCTGAAACTTGCTAGCTCAGTGATGCCCAAAACTGATCCTGGAGCCTCTCCAACAGTGCACTATTGTCTCTCTCTCTAATCAAACACACCCTATTTAGATGACCTGATCCAGGCCATAAGCACATTAGTAAAGACCATTTCACAAAAATGTATTAATTAGTGAATTATATGTTTATTTATTTAAGCATTACAACTCCTCGCTGTCACCTTTAAAGGGGATGACAACTCCAGTGGGCTCAAAGTAAAGTTCAGGGTAAACTGAGATTTCACACTGTATCTGAATAGGAAATCAGAAAAGTGTTTGAGAGATCAACCAGGGAATGAAATTTGATGAAATTTGAGCAGAGATGTTATATATATATATATATATATATATATATATATATATGTGTGTGTGTGTGTGTGTGTTTTAACAAATGATGACATTTATATCAAAAATGTTTGGGCAAGTGCTGAAAAAAAGCATGTGTACCCCTCAAGCTCTCTACCACTCATCACACCTAATCTCAGGACGTGCTAGAGCAGTTTCACCAAACCATATGCTTCACAACTGTTATATTGAGACAGGAAAAGACATAGTGGATGGTCTCCACTAATGTATGCTAATAACAGTCAGTCTCTTTAGGGTTTAGTCATTCCAAACTCTTCTTTTGTCATATGGTTGTAGGTCCCTTAAAGATCTTGAGTGAGAAAATACACACCATTACAAGTCCTGTGAGCTTAAATAGCAACAAGTAAATCTGGGTGCTGCAAGGCCAAGATGTAGCTTCATTATGAGTAATGTTCCCTCTTTATTTATTTTTTTTCCTGGTTACATCATGCAATTTCAATTTTTAACTTTAAGATGTACTTACATTTAAATTAACTTCATAAAGTTAACTTATGTACATAGGTTTCTACCCATAGAGAAAAGTCACATAGACTGAAACATTTTTAATAAGTGCATTTTGATATCTTAAATTCAAATATAATTTTTTTTTCATACAAAATATAAATGTATATTAAAAATATTTAAATATTTGATTTTGGCCGCTTTATTTTCACATTAAATATTTACATTTATTTCCTTTATGTAAATACATTTAGATATCAGAATATGTAAATATTAATTTGCAATACATGGCCATATATTAACTTCTAATATTTGTTAAAATATTACATGTCTGTACGTGTAAATATTAGAGTTCTATAAGTGCAACTAGATTAACATATTATTCAATTAAATAAACTTAATAAATTTATTCAAACTATATGGAAATAAATCTCCACACACGTGGATGTTTTCATTATCGAGATTATAATTTGTCCCTTTGTTACGTCCCAGATGAAGGGTCTAGGGTGTAACAGGAAAGTAAACTAAATTGGTTGGGGTGAGTGAGTACCAGTCCCCTGCCAGGCACAGACACATCAAATTTCCAAAACCAAGTGTTTTATTTACAGAATTTCCAAATGACAAAAGTAAAACAGGAAGCAAAATAGACTTCAGGAGGGTGAAAGGGCAAAACAACAAACAAAAGGGCCCTCTGACTTGTTAGGGAGTAAAACTGTCTAAACTGACAAAAGAAAATTAACAACAGAAATGTACACCAACTGCCCAACTACGCAATAACAAGAGAAAAAGATTCACAGAAATAAAATGGCACCCACCTCCCTACAGCTTCCAACATAGAGAGACACGTAGCGCAACAACACTACTTACGTATTCGGATGGCTTCAATAAGCCGTAAGTTTTACACAGTATCAACCTCTGACAAAACTAAAACACCACAAGGCAGGCGAAAGGTACAACACTCTGGAAATCAAGCTTTAGTGTTGTAAGCATGTTGAACAGCTTTTGAGCTTGCAGCCTCTTGTACAGTAACGAGCAGCAGGTGCGGGCGATCACCTTCCTCTCCTCCGCACCTGGTTGAGCAGCAGTAACACACTGAGAGACACAGATGGAGAGAGAAAGATAGCACACAGCAGCTCGTAGAATCCGACAATACTATATAAATAAACACAGAATGTAACACCTTCATAATAAATAGAATACTAACCAAATTTGGGCACTGGAAAACTCTCCAGACAATGTAACTTAAAAACATTGACAATATAAATTGACTTATTAATATAAATAGTCCATTTATCAACACCAGGGGCCTGTACCATGAAGCCGGATTAGCTGGCTAGCCAGGTAAATTTCGGTTTAGTTTGCACCAATCCTGGGTTTTAGGTACCATGAAAGTGGCTTGGCTTTTAGCTGCGTTCATTACCATAGTAACTTACACTGCACAGCTAACCTGGGGCCTATACCATGAAGCCGGATTAGCTGGCTAGCTAGGTAAGTTTCAGTTTAGTTTGCACCAACTCTGGGTTTTAGGTACCATGAAGGTAGCTCGGCTTTAAGCGTTGTTTGTCGCCATGGTATCTTATGCTGCACGGCTAACCTGCTCCGGGGCAGGTTATGTTCTGGATTTGAGATCTCAGACTGAAATTCGACCAATCAGCTGTGATCAAATAAACATATAGGTGATGTCACATATCCCAGTGTCGGTTGCAATGGCTTCACCTTTTCTACCAAATCCTGTGGACATCTCCGCACAAATTGTTAGACGAGCACTTCGTAGAGAAAGAGTTTTTAGGGACAGACAAAATCCCCTAGCTTTTCCTGATACTTACTTGTATGAAAGATACAGATTCTCCGCGGAAGGAATCTCTTATATTTGCGAACTTCTTGAGCCGCACATATCAAATGTGACACGTCGAAGTCATGCTCTTACTGTACCGCAAATGGTATGCATTGCGTTGCGTTTTTTTGCAAGCGGTACGTACTTATATGCGGTCAGTGATGCAGAGAACCTTGGGAAAAACACGGTTTGTCGAACCATTCGCAAGGTGGTCCTCGCACTGCAGGGGTACATGAATAGCTTCATAGTGTTCCCTGGACATTTATCGACCATGTCCATAAAAGAGGGCTTTTATAAAATTGCCGGTAAGAATGATAGGGTGACACTACATGAACAGATTTACTTTTAGACATTCACTTTTTTTCTCCCCAGAAAGCAGATTTCACTTAGAACACTTAAATTATACAATACAGTACATGTTCTTATTCTAAATCTTTTAACAAATATATTAATCTTATGATAGGATTCCCTAGAGTCATAGGAGCAATAGACTGCACACATGTTGCAATCTCCACAGCTCTTGGAGAACATGAGGCAGATTATGTGAATAGAAAGTCCTTTCACAGCCTCAATGTTCAGGTAGGTGTACTATAGATTCAAGATGACTTATTTTCAGTGAGATGAATCATTAACACATGACAATGATCTACTGTACATTTCATCTGCAGATAACTTGTGATCATGAATGCATGATCACAAGCTTGGATGCCAAATGGCCTGGCTCAGTGCATGACTCACGAATTTTCCGTGAGTCTGTGTTGTGTCAGTGCTTTGAGGAAGGCAAGTTACAGTACAAAACACTTTAAAGTGTTCTTTTTAATTGACAAAGCAAAACTTATACAATTTTCCCCTTTTCTGTTCTGTGACAGGGCTTTTTGATGGCCTGTTGGTAGGAGACAGGGGTTATGCATGCCAGATATTTTTACTAACCCCCTATCCTGACCCTCAGACAAGGCCACAAAACCGGTTCAATGTGGCCCTCAGTAAAACCAGGGTCAAGATTGAGATGACCTTTGGCATCCTAAAGGCACGTTTCAACTGCCTTCGGCGGTTAAGGGTGTCACCAGAGCGGGCATCACAGATAGTGGCTGCATGTGCCATTCTGCACAATATAGCCACTATCAGAAAGGAGCAAGCACCACCACTAAACCAGCTTCTCCCCGATGAAATTGACCCAATCACACTTGACCACCCAGCTGGCACAGCTGTCAGAGATGCAATCACCATACAATATTTTACTTAATAAAAGTAAATTGAAACTGCAGATAGGTCTCAAATGGTTTTATTGTTGATGTGGCTAGGGAGGGAGAAAGAGAGAAAGATGCATTAATAAGTATTAAGTGTTCAAACTAATGTGTTGCCTGTTTTAGTAAGTTCACATACTGAGATCTGTTTTTCCATCTGTTTGATCTCCAATTTAATTTTAATTTGGAGGCTCCTCAGCTCACAGTCCAGCTCCTTTAGAGCGCAGTCCAATTCTAGGCTCCTTTTGTAAAGGGCCCTGACAGAGTCAGTTTCCACCTGAAACATAATTCCACCACAAACAATCATTACAAGTCTTAAGGTAAATCAAATGACAAAAGGCATGACTTAATACAGGCACAGGACTGGCTGTAATTTATGTCAAGGGTTTAAAGCAGTACCTTGTTCACATACCTTCTGAAGCCCATTGAGGTAGAGGTGTCAGTTTGTGGGGCAGGTTGTGAAAAATCCTACAATAAAAGATAAGGGCTAGTCACATTTGTGTGACATTAAAATGTGTGCCATTAAAAAAAAAAAAAAAAAAAAAAAATGCATTCACCTCAGCAATGGTTTCAGAACACACAGAGAGGGTGTCTTCGTCGTTTTCTTCACCCTAATAAATAAAAGTAGGCCAATGTAAAGCGTAACTGTTGTAAAGCATATTCATAGTGTTCTGTCTGTTTCAAGCTCACCTCTGTGTGGGAGACTGTGTGAACGTGTGCCGGCTTCAACAGGGACACTGTATTTTCCTCTACTGCAGAACATACAGTCAGCCACATGTACAACTTTTAAAAGGTAGTAATGCATTGCACACATACCCAGTGTCACTTGCTTAGAGGAGCCAGCACCAGGGTCAGATTGTACAGCACCTATAATACCATCCATAATCGGCCGGCCCTTATTGCTACTCAGAGCCAGCTCCTCTGCTACAGTGTATTCTGAGGCGGCCCTCCCCCAGTTTTCCGAATGTCACACTTTTTTCTGTTTGCTGCAAAAAAGTTTTTGTGAAAATGTTCACGAAAATAATAAAAGGTTATGGTAAATACTCACCACTTTGAATGATATTTTTATATTTTGTCTTTATCTGCTGCCAAGAACGTTTGTAGTTGGGGTTGCATCTAAAAATCAATGAATAACCTATTAATCTATATGACGTAGGCCTAATATACAGTCACATTTTTATACACAAATACGTTTATACATACAGTATACGTATACACACATACACACACACACACATTTTAATTTAAGCATTAATACATTTTTAAAATAAAACTAACTGTTAACATACGTCTAATGCACAATGAAGTAACTTGAAGAACTAACGGAATTAACATTAGATTAATAAATGCTGAAAAACTATCGTTCATTGTTAATTCATGTTAGCTAATGCATTACGTTCTCTAAACAAATACAACCTTATTGTAAAGGCATCATATACACGCGCGCACACACATACATCATTTTTAATTAATATTGAATGTATATTTGTTTAACTTACGCATTAACGCAATCAGCGATCTTTTTCCAACATTCTTCTCTTGCTTTGGCAGCAGATACAGTATTACTGCGTGCTTGAAACACATGTTTATATTCTTCATACTTCTGAATAATTATTTCTTGCTCCTCCGCAGAAAAATATACAGCTCTCGCTCTATCCATATTGAACGCGATTGGTTGTTCGGTGCCGACGTCACTCTTTTATGTGCACGCGCCCGTGGAGTAATCATAGCTTAAGGATCAAAGCCCGAGTTGACAGAGAAAGTTGATGAGCTGCTTCATGGTACCAATTAAGCCTGATTGCATCGGTTTGGTTTTGTCAACTCAAAACTAATCCTGTAACCCCGAGTTTGTTTAGCCACCATCATGGTACAGGCCCCTGCTCTGGGGCAGGTTATGTTCTGAGTTAGAGATCGCAAACGGAAATTGGACCAATCGGATGTGAGTAAAGTGACACACGTCTGACACAAACAAAAGTCACTCCCCCAGTTTCTCTTCCTACAAATTAAAGGTCACTATGAAGTACCTTAAAACAACAACAACAACAAAATTGTCTGGCTTTATATGATAATTACAATTTACATATTATTATTACTCCATTACACAAACACTTTTAGTTTAACAATTATTATAAAGAATTTATTTTAAATGAAGATTAATATATACAGATCATATGTAATATAAATAAGTGGTAGAATCAATAGATAACACTTTAAAAATGGCTACATGTGACCTTACATGTTTGAGTCTCTATCGCTATATATTATCAACTATATGAACTAACTTCACAAGTTTCACTTGTGACTGCACTGATAGAGCAAGATCATTTCCTTTATTTGTCCTCTTTCATGGACAAGTAATTCAGTGGAAATGCGTTTAAAATCCTCATATTCTTTAATCTCTTAACCTTTAACAAAAGAGTTTTGAATCTCGCTGACTCTCTCGCGAGAAGTGAATCACACTTGCTCTGTTTTGTGATTGGTTGTTCACCACTGATGTCACACATTCATGTGTACGCGCTCCATTAACTCAGGATCAAGCCTGAGTTGACAGAGAAAGTTGATGATCAGCTTCATGGTACCAACAAAGCCAGATTGGAGTGGTTTGGTTTTGTCAAGTCAAAACTTATCATATAACTCTGAATTTGTTCATCTGCCATCATGGTACAGGCCCCAGTTCAGCATGAACCTACAACATTATGAATGCTTATGATGTTTCTGGCCCATAAATGAAAGATTATCCTTCTGTAAACATCCAGGGTCAAAACATTATGCAAGTATTTATTTAAAAAAAAAAAAAAAAAAAAAAAAAAAAAATATATATATATATATATATATATATATATATATATATATTATAGTATTATAGCAAACCAAGTTTAATGAATCTCACAGCTGACATACAGCATTATGGTCATTTCAGACTGTCACAAAAACTATTTTCTTTAAAAAAAAAAATGCTTATTTTGTTTTGTTTGGTCAGTGTTTTCACCCTGTTGGAGTATAGGAAGTGAGAAATGGCTTTTAGGTGCTTTGGGGGAAGAAAAAAATATACATATACAGTCATGGCCAAAAATATCGGCACCTTTGGTAAACAAAATCTAACCTTTCATTGGATAATAAGAATTTAAAATGGAAGAAAATATCATTATGAAATAAATGTTTTTTTTTCTCAAATACACGTTGGTCACAATTATTAGCACCCCTGGACATTCTTGAGTAAAATATCTCTGAAGTATATTCCCATTCATATTCACAATTTTGAGCACTCCAGGGTGATTATGAACATGAAATTATACAGCCATGTCTTCCTGTTTCACAGAAATATAAATAGGAGAGAAAACAAAGCCCAAATTCCCTTAATCAAAGGATTCAAGGATTCAGGGATTCAAAATGTTTATTGTCATATGCACAGTGAGGAAAGCAAGTTTCCCTGTACAATGAAATTCTTTCTTTGCAGTCCACACTGAATGCCAAGACAAGTGCAAATTATGTAAAAATAAAACAGACATACACCTAAATCGAATAAGAATAAATAAGAAAAATACACATAAATAAGAAAAAGAAAACAGTAGTGCAGTAGTCTGTAACAAATTGAGTGCAACTACATAATATCAATAGCAGCTTTAACATTAATAATGTGCAAATCAAGATGAAGATACTTGATATGAAATAGCTGCAGTAACATTAGCAATGTGCAAAAATTTTAGTTATAGTAGTTCAGTCCACATATTCTATGAGATATGTGAGACTAGTCTGTGTTCACTGGTTACCTGTTTAACAGTCTAATGGCTGAGGGGAATCATGTAATCATCCATCACAATGAGAAAAAACAAAGAATATATTTCTGATGTGCAGCAAAATTGTGGGAAATATGTATTAGAGAAAAACATTTATTTCATAATGATATTTCCCCCCCATTTTAAATTCTTATTATCCAGTGAAAGGTTAGATTTTTGGGAATGTTTTAAATAAAAGATCAAAAGGGTTAATAATGCAGATTAATTTTCACAGCCTTCTTTGCTCATATTTACCCAAGGTGCTGATATTTTTGGCCATGACTGTATTTCATTATATCTAAAATCAAGTAATATCTGCATGTAATATCAAGTAATATCTGCAAGGGTTAGATTAAATTGACACGTTCTTGCAAAGTTACTTATAGTCAGTAGAATATCTGTTGTTAACTCAGCAAATACTCAACACAGAGACATGGGAGTTATATCTATAGAAAGCTTGAAGTGTCTACTTTGAAATGAAGCAAGAAAACAAACATTCTGAGATGAAGTAATCCGAATGAAACCAACACGATGTTGAGTCTGTCCCGTCTGACTCATTATCTCTAATGCAACCTGATCTCACAGAATTCCGTGTAATGTTCACGGACTTAATTAACCTCCGAATCTGTGGTGGCATCACGGAATCGCCGAAAATTCCGTGATGGGCTCACAGAAGGCATCAGCTGTGGTCCATGCACGGATTCACTGGTTCAACGTAAAAAGAGTGACTCCGACGCAGTTATACTTTCACTGGAGTACCTGACAGCCCCTACCCTAAACCTACCCAGTTCTGAACAATAATGATGATGATAAATTTCCCAGTATCGCGTCGACATATTGATGCTAGGGTTTCCGTGCGTGGAGCACGGCTGATGCCTGTCACTGACTTACATTGGTATCACTTCTGTGAGCCCATCACGGAATTTTTTCTGTGAGCCCATCACGGAATTTTCGGCGTTTCCGTGATGCCACCACAGATTCGGAGGTTAATTAAGTCCGTGAACATTATACGGAATTCTGTGAGATCATGTTGCTCTAATGTGATCCCGCCCCCACGCTGCTCGTGCTGTTCATATGTAAATAGCCGCGTGGGACGTGCGCACGTGCAAACGCCCAACACAAACAAAGAGTGAGGAGATACATCGCGGCTACTGTTACTGTTTGTGCTGAGTAAAGGAAGGATTTCCCTCGAAAGAAGAACATGATTTCATCCAGCAGAGGAGATCAATCTGATGAGTAAGTAATGTTTCTTTTTTGCATTAGTTAACGTTTTGTTGTGACATAAACTTGAACAGATTTACTAACAGTTAGATGGGTTTTTCCCAAACGACAACATGATGAATGCTACGCGTCTAAGAATGTTTAGACCATGTTTATTATTAATTCTCTGTTCACAAATACATTTTAATAGCGTGCTAAACAATAATAATTAGTTTCTCAGATCTAAAATATCATTTTTTATAGTACAAAGTACATCCTTTTATTGTACAAAGCATGCTTGAGTCTGTGGCTACAGAATCATATATAGGCTACTATAAAATCATACATACTAGACTACAAAATCATAGTTGGGTTTTTCCCAAACTATAATTCCTGACTACAATGTTTGAAATCATGTAAAACATTTTTAATATGAGGGGCAATTCACTGTATTTAAATTTCTTACGACACGATGATGTTTTCATGCTCTATATAAAACAATAAAAGTAATATGAGTGTACACTGTAACATGATGAATGCTACGAGTCTAAGTATGTTTAGTACATGTTTATTATTAATAGCCTACTCTGTTCAGAAATAGATTTTAATAACGTGCTAAACAATAATAATTAGTTTCTCAGATATAAGATTTCTTTCTCTTGTTTATGATAGTACAAAGCATGTGTGAGTCTATGGCTAAAAAACCTATAATATATATATATATATATATATATATATATATATATATATATATATATATATACTGATGTTCCTGATATTAACATGCTCACAAATCTTTTTTGGTTTCACTTTATTTTGATGGTCCCTTTAACACATTCTATTGACTATAAGTAATGTTGCCCCTACATTTCTACTGATTCTCATTAGAGTGTTAGTAGTGTATTAGTTGACTGGTAGGGTTAGGGTTAGATTAAATTGACACGTTCTTGCAAAGTTACTTATAGTCAGTAGAATATCTGTTGGGAGACCAACACAATAAGGAGTTAGTAGATATGAAGCAGACAGTCTACTAATACTCTTATGAGAGTTTGTTGACATGTAGTTGCAACATTACTTAGTGTCAACAGAATGTTCAAAAGGCACCATCAAAATAATGTGTTACCGAATTAAAACATACAGAATAAAAATGGGTTTTCAAAGCGGATTTAAACAAAGAAAGAGAAGGAGAAGATCTAATGTGGAGGCGAAGACTGTTCCAAAGCCTAGGTGCTGCCACAGCAAAAGCCCGGTCGCCTTTCGTTTTAAAATGTGAACGAGGAACCAAAAGAAGAAATTGACTAGACGAGATCTAGAGGTGGAATGCGGAGTGAGGAGATTACAGATATACTGAGGAGCATAACCATGTAAAGCTTTAAAAACAAAAAGCAAAATCTTAAAATCAACACGAAACTGAACCAGGACCCAGTGTAGAGAGGCGAGAACCAGGGTAATGTGCTCACGTTTTCTGGTGCCAGTCAATAATCTGGCTGCCGCATTTTGCACCAACTGTAATCGGTTCAGAGATGATTTAGGCAGACCCAGATAAAGTGAGTTACAGTAATCTAACCTTGACATTATAAACGCATGAATTACAGTTTGAAGGTCCTTCATAGAAAGCATCTTCTTGATTCTAGCTAAATTGATCTTAACTGAAGGAAACTGCTTTTCACAACAGTACTAATCTGCTTATCAAAAGACAACACAGGATCAAAGACAACACCAAGGTTTCTAACATGATCACGTACATTTGATGACAGAGGGCCAAGCTGCTTGACAATGCCAGTGGACACAGCTGTTGGACCAAAAACCATTATTTCAGTTTTATCATTATTTAACTGTAAAAAATGTTAGTCCATCCTGTATTTAATGTCCTGAAGACATGCAAACAGAGTAGACATAGAACAGTTATTGTTTTTAATAGGAAAATAAAGTTGAGTATCATTGGCATAGAGATGATATGATAATTTATGTTTCTGAAAAATATAACCAAGTGGAAGCATATATAAGGAGAAAAGGAGAGGACCCAGAATAGAGCCCTGTGGAACACCGTAGGACATTTTAGCCCAAGATGAGAAATAGTTTCCCAGATTCACAGAAAAAGATCTGTCCTTAAGGTAGGAAGCAAACCAGTTCAGTACAGATCCCTGAAAACCAACTATTTGATCAAGTCTTTGAAGAAGGATGTCATGATCTATTGTATCAAATGCTGCACTTAAATCAAGCATGATTAAGATACAGCAAGAACCAGAGTCAAGGGAAAGTAAAATATCCTTAGTAACCTTCACGAGGGCAGATTCAGTACTATGAAATTCTCTAAACCCAGACTGAAATCTATAAAAAAAAATGTTAAAAGTACTCAAGTAAGATGAAATCTGTGAATAAATAACTTTTTCCAAAACTTTTGAGATGAAAGATAATTTAGATATGGGTCTATAATTATTCAGATTATGCTGATCAAGATTATGCTTTTTTAACAGTGGTTGGACTATAGCATGTTTAAAAGAGGCTGGTACAATTCCATTTGTTAAGGAGCTGTTGATAATAGCAGTAACAACTGGACTTAAAGCTGGAAAAACCTCTTTGAAAATCTGAGAAGGCAGAACATCAGAGTGACAAAATGAGGGCTTCATACTAAGAACAATATCATAGAGCTGTGAAGGTGACACGGGTTGAAAAAGAGATAGAGAGCTCAGATGAGAAACCATTTCTAGAGGCAAAGAATTTTGAAATGGTATGTTAGACCTGATACCCTTGACTTTATGGATAAAATGTTTTAAAAACTGTTTGCACAAATCAGTAGAGAATTCTAATGAAGCACTAGGAACATGATTTAAAAAGGCATTCATTGTATTTAAGAGTATCTTCGGCCTATTTGCATTTTGTGCAATTATATCTGACATGTATTTCCCCTGAGATTCCTTAGCGGCACTCTGATACCGTTTAAGACAATCTCTGAAAATTTCGTATGATATCTGAAGTTTATTTTTCTTCCAACTGTGCTCAGCACGCCTACACTCTTGTCTAATGGCACGAACGGGCCCCTGAAGCCATGGCTGTGCTTTTTTCATCATCTTGGATCCTTGTAATCTTAAGTAAGCAACAGAGTCCAAGGTGGAAGTGCAGGTACTATTAAGAAGTTCAACTAATTCATCAGGATGGACACTAGAGGATAGAACATTCACAGCAGTTGGAATATATACACATCATTGAAGGACTTGGCAGTAGAGGAATTAAAACATCTAAAATAACGAGGAGAATGATAAGATTTAGACAGAGTACATGACAATACAGAGTCAAAAATAACTGGACAGTGATCAGAGATAACAGCATCACATAATTCAAAATTATTCACAGGAAAACCACGTGAAAACACTAGGTCCAACGTGTGACCCTTCTGATGTGTAGGTTCAGTGACAGATTGTATAAAATTAAGGGAGTCCATAAGACATGAAAACTCTTTGACCAGAGGTTTTGAGTGACAACAGACATGAATATTAAAATCACCCACAATTAAAAGACTATCAGAACGTGATACTAGAGAAGCCAAAAGTCGGAAAATTCTTGGATGAAGTCCTTATTATATTTCGGAGGTCTGTAAACCAGGGCTCAGAGCAAGGAAGTGGGAAAATCAACCTTGAACAACTGCACCTCAAAACTATGAAAAATTTCATCAGGCAAGCGTTTGCACTTAAAACAGTTCCTGAAAATTGTTGCAATTCCACCTCCACGGCCAGCAGTTCTAGGAGAGTTAAAAAATGAATAGTCAGGAGTAGAGAGTACATCAGTGCTGTAGAATCACCAAGACTAAGCCATGTTTCTGTCATTAATAAAAAATCCAAATCATGAGTAGTGCAGAAGTAATTTAGGATGAATGATTTGTTGGACACAGATCTAACATTTATTAGCCCAAATTTAACAGGACGGTCCACACTCCGAGAAAGATCGGAGATGAGTCTAGTTGGTGGGTGTATTGGTGAATATTCCAGAGAGAGAAGGTTGCCAGAGTTAACTCCAGTATCTAGCCTGGCACGGGAGAAGTGGACAGGAGACCAAACAGCTGATATTTGATCATCAGCAAAGGTACGAGGACGACTGGCAGTACAAAATTTGCGACATAAGCCGCGATGAACATAGCGTCGGCGACGGGCAATCCCCAACCCGTGACAGAGTTTCTTCAGAGATCCTTGTGAGGATCCAAAAAAACGAGTGAAGTCAATATGGCGTGCACATTGAAAAAACAGTAAAATACCGACCAGCACAGAGAAAATGCTAAGCCAAAATCAATGCATCTTTTCTGTCCCTACTACATGACCATGTTTGAAAATGCGTTAGCCCGAACACCACACAAAAACCACCCAGAACCACCCTATTGGGTAGAGTGTCGGTGCTCATGGCTCGAGGCCATTGGCCCCTCTCAGCATACTGTCGGCATGCGCACTGGCCTGACAGTGGAAACGTGGCTATTTATCACTACACTGGACATTTGTAAGGGGTATTGGCAGGTACCCCTTGATCCAACTTCTAAACCCTACAATGGTTTGCATACCTGATGATGCAGTGATCTACTGCAAAACCTGGACAGGGAAGATACAGGCAGTGGGTTTGTCTTTGAAAAGGGGAAGATGTGAGTGTGTGCAACATAGGGCTACCCCCTAATAGTTGACTAAATTACTTTATGCATGCGCTTGAGCGCTGATAGGCAATTAAAGGCTCATTATTATGAATTATATGGTTTATTAATATAAACATTAAATTAGTCGACAAATTGCTTAAAATGAATGACTACTAGTCAAGGGCAGCCCTAGTGCAACATGAGACCAGTTATTTGGGGTACCATCTATGCAAAGGCAAACAACGGCCGCAGGTGGACAGATTTGAAGTTATCTGGTGCAGTCATCAAACTAGAACAAAGAAAGAGGTACAATCACTTCTGATGTGCTCCAGCTGAGTCCTAGAGAGTCAAAACTTCACATACAGATTTCTGATGCAAATTAACACTTCAACAAGGAAATAGGAGTGCTGCTAGCCAAGGAAGGCAAAGGAGCCTAGAAGCCAGTGGCCTACCTCAGTAGGAATCTATTTTCCAGAAAGACCATGGGTGCTTCCCAATATCCCTCCTCGTTTCCTCACTCCTCCGTCCTCGATCCTATGACCCAGAAACCGATTGAGCTCAGCCATCTTGAAGGACATCTCAATTCTCTAATTGCACCACGAGGAGGCTTCCTGATGAATGAATGAATGAATGAATGAATATCTTTATTGTCATTGTACAAGTACAATGAAATTGATTGCAATCCTGGGTGCATAGTGTAATGAAAAATAAATAAATAAATAAATCAATAATGTAATAAATAGTACAGGTCTGTGACACAATATTACACACAGAAGACATCTCACATTCAACAGTGGGTAACACGACTCATGTTCAACAGTACACAAAATGTTCAGTTAAGTTATTGCAGTATCCAAAACCAGATAGTTTACGCATGTAAACTATTTAATCTCACATTCAACAGAGTTGCACGACTCATTCAATATTGCACATAATGATCAGTTAGGTTAATGCAGTATTTAAAACAGATATGGCTTGGCATATAAACTATTAATATTACATTCAACAGAGATGAACACTTCATATCTACACCACACGTGATGTTTATTTTACATTTTTGCAGTATTCAGAACAGAAATAGCTTTGGCATAAAAACTATGCCTTAATCTGTTTGTTCGGGTTTTTAGAACCCTGTACCATCTACCCGAAGGTAGCAATTTAAAAAGAGAATGTCCTGGGTGAGATGGATCCTTGAGAATTTTTGGAGCTTTTAAGAGGCAGCAGGAACTGTGTAACTCTTCCATAGAGGGGAGGGGACCACCGATTACCTTCTGGGCTGTGGTGATGATCCCCTGGAGAGCCTTGCTTTCTGCAGCAGTGCAGCTAGAAAACCACACAAAAATGCAGTATGTCAGAATGCAGAATGCAACGGTAAAAGGACACCAACAGGTTTTGTGTGAGCTGGTAATTCCTGAGTATTCTCAGGAGATGAAGTCTCTGCTGTGCTTTCTTCATGATAATAATGGTGTTGACACTCCAGGTCAGATTGTCCTCCATGTGAATGCTCAGAAACCGGAAGTCCGAGACCCTCTCCACACAGTCACCGCTGATGAAAAGAGGTTGAATGTCTGTTTTCTTAATTTTGAAGTCTATTATCAGCTCCTTGGTCTTGGTGGTGTTCAAGATCAAATTGATTTTTGTACACCACACAGACAACTGCTCCACCACAGACTCGTCTCCCCCCCCCCCCCCCCCCCCCCAGAGATTAGCCCCACCACGGTGGTATCATCAGCAAACTTAATTATAGTGTTACTGGCATGGACAGGGGTGCAATCATGTGTGTAGAGGGTGTACAGTAAGGGGCTCAGCACACAGACCTGAGGAGAGCCGGTGCTGAGGCTGAGAGTGATCTGTAAGGAAGTCCTTAATCCAAAGACAAACGGAGTGAGATAATCCCAGATCTGACAGTTTAGACACTAGTATGTTGGGGAGGATGGTGCTATGAGCGAGGATACACAGGTGTATCCTATGCGGAAGTCTTTTTCATCTAAAAACCTGATTCACATGCAAATTCTCCTCCCCCATCTCATCTGTTGTAATAATTTAAATTTATATTTTACCTTTACAATTTAAATAAACTATGCATGTCATATATTTCAAGAGGGCTTCTTGCTTTATTAATATTTACTTTGAATGTCTGAAAAAAAAAAACTTTAACAACATAAGGACAGATCCCTTTTGCGTGGCTGATGATGCTTTGAAGTGACGCTAAAGGGAGTGATGATATATAATTTCACTTGATACAATTCCTCTGTTCTCGAGGAAAGGAAGCAAGGAAAGGCAACGAGGATGCATGAATAAGAATTGAGAAGCACCCCTGGTATCCAGTGATTCAGAAGGAATGTCTTGCCATAAAGTGGTCCATGGAAGCCCTTCTGTATTCTCTCTATAGGAGAGAGAGACTATTGGGTGTTAACTAAATCTATACCTCAAAGATAGACACTGCCTTGGGAGATTTTATATATAGTATTAAGCAGTAAATGAAGTATTTGACAAATATTGACATCTAATCCACTGAATCTGTCATAATCACTACTGGAAACAGAAAATGTCTGATTCATGTCTCCGTTCTCACCTCCTCCCCTGACTGCAAGCAGTATTCTTGAATATGTTGTAAAGTAATCAATTTGAATTTGACTTTGAATATTCATTTTTGACTTCTGTGAACACTAATGCCCACTTGGAAATTTGGCTGATCCTTGACATAAGGAAAGGAGGAACACGTGACATATGGCAAAGTATGGTGTCCCATACTTGGAATTTATACTCTGCATTTAACCCATCCAAGTACATGCACACACACACACACACACACACACACACACACACACACACACACACACACACACGTTTGTTTTAGTGGTTTATGTGGACTCTCCATAGGCATAATAGTTTTTATACTGTACCTAAACCTACCCCTTACAGGAAACTGTCCGCATTTTTATATAAAAAAAAAAACCAAAACACCATTTAGTATGTTTTTTAAGCCTTTTGATTTACGGGGACATAGGCAGTGTCCTCATAAACCACCTTCAAATTGTAATACCTCTGTCATACCCATGTCATTATACAAATTTTGTCCCCGTAAACCACAAAAACCAGTACACACACACACACACACACACACACACCGTGACCTTCGGGTTATAAGTCCAACTCTCTATCCATTAGGCCACGACTGCACCGAGCAATAACGGGCAGCAACACAAAGTTGATTCTGGGATAATTTGATATAACATTGGCTATCTTTTTTCCACAGCATTTACAGTGTCTGTGTGTTTTGTTACCACATTTAAAAGTGTATAAGGGAATGACTATTTAGGCCAGTTTATATATCTGGACATCATACGAATGAATGCACTAGTTTAAAAAAAAAAGTATTATATAAAAAATTATTTTTGGTAAGATTATCACTCTTACCAATCATCAATCATTTAAGCTCATTTTGTGCAATTTGTCTCTAAATTGTTTTAATGTAACTGCAGAATGGCCATGGTTACACATTAAATTATATTTCTTTAATTTAAACTTATTTTAATTGAAAGATATTTGAAATAACAACTTTAACATGACAAATGTTACATTTTTCTTTCAACATCTTTCTTCCAAAGCAGGATTAAGGCGTAATTTTGCTGTGCTTTCATATTCATTGTCATTATCATCCACAAGCATAAATGCTCAGAACGTAAATGTTAGACACCATATTTCGAAATTTAAAACAAATAAACAAAAAACATAGCTGTTACATGCCTTGGAGTCATTTAATGTTCAATAAGGATGTTGTTCAAAACACATTCACATTCACACATGTGAGTTTGTGATCATTTTTCTTCTGGGAACAGATTGAAGTACTCTGATGAAGGTTCCAATATTTTCAATGTCATAATATATTTCGCTGACACTCTAAACCATCGATAAAACATTGCATATATAAGTGGATTCATTAATGAATTCATACATACAATCCATTGCATTATATTAATTATAAGAGCATCATTTTCATCATGCCCAAGGGAAAGAGTAACTAAATAGTATGGCATCCAGCAAAGAAGATAAACCAGTACTACAATCCCTAAGGTTCTTGCAGCCTTTTTTTCCGACCTGGCCTTTTTGTCTGTGACTGAATTTAATTGCTTAGCTTGATAAGTTGCTACAAAGCAGATTTTCGCATATAAAGAAACAATTACACAACAAGGTGCCACTAAACAAACAAAGGAATCTAATATTAGATATTCCAACTTAACATAAAGTACACATTCTCCAATACATGAGTGGTTTCTTTCTGGATAGATTAAAGACTCATACAAAAGATAAAATGAATATACGAAGGAGAATAACCAGTTTACCACAATAGAAACAACAACTCTGTTGGTATTAACCTTCAGTGGATATCGCAAAGGGTCATTCACAGCAATGTACCGATCCACAGATATTATAATTAAATTACCAAGAGATGCTGTGACAACCACATACAGAATAAGAGGAAATATTGAACAAAATATTTCTCCAAAGTACCAGCATGGCTCAATGAGTTTCATTCCCTGCACTGGCATGAGAATCAGTCCTGCGATCAGATCAGCCACGGCCAGAGAGAGGATCAGCACATTGGTCGGAGTGTGGAGCTGCTTGAAGTGTGAGATGGAGACAATCACCAACAAGTTCAGAAACACGGTGAACACTGATGTTACAGAGACGAAAATGTACACAACAATGTACTCCGCTTCTGGTCTGATACTTTTGGTACAAGACAAATTGTTGTCTGGAAAGCAGTATCGGATCGTTAGATTTTCTGTGTTTGTCACTCCCCAGTTGGACATTTCCATGATGGATCTATCTTGAAGAGTAGACTCTGTGTGAGGATGCTTGCCACTAATATGACTCAGTTTTATACTTTTGGAAACTCAGTGACTACCTCACTTACAGTGAGGTTTGAATATTCAGCTATCAACCCACCCTCTAATTTAATATTCATAGTCCTAAATGTAGATATTCATAAACCTATCAGACCTTATCTGATCTATATTCCAGTAATTTTTTTGTATGTTAGTACACAATTCAAATTATCACAGTTTTTTACGTAATTCCTCTGGAAATACAATTTTCTGAAGCAATACGGGTGCAAAAAATACCCCTTTATGAGTTCTTATTTAATTAGGGCTGTCAGAAATAGTTCCTAACAAATCCACATTAAGACTGTTGTGCATCCAAGCTATATACAGTCTTTTTCTCAATCCTGAATGAATATGGGTTTTGGACCCACCTCCCAGATTGTTGTAGATCTCTCCCCATTTAACAAACTCATTAGTTTCAGATCAGGTTGAATCACAAATTACAGAAGGTCTGAAGACTAGTAAAGGATGCCAGTGCTTTAACAGTTACCATTAAGATACTGCATACATTTTATACAACTCCAAATCCCCCCAAAAAGTTGGGACATTCTGTAAAATGCAATAAAAATTTGCTAATCCTCTTTAACCTTTATTTTATTGACAAAAGTACAATGAAATATTTCCAATGTTTTCACTGACCAACGTAATTGTATTTTGTAAATATGCACACATTTTTTTTTATTTTGATAGCTGCTACACACTCCAAAAAAGTTGCGACAGAGGCATGTTTAACACTCTTTCACATCAACTGTCCTTTTAATTACAATTTTTAATTGTTTGAGAATTGAGGATACTAATTGTTAAAGTTTTGCATGCAAAATTTCTGTCTAATCTTGCTTGATATAAGGCTTCAGGTGTTCATCAGTCCGTAGTAATAATTGTCTGATTCTCCTTTTCATGATGGGCCGCACGTTTTCAATAGGGGACAGATCTGCTGGCCAGTCAGTCATTTCCACATGAGACTACGAAACCACTCTATTGTAGCACATGCAGAATGAGACCTGGCATTGTCTTGATTTAATAACCATGGACATGAAAGACGTCATCTTAAGGGCAGTATATGTCTCTGTACAATATATGCCTCCATGACAATGGTACATTTGCACATATGCCAGTCACCCATGTCGTTTGCTCTGCTGGACACTCATATCATGACAAGTGTTTGCTTTTTCTTCTGTCACTGATGAAAGTCTGGATGGTCCCTTTGGCTCTTTGGGATTGACTGTGCGTTCACACCGCAGGCGGCGAGAGCGTCAAAGTGGCCGGAAGTCATTCATTTTCAATGTGAGCCGGCGGCAAGCAGCGGCGCGAGTGGCGCGGCGCGGCTTGGACGGCGAGAGCATTGAGGAGAGTTGAAATCAGGTCAACTTTATGGTAATGAGCTATGACGCGGTTGGGCGGCAACCAATCGGAATGTAGAAGTCCTCCGCTTGAGAGGAGTCCAGAGAACGCAGCCCTGTAAGCTTTGGTTCCGACTACATTAGTTCCTAAACATTTTCACGCTAGAAAGCTTGTTTTTCAGCAGGAATGCAATTCATTTGCTCAAAACAACACCAATTTGACCAGTTGCACTTAGACTAGCACTTAACCACGAACACAAAATACACACCACACAAATGGCTTTTATTGGTTTATTTCTTTAGCAAACATGTAACTATAATTAAGTTCTTTCCATCGATCAATTTCTTACTTTCACAATTAAAATATTTCATGAGGTTAACTTATACCCTACTTTTGGTCAGTCTGCACAAGATCAACATGCTTGTTTCCTTTTCGGCTCCTTTAAATACAAGACCAAACGTTCGACCGTCAGAGCGTCAACGGAGCTTTCTACAGCGTCGTTGGCAGGGCGGCCAGAGCGAATTTTGACGCTCTCGCCGGCGGCGGTGTGAACGCACAGTGAGAATTTGATCTTTGATCTTTGATCTTTGATTTGTTTGACATTTATCTCATGGAATTTGGCACAAATTAGCTTTGCTGGCAAAGACTGAGATGCTTATACCCAAACATGATCCTCTCACCTATTACCAATTCACCTGCTTTTTGTGAACCGTTTAAAAAGAGTTCAATGTGAATATTCTATAAGCTTTTCACTTTAATTTTGCCTCGGTTC
Source organism: Acrossocheilus fasciatus (assembly GCA_036784905.1). Taxonomy (NCBI): domain Eukaryota; kingdom Metazoa; phylum Chordata; class Actinopteri; order Cypriniformes; family Cyprinidae; genus Acrossocheilus; species Acrossocheilus fasciatus. Next base: position 828,395 of record CM071950.1, on the reverse strand, counting down.
CAACTTTTTGTTGCTGTCAAGTCAAGTCACCTTTATTTATATAGCGCTTTTACCAATACAGATTGTGTCAAAGCAGTTAACAGTATCAAATTGGAGGACAGAGTGTCAGTAATATATAATAAGATTAAACATTTAATTTTCAGTTAAAGGCATTTCATTATTGAATTCAGAGATGTCATTGTCTAGCTCAGTTTAGTTTAAATAGTATATGAGCAATCAAATCGGCGATAATCGCTAGAAATTAGGTGTCCCCAACTGAGCAAGCCAGAGGCGACAGCGGCAAGGAACCAAAACTCCCTCTGTGACAGAATGGAGAAAAAAAATACCTTGGGAGAAACCAGGCTCACTCGGGGGGCCAGTTCTCCTCTGACCAGACGAAACCCACAGTTCAAAAATTTCAAGTTCTAACAATAGTAGTATTATGTAGTTGGCCATGGAAGCCTTAAATTAACTTTCTGTATGCCCTGGTTTCCTGCTCTACCGGCTACCCCCAGGTTTACTGCTCTTCCGACTCCACCCTGGCTCCCTGCTCTGTCGGCTCAGCCTTGGTTTCCTGCTCTACCGGCTCCGCCCAGGTTTCCTGCTCTGCTGTCTCCACCCTGGTTTCCTGTTATGCTGGCTCCGCCCAGGTTTACTGCTCTGCCGGCTCCGACCTGGCTCCCTGCTCCGCCTTGACATCCTGCTCTGCCTCCCCTGTCCTTCCACTTGTACATGGACCTGGCCCTCTATTCCTCCCCCTGTTCCACCTCTGTTTCACCGTCCTCCTGGATTGTACTATGTCGGGAGCGTCTGGAAGCTGCTCCTTGTGGGGGCTCCTTGTCACTCCGAACTACATATCCCATATTCCGTTTCACTGATTACGTTTACACCTGCAGCCAATTACACACACTATAAAAATCCGTTTCAAACAACCATTCAACGCAGAGTATTGTTTAGCGATTATCGCTCTCCTTGTGATAGCTACTTTAGGGAGCCATTTCCCTGTCTTAGTTTCTAGTTTCTAGTCTTAATCTAGTCTTGTTCATAGCCTGTTTTCCCAAGTCTTGTATCTAAGCCTGTTTATCTCGTCTTGTCTGTCTTCTGCCTACCCTGGAATTATAGCCTGTCTTGGATATCCTTTTGCCTTGCCATTTCGGACTTTGTTTGCACTTCGCCTGGACTATTTCCTGACTGACCTACGCCTGTCTTTGGATTACTCTTTCATCTTACCTATGCTATAACTGTTGTTGTTGTCGACCCATGCCTGTTTTATGACCACATCTTTGCAGATGGATCCGCACGCTTCCTCTGTTCATTTATATTAATTAATTAATTAATTTTTTTAATTTACAAAATAAATTTAAGTTGGTCAGTGAAAATATTGGAAATCTTTTCTTTGTACTTTTGTCAATAAATAAAAGTTAAAGGGAATTAACAAATCACAGATTCTTGATTTCACTGGGGTTGTAATGTGTAGAGTATATACTGTAGGTCAGTATTTTGAATAATTTACAGTATTTCAAAAATAATGTCATATTTACTACAGTTTGTGTTACAACACTAAATGTGAGGCATTTGGAAAATCTTTGCTTAAACATTCATTGGAGAGTACTTATTGTAGAAAATGTATAATGTATTTATCAAACAGCAGTCATCATAATATATTATTAAAGTGACACTTTTGTTTTCTACAAAAAAATCAGTAAAGTTCCAGGTGTTTTAGTGTAAGTGTTTTAATAATGAGTAACCCAATCCTATGGGAATAGGTCTAGACTACCATCTCTACAACAGCACTAATTGCATCAGCACAAGTCTGTTTATCTAACACTTTTATAGGCAACAAACACATCTAATGAGACATCACTACTAAAGGCAAATACGTGATAATAGACTCTCTGGGGAGTTTTTTATATTTTTATTTGTCAGTATTACAATATTTTGTCAGATAAATAACATTGTTCAGTAAACATGCCGATTGGTTAAACAAAAAGTTGTTCAGTGTAGAGAACACGGAATTTTACCTCTTTCTATGTATTTTTTTAGAAACTTACCTTCACATTGAAATAATAGATGGGTCATTTCAAACAGTGCTGTTTTCCCCTTGCTTTAGGTGAATCTGCAGATTACTTGTATATATTCTGTCACATTACTTCTGGTGGATTAATATAGCACTCTTCAACCTATTGCATAAACTTTCATGTTTTTTGAGGGTTGATACTTATTTTAATTTTTTACACTGTGGTTTCCTGAGCACAAATTAAAAATTCACACAAAAACCGTTGTACAGGAAAGACTCATATTAATAAAGGATAATATGCCAAACACAAAATTAAAATGACAGACATGCAATGTAGCCAGATCCTCATACCATAATAAAATGATAAGTGACTGGGCTTGAGAAAAACAAAAATAGGAGTAGTGCCTAAAATAGGAGTAGTGATATTCATATAGGCATAAGTTATGTAATGATTTACCATTTGAAGTTACACAAGGTTGTCAGCAAACTGAAGGCGACTAGGTAAATCACAGTCACACTGAGCTTTATATTTAACATCAATTCCAAGTTATAGCAATACATCTAAAGAATGATTACGACAATGAGTAGGCCCTGAAACATTGTCTAACCACAATAGAGTTGAGAATGTCTACAAATGCTGATCCCTGTGCATCTTTTTCATTATCAACATGGAAATTAAGGGTGTATTCACACCAGAAAATTCTGCTAGTTCACTTGCTTTGGTCTGGACCAAATACAATGCTGATTTTTTTGTTTGGTGCGAGTCGCTTTCAAGTGAACCAGAAATTGTAAACAAAACCACATGTGTGCTAAGGTCATCCATTCATTGTACAGAAATTCTCAAGCAGGGAAAGCCGGAAGTACAACAACAGGCTAATCATGGAGATCTTTCATAGTGCAATTTTTATTCTTTTACTGATTTGCTGTTATGAGATACTAACATATCAGGACGTCAGTGGAAGCAAATTAAATATGCCATAATTGTTGCTCATAAAGGTAAGAATAATACATCGTTCGGAACTGTAATGGGTCTATTTTTATTTGTGTGCACTCACAATATCAAGTAACATTGTGCTTTTCTAAAATAAAGAAAACTAATAGGATACGGTTGCCGCCCCGGTCTTGAACAGGAGCTCTTCACAAAAATGAACCGAAACTCAGTGAATATTTTCCATACAGACATGATGAATATATCTATAGAAAGCTTTGAATTACTACAAAACTAAATAATTCATATCCTAAACAAAAAACTCTTCCATTATAATCCTTAAAGATGCATTTCTTTCTAAAGAAATGGGACACTTTTTTGGGGACACTTAATTTCTAGTGATTATCATCGATTTGGTCAGGATTTTTAACTTCATCTTTGTAACACTGACTCAGAAAACACTAGTTTATTAATAAATAATTCAAATATCTCCTTACTATTTCACCCAGACACATTCATTGTAACTTTTACTGGGGCTTTGCAGCAAGCTTTAGCCTATTTAGTGTGCTCATGTCATGTTGTTGTGTGCTATGGTCACGAAAACTCATAATTTGCACGCGTTTTTAAGCATTGCGGTTTATAAACAAGTGATTTAAGTGATTGAAATGCAAACAACAGCACTATATGCGCGAGCTGAGTGTTTCTGAGCGCGCTTTCTGCAATTGGGTCAGATCGAGGCCGGTTCATATTCACACCTTAAATGAACCGTACCAGAGTTCGTTTGGAAGCAGACCGAGACCACCTCTTCAGCTGGGTCTCGGTGCGGTTGTTTGGTGCACACCAGAGTGCGATTGCTGTATTCACACCTGCCCAAAAGGTCCGCACTTTCAATCGAACCAAACAAGACAGGTGTGAATACACCCTAAGATCACCAACAATTAAGGCTTTATCTGCAGCCTCACTAACTCAGATAGAAAATCTGCAAATTCTTTGATAAAGACTGTACCCTTGTGGCCTGCATACAGTAGTCAGTACAAACATCACAGGGGATTTATTATTAATGCTTACCATTCTAGATAATACCATTACTTCAAACAAATTATACTTGAAACCAAACTTCTGAGAAATATTGGAAATATAGCCATAAATTTGAGCAACACCTCCCCCTTTACCTGGGGCTCATGTTTATAAAAGTAATCTTAGGGGGTAGTCTCATTTAAAATAATGTAATTGTCTGGTTTTAGCCAGGTTTCTGTCAAACAGAGCACATCTTGGTTATGATCAGTGATCATATAATTTACAAAAAGTGCTTTCGTAGGAAGGGATCTATTATTCATTAAGCCATTATTTGTATTATATCTTTTTTTGTTTGTTGAACAACAATTAAATTGTTACCCTTAAATTGTTTTGGATGTTTTTTTTTTTTTGTTTTTTTTTGTATTTGCTAGTTCGGGAAATAAACACAGTCTCTATGGTATGATATCTAAGTGAAAAAGTCTCTATGTACTGAGAATTAACTGACTTCTGTGACGTGAGGTGGCTAGCAGACAGTCGGTTCAGGCCAAATAAATTTAACAAAATTATAAACGCAACACTTTTGTTTTTGCTCCCATTTTTCATGAGCTAAACTTAAAGATAAACTTAAAGTACACAAAAGGCCTATTTCTCTCAAGTGTTGTTCACAAATCTGTCTAAATCTGTGTTAGTGAGCACTTCTCCTTTGCTGAAATACTCTATCCACCTCACAGGTGTGGCATATCAAGATGCTGATTAGACAGCATGATTATTGCACAGGTGCACCTTAGGCTGGCCACAATAAAAGGCCACTCTAAAATAGAGAGGGGGGGGGGATGTGAATCCCAATCGGACAGACTTTCAGGCTATGAACCAAGCAAACGGACAACCGACAATGAGCACAGTATGCATCTGCGGCAAGGTTTGCAAAAACCCGACAGGTCTGAAGATATATCAGACAAAGATGGCCTGCCTTAAGGGTGGGCGAATGCAGCAACGCACAGGGGCAGTAGCCAGTATCTCAGTATCTGTAGTGCCGGTTGCAGAACCTGGTCAGACAGAGGAGGAGCCAGGCCCGGAGCCACATCACATCGCCCGGAACATCCAAGCAGCACCAGCCTCTTCTCAAAGCAGAAAGCCAGAACAGCGTCAGGTGAAGTGGCCTGCTGCTAACAAGAAGGATTGGCACCAGTTCGGTGAGGACCTCGATAAGATGCTGGAGTGCACCCTCACAATGGGGATAGGCACAGAGCGGTTTGGCATCACAGAAAAGCGTGGCACAACTACTCCATCACTACCAAACCGGTGAGAGGTCAAGATCAGTCAACTGAGACAAGATCTACGATCCCTGAAACGTCAATACAAGGCAGCAAAGGAGAAGGAGAAAACAGCCCTGGCTGAACTCAGAGAGATTGTAAGGAGGAGGCTCACCACACTCAGGTGGGCCGAGTGGCATTGAAAAGAAGGGCAAGGTGCGAGCCCGCAAGCGTAGGGCATTCATCTCCAACCCCTTCGGCTTCACTAAGAAACTCCTGGGGCAGAAGAAAAACGGCAACCTCACGTGCTCTGTGGAGGAGATGAACCACCACCTCAGTATCACTTTTAGTGACTCTGGAAGGAAACAGGACCTCTGCCCCTGCGAGAAGCTCATTGAACCTCCAGAACCAGTGGCTCAGTTCAACATATCCAGGCCCACCTTGAAAGAGGTGAAGGATGCAGTAATGGCAGCATGATCAAGTTCCGGTCCTGGTCCCAGCAGAGTACCTTATAGGGTCTATAAACTGTGCCCAAAGCTACTTGTTTGTGTTTTGGCAGAGAGGGAAAGCGGCTCCCCAATGGAGATCAGCCGAGGGGATCTGGATACCCAAAGAAGAGAATGCAAGCACCATCGAGCAGTTTCGTATAATCTCGCTGCTCTGTGTCGAAGAGAAAACCTTCTTTAAGATTGTGTCCCAACGGCTAATGGATTTCCTCTTGAAAAATGGGTACATAGACACCTCAGTGCAGAAGGGGGGAGTCCCAGGAGTACCTGAATGTTTAGAACACACAGGAATGGTGAGCCAATTGATCCGGGAGGCAAAGGAGAACAGAGGAGACCTTGCTGTACTCTGGCTGGATCCTACCAACGCCTACGGGTCTATTCCCCACAAGCTGGTCAAAGAAGCACTGACAAGACATCATGTGCCAGAGATGATCCGCAACCTCATTCTGGACTACTACAATAGTTTCAGATTGAGGGTTTCATCAGGAATGGTAACATCTGCCTGGCAACGGCTCGAGAAGGGCATCATTACCGGCTACACAATCTCGGTACCACTCTTCGCTCTAGCCATGAACATGATAATCTAATCAGCAGAGGTGGAATGTAGAGGCCCCATGTCCAGATCTGGTACTCGGCAGCCACCCATAAGAGCCTTTATGGATGACCTAACTGTGACAACAGCTTTAGTTCCGGGGTGCAGATGGCTCCTTCAGGGGTTCCAACGTCTCATCCTATGGGCAACGATGAGTTTTAAGCCAGCCAAATCCAGGTCCCTGGTCTTAATGAAAGGCAAAGTGGCCGACCGGTTCCGCTTTACCCTGGAGGGGTCACAAATTCCATCAGTAACAGAAAGACCAGTCAAGAGCTTGGGGAAGATCTTTGACAGCTCCCTGAAGGACACAGCCACTCTCCAAAAAACCAGGAAATAATTGATGAACTGGCTCACTGCAGTCAAAAAGTCAGGGCTTCCAGGAAAGTATAAAACTGGGATGTACCAGCACGGAAAACTGCTGAGGCTTCTTTGGGCCCTTCTCTTATACGAGGTACCCATGACAATGGTAGAAGCACTGGAGAGAGCCATCAGTAAAATCGCCCTCTATGGTCAGTCCACCAAGCTGCAGCTTCCCATCAGCAGCTTGTCCGAGGAGTTCAAGGTCACATGTGCCCGGGAGGTCTTGATGTACCAAGATTCCTCAGATGCCAAAGTCTCCTCAGCTGGAATCTGCGTTAAGACGGGAAGCAAGTGGCAGGCACAGAAAGCGGTGGACAGAGCGGAGGTATGGCTGAGGCATGGTGTCTTGGTTGGCAATGTGGCGGTGGGACGTGCAGCCCTGAGCAGTTTTTCTAAGCCACGCTATGACAAAGCAAGAGGGAGGGAGAAGCGTCAGTTGGTGCAGAATGAGGTGCGGGCAGAGGTGGAGGAAGATCACCTGACCAAGATGGTCGGTATGCGACAGCAAGGTCACCTGGGCAGAGTTGTGGAGCTCTGAACCACTGCACATCAAATTATTCATCAGTTTGGTGTACGACCTTCTACCCAGTCCATCCAACCCACACCGCTGGGGCTTGGTAGACTCACCAGCATGCCAACTTTGCCAAAGAAGCGGCACACTGGAGCATATCCTCAGCTGCTGTCCAAAGGCTTTGGGAGATGGGCGGTATCGCTGGCGCCATGATCAGGTCCTCAGGGCTTTGGCAGATACAATCACCGCAACAATTCAGAGCAGTAAGAGTCAGCATCCCTCCAAGCATACCATCTCGTTTGTCAGAGCTGGGGAAAAGGCACAACAGCAGCCACGCTCCCCAGGTGGGCTCCTTGCCAATGCAAGAGACTGGCACCTTCAAGTGGACCTGGGAAGGCAGCTCAAGTTCCCGAATCACATCATGGCCACTTCACTCCGCCCAGACATGGTGATAACATCGGAGTCGACCAAGCAGGTGGTCATAGTGGAGCTTACTGTCCCCTGGGAAGACAGATTGGAAGAGGCAAATGAGCCCAAGAGAGCCAAGTATGTGGAGCTGGTGGAAGAGTGCAGGAACGGTGGCTGGAAAGCACGCAGTGAGCCAGTGGAGATCGGTTGCCGGGGCTTTGCTGGACAGTCGTTGGTCCGAACACTCAACTGTTCAAAGGTCAACTGTGCAGATGAGCCATGAAGAACATCTCTGAGGCTGCTGAAAAAGCCTCACGATGGCTGTGGATGCGGAGGGGGGATCCGTGGAGTAGCATGCCACTTGGACACAGGCCGGGGACTGATCACCCCCGGCAGGGTCGCCCGGGCGAAGGTGTCTGTTGATTAAAGACTTAATTAAAGGGTTCATCACTGATTACATGTCCAAGTAGCACTAGACAGTGTATGTTAGAACCAAGGGTCATTCCAAACCGAAGTGCTCAAAACTGGCAACTTCAAAGGGCCTTTCGGAATGAAGGATTTCGAAGGGTACTACTGATGGTCACTTCGGGCCCCCACGATCCTTTGCTCCATGGTGATGGTGCCTCCATGTGGGCACGGGAGGATGATGCAGAAGGGCACTTCAAGAAACAGTTGTTTGGTCCCCTACACCCTTCAACCCTTCGAAGCTCTCACTCCGGAGGGTAAACCCTTTGAAGGGATTAGGACATAGTGATGAGCCTTTCTGAATGGAATGCAGGGAAAGTCTCTCCTTGTTGCTCCTCCCACTATCCACTTCACAGTTTTGGGAGTGCCACCTGATTTGGATTCCAGCTCGTTAAACCTCTGGGGTCGACAAACGCATATATGCGTTTTAAGGCAGATTTTCCTAATAAGGCCGAAATGAGCTTGAATTACTCTGCCATTTTCGATCGTATAGATAAGAACAATACACCATTCGAATCTGTAAGGGGTCTACTTTTATTTGTATACACTCATAATGACAACTAACCCAGCAGGCACACAACGTCATAAGACGTTAATAAGGAAGTCGTGGCCTAATGGTTAGAGAGTTGGACTCGTAATCCAAAGGTTGCGAGTTCGAGTCTCAGGCCGGCAGGAATTGAAGGTGGGGGGAGTGAAAGTACAGCTCTCTCTCCACCTCAATACCACGACTGAGGTGCCCTTGAGCAAGGCACCGAACCCCCAACTGCTCCCCGGGCGCCGCAGCATAAATGGCTGCCCACTGCTCCGGGTGTGTGTTCACGGTGTGTGTGTGTTCACTGCTGTGTGTGTGCACTTTGGATGGGTTAAATGCAGAGCACAAATTCTGAGTATGGGTCACCATACTTGGCTGTATGTCACGTCACTTTCACTTTCACTTTCACTTCAATATTTGGTTAGATTTAGGTCGCGACGTCAGGTAACCAAAATTCAATGTCAAGCCAACGTCTAATGACAACGTTACTGTGACGTCCAATACAGACGTCAGCTGACGTTGATGTTTTGTTGTTTTTAGGTTGTGTTGTAAAGTAACCAAAATCCAACGTCGAGTCAACGTCTCAAGCCAACGTCACATTGACGTCAAATACTGATATTTAGTCGTCAGGTATGGCAACCAAAATCCAACGTCTTCTAGACGTCATAATGGTAACGTCCAAACAACGTCAAATTCTAACATCATTAGACGTTGATATTTAGTTAGATTTAGGTTGAGGCATTAACTAAACAAAATCCAACGTCAAGCCAACGTCTTAAGCCAACGTCACATTGACGTCAAATACTGACATTTTGTGGTCTGGTATGGCAACCAAAACCCAACGTCTCCTAGACGTCATATTGGTAACGTCCACACAACGTCCAACTCTAACATCATTAGACGTTGATCTTTAGTTAGTTTTAAGTTGGGGCATTAACTAACCAAAATCCAACGTCGAGCCAACGTCTCAAGTCAACGTCACATTGACGTCAAATACTGATATTTAGTCGTCGGGTATGGCAACCAAAACCCAACGTCTCCTAGACGTCATATTGGTAACCTCCACACAACGTCAAACTCTAACATCATTAGACGTTGATCTTTTGTTAGTTTAAGGTTGTGGCATTGACTAACCAAAATCCAATGTCAAGCCAACGTCTTAAGCCAACGTCATATTGATGTCAAATACTGACATTTAGTCGTCAGGTATGACGACCAAAACCTGACAATTAGTCATCAGGTATGGCAAGCAAAACCCAACGTCTCCTAGATGTCATAATGGAAACGTCCACACAACGTCAAATTCTAACATCATTAGACGTTGATATTTAGTTAGATTTAGGTTGGGGTATTAACTAACCAAAATCCAATGTCGAGCCAACGTCTCAAGCCAACGTCACATTGACGTCAAATACTGATATTTAGTCGTCGGGTATGGCAACCAAAACCCAACATCTCCTAGACGTCATAATGGTAACGTCCACACAACGTCAAATTCTAACATCATTAGATGTTGATATTTAGTTAGGTTTAGGTTGGGGCATTAACTAACCAAAATCCAATGTCAAGCCAACATCTCAAGCCAACGTCACATTGACGTCAAATACTGATATTTAGTAGTCAGGAATGGCAATCAAAACCCAACGTCTCCTAGATGTCATAATGGTAACGTCCACACAACGTCAAACTCTAACATCATTAGATGTTGATCTTTTGTTAGTTTTAGGTTGTGACATTAACTAACCAAAATCCAACGTCAAGCCAACGTCTTAAGCCAACGTCATATTGATATCAAATACTGACATTTAGTCGTCAGGTATGACAACCAAAACCTGACAATTAGTCGTCAGGTATGGCAAGCAAAACCCAACGTCTCCTAGACGTCATAATGGAAATGTCCACACAACGTCAAATTCTAACATCATTAGACATTGATATTTAGTTAGAATTAGGTTGGGGCATTAACTAACCAAAATCCAACGTCGAGCCAACGTCTCAAGTCAACGTCACATTGACGTCAAATACTGATATTTAGTCATCAGGTATGGCAACCAAAACCCAACGTCTCCTAGACGTCATAATGGTAACGTTCACACAACGGCAAACTCTAACATCATTAGACGTTGATCTTTTGTTAGTTTTAGGTTGTGGCATTAACTAACCAAAATCCAACGTCGAGCCAATGTCCTAAGCCAACGTCATATTGATGTCAAATACTGACAGTTAGTCAACAGGAATGATGACAAAAACCCAACGTCTCCTAGATGTCATAATGGAAACGTCCACACAACATCAAATTCTAACATCATTAGACATTGATATTTAGTTAGAATTAGGTTGTGGCATTAACTAACCAAAATCCAACGTCAAGCCAACGTCTTAAGCCAATGTCACATTGACGTCAAACACTGATATTTTGTGGTCTGGTATGGCAACCAAAATCCAACGTCTCTTAGACGTCATAATGGAAACGTCCACACAACATCAAATTCTAACATCATTAGACGTTGATATATAGTTAGATTTAGGTTGGGGCATTAACCAACCAAAATCCAACGTCAAGCCAATGTCTTAAGCCAACATCATATTGATGTCAAATACTGACATTTAGTCGTCAGGTTTGGCAACCAAAATCTGACATTTAGTCGTCAGGTATGGCAACCAAAACCCAACGTCTCCTAGATGTCATAATGGAAACGTCCACACAACGTCAAATTCTAACATCATTAGACATTGATCTTTTGTTAGTTTTAGGTTGTGGCATTAACTAACCAAAATCCAACGTCAAGCCAACGTCTTAAGCCAACGTCACATTGACGTCAAACACTGACATTTTGTGGTCTGGTATGGCAACCAAAATCCAACGTCTCCTAGACGTCATAATGGAAACATCCACACAACGTCCAACTCTAACATCATTAGACGTTGATCTTTAGTTAGATTTAGTTTCGGGCAATAACCAACCAAAATCCAACGTCAAGCCAACGTCTTAAGGCAACGTCATATTGATGTCAAATACTGACATTTAGTCGTCAGGTATGACGACCAAAACCCAACGTCTCCTAGACGTCATAATGGTAACGTCCACACAACGTCAAACTCTAACATCATTAGACGTTGATCTTTTGTTAGTTTAAGATTGTGGCATTGACTAACCAAAATCCAATGTCAAGCCAACGTCTTAAGCCAACGTCATATTGATGTCAAATACTGACATTTAGTCGTCAGGTATGACGACCAAAACCTGACAATTAGTCATCAGGTATGGCAAGCAAAACCCAACGTCTCCTAGACGTCATAATGGAAATGTCCACACAACATCAAATTCTAACATGATTAGATGTTGATATTTAGTTAGATTTAGGTTGGGGTATTAACTAACCAAAATCCAATGTCGAGCCAACGTCTCAAGCCAACGTCACATTGACGTCAAATACTGATATTTAGTCGTCGGGTATGGCAACCAAAACCCAACATCTCCTAGACGTCATAATGGTAACGTCCACACAACGTCAAATTCTAACATCATTAGATGTTGATATTTAGTTAGGTTTAGGTTGGGGCATTAACTAACCAAAATCCAACGTCAAGCCAACATCTCAAGCCAACGTCACATTGACGTCAAATACTGATATTTAGTAGTCAGGAATGGCATTCAAAACCCAACGTCTCCTAGATGTCATAATGGTAACGTCCACACAACGTCAAACTCTAACATCATTAGATGTTGATCTTTTGTTAGTTTTAGGTTGTGACATTAACTAACCAAAATCCAACGTCAAGCCAACGTCTTAAGCCAACGTCATATTGATATCAAATACTGACATTTAGTCGTCAGGTATGACAACCAAAACCTGACAATTAGTCGTCAGGTATGGCAAGCAAAACCCAACGTCTCCTAGACGTCATAATGGAAATGTCCACACAACGTCAAATTCTAACATCATTAGACATTGATATTTAGTTAGAATTAGGTTGTGGCATTAACTAACCAAAATCCAACGTCAAGCCAACGTCTTAAGCCAACGTCACATTGACGTCAAACACTGATATTTTGTGGTCTGGTATGGCAACCAAAATCCAACGTCTCTTAGACGTCATAATGGTAACGTCCACACAACATCAAATTCTAACATCATTAGACGTTGATATATAGTTAGATTTAGGTTGGGGCATTAACCAACCAAAATCCAACGTCAAGCCAATGTCTTAATCCAACATCATATTGATGTCAAATACTGACATTTAGTCGTCAGGTTTGGCAACCAAAACCCAACGTCTCCTAGATGTCATAATGGTAACGTCCACACAACGTCAAATTCTAACATCATTAGACATTGATCTTTTGTTAGTTTTAGGTTGTGGCATTAACTAACCAAAATCCAACGTCAAGCCAACGTCTTAAGCCAACGTCACATTGACGTCAAACACTGACATTTTGTGGTCTGGTATGGCAACCAAAATCCAACGTCTCCTAGACGTCATAATGGAAACATCCACACAACGTCAAATTCTAACATCATTAGAAGTTGATATTTAGTTAGATTTAGGTTGGGGCATTAACTAACCAAAATCCAATGTCGAGCCAACGTCTCAAGGCAACGTCACATTGACGTCAAATACTGATATTTAGTCGTCAAGTATGATGACCAAAACCCAACATCTCGTAGATGTCATATTGGTAACGTCCACACAACGTCCAACTCTAACATCATTAGACGTTGATCTTTAGTTAGTTTCATGTTGTGGCATTAACTAAACAAATTCCAACGTTGAGCCAACGTCTTAAGCTGACATCATACTGATGTCAAATTCTGACATTTAGTCATGAGTTACACTGTAAAAAAAAAAATCTATTTTACGGAATATAACTGTACATATTTACAGTATTTTTCTGTTATTTTAAATTATAAGTAAAATTCTGTAAAACAACATCTATAAATTAAAAACTTGACTGTTATTTTAAGTAAGCTATTATATCTTTAATGACAAATTATAGTAGTTCTCATTTTTTTAACACAGGAAAATGGCTGTATTATTTATACTGTATTTTTTCTGTATTCTTAAATTGCATGTAATTTAAATGTAAAATTACACAAATAATCTGTAATATGTAGCTCATTATATTAAAGGTTTATGCCCATACTAGCTGTTTAGCATTTTTCTTTGTAATTTTAAAGTGCATCATATTAGATTTATATTTATGTGTTTTTACATTTATCAATTCTGAACACAAATATAGCTGACTTACATCAAATAATGCATAGTCTGTTTTTAAAGAGTAAAGCTGCACTACTCTCCAGGTTGAAACTTTCAGGCCTCTGCCCACACACCAGTGGAAACTGTGAACAGAGAAAAGTACACATAATCTTTAAAAGCTCAAACTCTCCAAAAAAAATCCATTGACTTTCACAAACATAGCATACAGCCATTGTAAATTATTGGTATGTTATCTGATCAGAATGTGCATTTGTTATTTGTGTATTTGTAGAGAAACCCTATACCTACGGAGAAATTTGAAATGAGAAAAAAATAGAGCATGGAGAAAAGGGTCTGAAAGGACTGGAATGCATACCATAAAATTTTGAATCCTCGATTTGTCAAATGTGCATGTCTGCATTATGGAAAGACCATAATTTACCATAGTTTACATTTTCCCATACCATGAATGCTGTAACGGCATTACCACTGCAATCAACAGTGTAATCTGTAGACAAATGTTGCAATTATGACAGTATTTGCAGTAAGTGTTACTGTGGACAAAGGAATAAACCTAAACCAACAGGTGGTGTAACACTGTCTGCAATACAGCAAAGGGTCAGATACAGAAAATGCCACAGTTGTATGCATAGCTGCATTTAGGCATAAGAGTGGTTATACAGTTGAGACAAGGGATTTGCTAAAGTTCAAAAGGGTCATTATTGGTCATGTGAATGTAACTGCAATTTACGAGTATAGACAGACGTGTACACACTGTCTGTACTCCTAAACCTAACCCTATTTTAACTCTAAATTCATAGGGAAATTATAGGTGAATAGTGAATAGCACACATACACTTGTAAGCATAAGTGAAAACACCATTTTACCAATTAATTACATGTAACAGCCTAAAAAATAAAAATCAATATATATACATATTTGCTATCTTTTGTTTAAAACTAGTTTTTTCTACAGTTGCAATGTTATTTGATGTCTCTCTTTGTTGCTTTGGTCGTGATTGGTTAATCTAAACGTCATCCAGGAATCTGGCCAATGACAACTGGGCACGCCTCCTACCGCTCAAATTTGAATTTACACACCAGTCCGTTGCTGCTCTGTTTATCTGCACATTCTGTAGTCCTGCTCCGTTCAGTGCAGTAGTAATGGCTTTTACATGGATTATCACATATCTGACAGATGAATTCTTATTTTGACCCATTTTGAGTTATGCGGTGCAGATTGAGAACGAAAAAGCGCGAATATGAACACAGACACAATGGCTAATGGACACATATTGCAAACGGCAGAAGGTAAATACCATTTATAATTTTTCTACTGTTACTGTTAAAGTGATATGCTAATCGCGATGACATAATCTGTTACTGTTTTGATATTATGTTTTAATAAAGATAAGGCTGTGTGTAATGACGATGTTGTGGCCATGATTTAAAGTGACTACTTTGTGTTTTTAAATATTTGTTTATAACGCGGAATGTAAATATATTCACGTAACATAGTGCTACAAGTTACTGACGTTTTAATCGGTCTTTGTCAGACACGTGGTTTTGTTGTGTGTGACGTCACCGCGGCGCCATTTTTGAGGTATCGCGCAACTGACTGAGAATTAAAGAGATTACAGGAGTAAAAGTAAATGAGATAACTCTAAGATAACTAATAAGATAAATATTTAGATACGATGTAAATATAACTCACAAACATGGAGAAGCAAAAATGCTGGACTGCGTTTACATGCGCACGAATATTGCGATTATTTCCAATAATCAGAGTAAGGACTTAATCGCATTTTGATGTTTACATGTCAAGAGCAAAGCTCTTACTCCCGTTTACATGCAATTTCCATTATTCTTATTATTCGCTAAGAATTGTGGTTAACTGTTACTACTGCGACAACACAGTAGTAACAGCAAAGGTATGTTTTCTGTAATGATTATTATGTAATAATGTTAAGTGTAAAAGGATGCTTTGTTTAGTTTGAACGTGTCAAATAAATTTGAATACTACCCTCTTTTCATGCATTTTTTCTTTATTGTATTAATTACACAAACCAATACCTAACACAATAAAGCAGAAACATTGTTCCAATAAAATAAGTCAGCATCATGAAACAAATTGTCTGACATATCAATGAACTAAATCAATGTATGTAAAATTTAATAGTGTATATTATTATAGTACCCTCTGGTATATTATACCTTTGCAGCCCAAGTAAGTTGTTGTCTACAGGTCTTGCACTCGCAACAGCTGAATGACACACCACTCAACCCCTGGGCCATTAACAAGAACGTACCATTTTATCACAGAATTATTTTTAAATGAACCACACAATTCTCCCAACAGAACACACCAGCAATGATACCTTACAAATGGCGGCTGCGCCCATAATGCACTTCATGTTCCACGAGTGTGACGTCACCTGACAAAGACCGATAGAGAAGCATGCATGAATGACAGAATAAATAGCGGGACATGTATGATGTTAATACAGAAGGCCACCGTTTGCTGATCTTATTTTTAATAACATTATGAAATAGTAAAAATAACTAACGTTATATTGTTCTTTTATTGTAAAATAAAATGTCTCACTGTGGAACATGAAAAACTGGCATATACACTTGTTCAACAGAGAGGACATGAAACCACCATTCTTGGACTTAGAATACTATGCAAACCATGCTTTTGGATCTACTGTTAAATTTTTGTAATAAAGCTGGTGAGTAGGCTAAATTTCTTTAAGCCCATGTCTCTGTCAGTAAGTCAACAATATTGTTCTATTAAACCTGTTAATATTCATTTGTGTGTGTGTGTGTGTGTGTGTGTTTTCCCTCTCATGGTCCAGAGGTTTTGGGATTGAAAATCTTCTGCTACATGATCTTCCGTAAAAGTGAGTATACATGTCATACTAACATTAATTCTTTAAATGATCATGTGCTATTATATGTGCTTAAATGTGAACACAGCAAAGCAGGCAAACTCTGCACCAAGGCACCACTCTGATTCAAAGTTCATTCTTGAGTTTAGCTCACTCAACATGAAAACTCCCTCATCATTTTCTCACCCTCATGTCTTTTTTGTGTTCCACAGAAAAAAGTCAGTTGCAGATTGGAAAAGACATGGGTGAGTAAATGATGACACATCCACCTTATTCTTCACATAAAAATGGGCCATTTGTAGATTTTATGGGTCTTGCTTCCGGTCTCTTTTACTTCCAAATATTTTTAGCTGTACAGAACCACTCGTTTTGCTGCTTGATATTGCAAATTGGTGTGTCTTACCATGTTATTTTAGTGTATTAGCTTAATTATGAACACACTGGTGTTCATAACCAAAATGCAACGTCTATCCAACGTTGGAGATTGACGTCAATCTGACGTTGGGTTCTGACGTCAACCTGATTTTCATTTTCAACCAAAATGCAACGTCTGTCCAACGTTGGAGATTGACGTCAATCTTACGTTGGGTTCTGACGTCAATCTGACATCGGGTTCTTACGTCAACCTGATTTTCATTTTCAACCAAAATGCAACGTCTATCCAACGTTGGAGATTGACGTCAATCTGACGTTAGGTTCTGACGTCAACCTGATTTTCATTTTCAACCAAAATGCAACGTCTATCCAACGTTGGAGATTGATGTCAATCTTACGTTGGGTTCTGACGTCAACCTGATTTTCATTTTCAACCAAAATGCAACGTCTATCCAACGTTGGAGATTGACGTCAATTTAACGTTCGGTTCTGACGTCAACCCGATTTTCATTTTCAACCAAAATACAACGTCTCTCCGACGTTGGAGTCCAACGTCAACCTGACGTTATACTGACGTCCGGTGCCTGCTGGGAAACTTTGTGCTTTTGAAGAATAAAGAAAACAAACATGGTGCGTTCTCAGTGTTCACTCTCTCCGCGAACTGCTTTTTGAAACTCAGCAAATATTTCACACAGAGACATGAGAAATATATCTATAGAAAGCTTGACATGAAGTAAGTCTTAAATGAAGTAAGTCTTACCGAAAACAAATATTCTGTGATAAAGTAATCCGTATGAAACCAAGGACATTAGGTATTAGGTCACGCCCACGCGCTGCTCGCGCTGTTATTACAAATCTCCACGTGAGACATGCGGCATGTAAACGCCCACATCACCGTAAACAAAGCAGCAACGCGTTCATCTCAGATACTTTTCAGTTTTGGAAGAACATGCTGTGAGGAATAAGCCTTGTATTTACCCCAGAAACGCGCTGAGAGGAAAAAGCCTTGTATTTACCCCCAGAAGACGCCCTGAGAGGAAAAAGCTTTGTTTACCTCATAAACAGAACGCGAGCGCAGCTGGAGCTGGCGGAGGAGGAGATATCTTATACCGAGTAAGTAATGTTTCTTATTGGCATTCAATAATGTGTTGTTGTGACAAAGTTGAATACATTTACTAATTGAACTTTTCCCAAACTATAACTGCAGAATAAAATGTGTAAAATCGAGTGCAACATTTTGAAATATGATGGGCAACATTTTATTGCATTTAAATGTTGCACGATGTGAGGATAGTTATATGTTCTATGCTTTATTTATTTTGAATAGTAAAAATATGTAGGCCTATATATTATAATAAATATAATTTACTGTTTTGCTGTACTTTGGATCAAATAAATGCAGGCTTGGTGAGCTGAAGACACTTCATAAAAAAAATAAAAAAAAACTGTTTAAATAATTTGACTGGTAGTGTATGTATTGCTTTGTCTTTGTCCATTCATTGTGTTGCTCACGTCAGTTTTTTGTTTTCTCATGCAGTTTCTCCTGTCTCCCGTTTTCCTGGGTTCCAGTTTCCTGCCACTGTTTTGGATATTGCACCCACAATGTCTTGACTCTTCTGTTGTTTATTTCTTCCTAATAAACTGTTTAACTGCACTCGCAAGTGATATTCAAGTACTCGCAAGTTATTTTATGTGATAGTTATATGTATACACATTTCTTTTTTCCTCACATTCTTTCTTATAGAAATTCCCTCTCAGTCACACACCTGACTCAATGGCTCATTATGGAGCTCATTATGCGGGCCTTTGTCTTCTCAGCTGTGAGTCACAGCATTATCCAGGATAGTTCACGCCCTCTCGCATAGACCCTTTCTACTCAAATGTGACTTCGAAAATTTAAATCAATATATCGTTTTCTCTGAATGAGTGAGTTAGATTATTTTCAGATCATTTGAAGCAAGAATTCTAGGCTACAAGATCCAGTTCTCAAAAGTCTTGTGAACAAATGTTCTGTATGTGTTTTACGGCCTTATTAAGCAGAGCAGGAGCAGCGTGCACCCATTGTGCTTTCATACTGGCAGCGTTTGTTGCGCGCAGCTGAACTGTGGTGTGTATACTGCAATACAGACGAGTCTGCCATGTCTGTTGTATTTCCCAGCATTCTCCTCTGAACACTGTGTGCCATGTGCATGATATGGTCAGCATACTATGCTGCGATGCGACCGTGTCCCCCTCCCATCTGTCCCACACACATATGTAAATAACATGCTGTATATAGGTAGTTTACATGATAAAAAGTAATCTTAAAGTTAACAAATGCCTCTAGTTTTATTAATGTAACAGACCTTTGAAGTTTGGGCAAAAACTTGTGGACGTGATGTGTTTTTGTTTATTTTATTTTTTCATATGGTGATTGTGAAACACGTAACACCTCTCTTACATGATTTTATGGAGACATTTGTTATTTTTCATGTTAATCCTGTCAATATTGATCAAGAACAATACACTGCGGCTTTAATTCAGCGTAAGCGGCACAGCTAAAATAGACTCATGCTGAAATTATCACGGCACCGCTGCTCCTGTTTGATGCTCACACGCTGCTCCTGCTCATGGTGTGAATGCACTCATTTGTTAACATGCACGCCGAAAAAAAATATGCGCTGCTCACGCGCCGCTCACGCTTGCGGTGTTAAACGGGCTTTATGCTGTTTGCTAACTTGTTTAGGTATTGTAACTCTTTATAGTTACCTTTAACTAGTTGAAGTGTTAAAGTGATCACCTTGGTTGTACGTATCTGTGTAGTCGTGGCCTGTGTGGCCAGATTTTCTTTTAAGTTTATCTATTGTTGAACTTCGTTATATCTTTGTTGTGGGATCATTTGTAGGGAGGAGGATGCCTTTTAATTTGTTTTCTCCTGGTTTTTAAATAGAGAGGGAGTAAGAATAGATTTGTCGGTAACACTTTATTTTGATGGTCCCTTTTGAACATTCTGTTGACACTAAATAATGTTGCAACTACATGTCAACAAACTCTCATAAAAGTATTATTAGACTGTCTGCTTCATATCTACTAACTCCTTATTGTGTTGGTCTCCCAACAGATATTCTACTGACTATAAGTAACTTTGCAAGAACGTGTCAACTTAATCTAACCCTAACCCTACCAGTCAACTAATACACTACTAACACTCTAATGAGAGTTAGTAGACATGTAGGTACAACATTACTTATAGTCAATAGAATGTGTTAAAGGGACCATCAAAATAAAGTGAAACCGATTTGTTTTTGGTTTCCTTTTCTTTTGAAGCTAGGTAAGTTATGTCCATGTTACAAGGTGATGGATGAAGAAGAACTATTATCCCGGGAAATGTTTCCGGGAGGGGGCAGTTATAGTGGGACACCACTATATGCAGCATATACCCTTTACAGCGTTGGATATTCAGACCTACTGATGGGAGAGGACGCCGGCTGGGACCGCGAGTGGGAGCCTTATTCACTGTGAGTTTGTTGTGGACTGCGGTGCTTAGTGTGAAGTGAACACGTGTGACTCTTTGAAGCGATTTACTGCATGCACAAGTGTGGGTGTATGATTCTGCTTCCACCCGTTGGCCCAGTGGAGAGATCTGGGAGTAGATCCCTTACCATTGTCTGTTCCTTCATCTGCTGTCTGTTCTGAAGAGAAGCCGTTGTGTGAGTCTCTTATCACAGTTTGTTCCATTGTCTGCCGCTGCTCGTCCTGAAGAGAGGCCGCTGTGAGTAAATCCCTTACTATTGTCTATTTCATTATCTACTGTCTGTTCTGGAGAGAAGCCGCTGTGAGAAGATCTCTCACCACAGCCTGTTCTATTATCTGCCACTGTCTGTTCTGAAGAGAAGCCGCTGTGAGTAAATCCCTTACCATTGTCTGTCCCATCATCTGCTGTCTGTTCTGAAGAGAAGCTGTTGTGTAGAAGTCTCTTACCACAGCCTGCTCTGTTGTCTGCCGCTGTCTGTTCCGAAGAGGACCCGCTCTGCTGTCTGCTCTGGAGATAAACCTCTGTGTGAAAGTCTCTTATTACAGCCTGGTCCATCAGTTGCCGTTGGGTGAAGGTCCTTTTTCCACTGTCTGTACGATCACCTGCCGTGCCTGTTCGAAGAAGAACCGTTGCATGCTCGACCCTTACTATCATCTGTAAGGATATGTATCCTTCACTGTCCTGAAGAGGAATTACTATACCCACCATCGATTGTTCCAGGAAGGAACTGCAGAGTGGAGATCTCGTAGCATTACCTGTTCGATCCCTTACTGTCGTCTGCTTCGAGGAAGACTTATTGAGGGATCCCTCCCTTACTATCGCCTAAAAGGCTACTTACCAGTTCCGTCCGAAGAGGAACGATTGAGCCGACCTTCCATTCTGTTATCTGTTGGGTTGTGACTGTTGCACCAAGGGCTCCCACCGCTGCTGGACAGAGGAGAACAGAGTTGGAACTCTTCCACTACGTGTTTTAGTAGTTAGGATTTTAATTCAATAAAACTCAACTTTTATTACTTACCCTGTTGTCCGTCTGTGGTGTCTCTGGGTAACTCCTCGAGGTGGTATATTCAATAGGGGCTCGTTTCGGCCTGTGACATCCACAAGCCCTCAGTAAGTGTATCTTTTTCAGTTTCCCCTCCTGAAGTCTTAAGTTTGTGTCCCACTGATTATCAAAAATAAAACCTGCTGTGTCTTTTTACTTTGAAACCTGGTGCTGTTTTAATTTGTGCTTGTCCTGGGACCTGGAGACAGGAGTTCTCTCACTCCCTCCTTGCAACTTTTGTTATCCTACTTTCCCGCCCCTAGAACAAAAAGGGGGATCATAGCAAAGTACAAACTCTTAAGACTATGTGCCATATTTCTACAGAGAAAAGCGGCACCACCCCTGGAGTGCTGAAGACCATCTCTTTTCACCAGGTCAGGTCTGCTCCAAAAATTTGTCCAATTGTCTATTAAACCTATTGCTGTGTTTGAAATGACATACTAGTCTTACTATTTCTGCAGTATGTATACTGTTGCCAGAATCTGCTAGATATAACACAACAAAAAGGTAGGAACAGCATCTCCAATCAGAAAGTAACTATTACAAAAACAGTTTTAACATGGCCAACATGTTATATATATATATATATATATTGTAATGGGTGGAAGAATCACACGACAGAATGAATGCAATAAATGCCCCGAAGGGTGCGTTTATTGAGTGAAATGAGTGGCATGCCGTAGAATTCAGGTGCTGTGTCTTCGTGCTCCAGGATCAACTTCTTTTCAGTGCCCCAAGTGTGTTAGTGTCCAGTGTCCGGTGTCCAGTGTCCGGTGTCCGTGCGGTGCAGGTGCTTCGGGCTGGCCGGCTAGACGCTGCTCTCTGGGGAGATAAGGAGAGAAAAGTAAGTGATGCTTCACTGGAATCATGTCTCACCCAAATGCGCCTCTTGGCGGCTTATATATCTGCCTCGTGATGAGGTTCAGGTGTGGCCGGCCAGCCCACGTTAATGGCGTGCAGGTGCTTCTCCTCCGTTTCCAGGGCGACGCTGATGAGGTCCCGGGACGCGCGTCACAAAATATATATATATATATATATATATATATATATATATATATATATATATATATATATATATACACACACAGTACATCAACACACATACACATATCGGTGTTATCTTCATGGGGCTTACACAATGCCTGAAACTAGGGCAGCCAGTCTGTCCCTTGTAGTATTCCCAGAGGTTTCATTGTATGTAAACCTGTAAAACAAACAGTTTTTCAGTACTCATGTGCCGTGAACTGACCCTGGATAGCCAACAAATATGTCTATGAATCATCCACTGGAATCACATATTGCTTGCATGTTGATGAAATAAAACCCCTTGTAGTTTAAATAGTCAATTTAGTGCCACAGTGGGGGTTTGATCCTGATGTGGGTGCCATCTATCAACAACAACATCGTTAAATGCGGGGGTTCCAGATGGTTGGACAAATCCTTGCCCCACTGCCTGCAGCTCCTCTGCTTGTGGGAATGAGATGGGTTTTTTTTCAGGTTTACCCATATTTTTTGTGCGGTGGACTGTAGCTTTTGGCACACTGAACACATCGGACACAACCCGATATGACAGTCCATGAGCCAGCCTGTAAACATAGATGAGAGTTTCCAGCTGACGACCCCAGCCATGGTCCTGTTCCCTTTGCAAGAACTGTTGCAAAGCATTCATTGCTCTTCTGCTCAGGCGGAAATCCTGCTTCAGCTCCAACTCCACGTCAAGCCACAACTGCAAGATGGGCACGTTATGGTTTAACCTGCAATACGTTACAGGATGACCAGCCTGGAAAAAAAAAAAAGTTCACATCATTATTCTGAATTGGACAGATTTTTACTACAAATGGGGACGTCTTCGTCGCCCAAACAAAGAACACATGCTATGGTGCAAACAATAGGCTTTCAAGTATGATCCATTAACTTATTAAAAATATTCAGTCTCTTAATTCACCACAAGTACACAAAAGTTCTACATGTCCAGCTTCTACTGCTCCCTTCACGTGGGGGGTGGGACAACATTGCTGCTTTCAAAGCTGTTTTTTTATCAGTTTTTTACACAATTACATCAGCTTGTCTTGTTGTTAATGTAGTGCATTATGAACAATCATTTGAAGAATACTGTGTTTTATAAACAGTGAAATAAGCATGTATTTCACCTAAATTAAAACATCGTAAGCAACTATCTAGCGCAGAGAATGTTTATATGTTGTCAATTCATTCTTTCAAACTACAAAGCAATTGAATACGACGAGCTCGTAATCACAACTTCATAAATGGGAAACAGGACATTTCATTAAGCACGTGAAGGCAGCATATAACATTATCGAGTTGTGTAATTAGCTTGGTTAATATTAAATACAACAAAACATCTTTACAGCCATCATACATACCGTGAACTGGTCCACCAGCAAACTTGGGCATCGAAGATATCGTCGTTTCCGTTGTCTTCTGCTGATGATAAATGCAAAAAAATAGCTGTAACCCACGAAACTGCGATGACTACCGCTGACAACGGCATCTTGGAATTTTCTGATAAACATCGGCACATCTTGTATGACATACGAGCTAGCGACGACGTATGATGACGTGTACTGGTGTAGTAGTGGTGTCCCATTTCTTAGGGGGATATTTTCATCCCTACCCATTAACACTCTGTTTCAAGGGCCAAGGGGAAGGGGTAGACATAGAGGTAGGGGTATAAAAGAGAATTGGGATTCGGCCTTAGACTTCCAGCCACTGAGTGATGAGAGTCTGCTATGTATCTCATCACCATGTTAAGCAGGGAGGGGACCAGAGCATATTACTTGGGCTGCACGATTAATCGAATGCGATTTTATGCACAGCTTGTCTGTGAGAAAGCCTCATTAGTAATGGACAATGGCTTTCTATGTGGATCCACAAGAGTGCTCTCTTCCCGATTGTGGGGACTTTTATTTTGGTGGAATGCAGCGCATTCTGTGGAGTGCATCACAGCGCTGCACCTTTCTCCAGTGATAACGAGTTGTAAGATTCCGTTGCAGACAACAGCTATATGATCATCCTTATGTTCCTTTGAGTGTTTTAAGTTGTGTGCGTCCAGAGAGAAAGTGAGTATTGTAGATTTCTCCATTATTCGAATAGAGTTGATTACTCATTACTGAATAAAGAAGTTAAAAGAGTGATGCATACGAAATGGATGCTAATGTGAAGTATAGCATTATTTGAGACCACACCCAATGTAAAGTGTGATAACCTTTATACTGTTTAAGCTGTTTGTGTTTCATAATACATTATTTGTTGTATTCAATGCTATATTGTGTTAATGTATGGGGGGAAGCCAATAGCTTCTTAATACTTGAAATTATGTTATAAATGTAGGCATACTGATGTTGTGCAGTGTGATAAGAAGAAGCATTGCATGTTAGAAAATGTCTTTATTCGTTTGTTGCAGACCACGCACGCACACACGCACACACGCACGCACGCACGCACGCACGCACGCACACACGCACACACGCACACACGCACGCACGCACGCACGCACGCACGCACGCACGCACACACGCACACACGCACGCACACACGCACACACGCACTTTTAAGGACATAAAGAACAAGACAATACTGCTCTGCACCAGTACTCATGCTCACCTCCTATATGGAAACAAAGAACATAGAATAATGCACCTCGTTACCACCTGGCTCCCCCTCCATTGCATATGCTTATACCAATAAATAGTTGAACTCATTCTCTTCTCCACTCTGGTGTTCTAACCGGCACACCCGGACCAACTCCATCTCCTTAACTCCGACTAGCACCTTACAGTCCTTAGCCCCTCAGCTATATTGTCAGTGAAGCACGGTTCTGTGATCAGTAGTAAATCTCCATCCGAAGGGCGCTCTCGTGCTGAAACTCCAAATATGCCCCGTAGAAGAAAGGCAATGCATGTTCTTCCAGGAAACAGAAGATTGACCTGCTTTCATTGATTCAACGTGACTAATAAACACACGACTATGACAATATAATGGTTTATGTTTGGAAAAATGTTTGAAATGTTTTGTTTTTTCAAAATAAGTGACTCAAACTCACTGTGCTTTCAGATGGAGCAGCATTTACTACTGATCACAGAGCCGTACTTCACTGAAAAGCTGCCCATAACCACATTCACAATCACAGACAGATTTAATTGCGCGATTATGAAATCGAGCTGCAATTATAAAAGCCATTTTGTGCAGCTTTTCAGTGAACTTTGGCTCGGTGTAGTAAATGCTGCTCCATCTACAACCACGTCAAGCTTGAATCCTTTATAATGTGCATTTAGGTCGGCCCCCACTTCTGTGCTTATTAAAAATAAATATTTTGTACCTTTTTTTTTTTAAAAATTGCAACATATTTACACTTTCTTTGATCGATTTGTTTAAACTATTCCACAAAATCACCCCACAAATGGAGATACATATACAGTACTTTAATGTTTTAGAGAACTGAGAGAATAAAGACAACAGCCTATAATTAGTAAATTGATTTCTCTCACCAGCTTGGCAATGACTTTGGCAATTTTCATTTTACTTGGAAAAACACCCGTTTTGAAAGACAAATTACAAATATAAGTTAACGGTTTAACAATTGCACCAATGATTTCCTTGATTAAAATCATATCAGTGTCATTCCAGTCTGTGGACTTTTTATTAGGGATGCACAATATTTATCGGACCAATAAATTAAATCGACAGATATGGGTGAAAATGACGTCATTTTTATTGCACCAATAAATAAGTGAAATCCGATAACTAGATCCGATAAAGTACGCTTGAAGGTAAATCAATCAGTCTGATTTATCTGAGATTCATCTGCTTTCCGACCACAGTGACTCTCGTCGCACTCTTTACGTCATCATCTGTGAACATGTCTTTGCCGGTCTGGAAGTTTTTCTCGGTGGCAGAGGAGGACAATGCCATTGCTATTTGCAACGCATATTCAGCAAGGATTCCAAGAGGAGGAAAAAAGGCATCAGGTTTTAACACAACAAATCTTATATCTCACTTGAAAGGTCATCATCGCGGCGAAGCTGTTTTAAAAGAATATGAAGCAGCTAGTGCTAAACCCAAAACACCGAGCGTTGATGTCCCCATTCAGCAGGCATTTGAAAACTATAAAAAGTTTTCCAGAGACAGCAAAAAGGCTAAAGCCATAAACGAAAAAGTCATGTATTGGGGTTTTCGCAGGTTAGTAGAGCATTTGGAGCCGCGTTACACCATTCCAAGCCGCCGCTTCTTTGATGTGTCCCTCCCTGCCTTGTACGATTTGGTCGCCACACACACATTCATAATTTGATCGGCAAGAATGCACTACACAAGTTTCACCACGAACATTTGGACATCTGAGGGTTAGTCCAGTCAGTATGCTTAGCTTAACGGCTCAGTAGTTGGATGAAGATTTTAACATGCAAAAAGTCTTGCTGCATTCACAGGAGTGCTCCAGATCACATACAGGGGCAATGATATGCCAAGCTTTTGAAACCATGATCGAACAGTGGAGAATAACAAAAGACAGAGTGCATGTTGTTCTCAGGGATAACGCACGCAATATGATCAAGGAAATGGAGGAATGTGGGCTTGCAAGCCTGGGCTGTATGGCACACACCTTACAGCTCGCTGTAAATGAGGCTGTGCTGAGCAAAAAAGCATCAAAGACTGTGTTTCGATCTGCAGGAAAAACAAGTGGGCATGAAAGAGAGAAGGCTTCAACAAGACATGCCCACGAGATGGAACAGCACGTTCTATATGCCGAGAAGTTTGTTGGAGCAGAGACGAGCTCTTGCAGCATATGCAGTAGATTTTCAATTACCTGGTTTTCTGAGCATACACCAATAGACATTAATTGAAAACATGATGACCATTCTTGACCCGTCTGAACAGCTTACAAAAGACATTAGCTCATCTACAGCCACAGTAGCTGATGTGATTCCCTCCATTGAAGCCTTAAACATCTGTTAAACAAGACTGTTGCAACAGATCATGGAGTTAAAACTTCTTCTGCAAGCCATAGAACAGCGATTCAGTCATATTTACAGAGAGCCCCTGTTTTATCTTGCCACAATCTTGGACCCTAGATATAAAGACTGCTACTTTTACCAAGCAACGAATAGGGAAGTAACAGAAAAATTGTGGGCCAAGGTGAGCTGTCCATCAGAGAATGTGGATGAGCCGAAAGTGAAGACCAAGACAGATTGTGGCAAAATTTCCTTGCTGGCAATGTATGAAGAAATCCTTCAAGAAAACTATGATATCACAAAAGAGCTGACCCAAGGCCAAACAGAAGGGCAGGTAATTAAAATATTTATATATATATATATATATTTTTTTAAATAAAGCCTCGCATGTCTCTTAAAATAGACCAAAAAAGTAACAGACTTTTTTTATGTTTATGGTCTACTTTAGGTAAATGTTTATCTCTCAGAGCCCCTGATTCCTAGATCCGAGAGCCCCTTGGAATACTGGAGAAGCAACAAGTCCCGGTTCCTAGACCTTGCCTCACTTGCACAGAAATACCTGTCAGCCCCTTCCACCAGCAAAGACAGTGAACGTTTATTTTCTGTTGCTGCAAATGTTATGGATGAAAAAAGAAACAGATTTGGGTGTGAGAAGGCAGAGATGCTTCTCTTTATCAAGAAATATCTCCCACTAATGCCCTCACAAAACAAACAGAAAATAGATCATTAAACAGAGACAAGTGAAAAGATATGTATTTTGGAGGAGGGCAAGACATGTTGAGTCGTGCACATAGGAAATTATTGTAAGTTTATTATTATTATTTGTTTTATGTTAAACTATAATTTCAGAGAAATCTCAACTATGCCCTATGCACTTTTGAGGATGCAGTTTTTTTTTTTTTTGAGGATGCACTTTTGTATTTAATTTTTTTCAAGGTTGACAAATGTCAATGCATTTTATTTATTATGTATTTGAAAAACATGTGACTTAAAGTCTATATAACTTCCTCATCCTCATGCACTAAAAAGTTGAATAGAGGCATTTCTTCATGCATGAAATACTTGAATAGAACTATTAACAACAAATTTATGTTTGTAACGTGGCTGACGAGACGTGAGTCATGCGGATCCATCTGCAAGCTTTTATTCATAGGCATGGTCATAAGTACAGGCAGGGTCGAACAATGGCAAACAGGTATGGTAGAGACAAGGCAAAGAGTAATCCTAGGGCAAGCAAAGGTCGACGATTGGCGAACAGAATCCAGAGGGCAATGCAGAGAGATAATCCAGGGAACACAGGCTAGAATAAAACACGGGAAGACACAATCCAAGACAGGCAGGGGAAACTAGGGAAACTAACAGGGGCTCAGAGAGTTGCTACAGCTAGGAGAGCAGTAAATGCAAACAATACTCGGCCAAGAGGGAAACAAAGTCCAGGGTTTATATATGTGTGATTAGTGATGCTTGGAATCAGGCGTGCGTGTGATTAGTGCCTACACCTGTGTGCGCAATCAGTGCAATGAATGATGGGAATTGAAGTCCAGTGTTATGTATGGTGTGAAAGTCAATATGATGAGTGACCTCTGGTGGTGAATGAGCAGAAGTGCGGACCGGATTCGTGACAGAGCCCCCCCCCCCAACACAGCAGGAAACCTGGGCGGAGCCGGCAGGACTGGAGCCCACCAGGGCGGACCAGACGGGACTGAAGATCTCCACGCTGGTGCAGAAGACCACCACCAGAGCCAGACAGCAGACCACCACGGCGGAGCAGAAGACCACCAGAGCGGAGCAGGAACCCACAGCAGAGCCTGGGACCTAGGGAGGACGGAGACACAAGGAGAAGACAGAACATACACAGACACAAGGACTGAGGTAGGGGACACAGGCAGTTCATTGAAGGCCTCCATAGTCGTGACAGGACAGAACGAGAGTTCATTGACGGCCTCCATAGCCGTGAAAGGACAGAACGAGAGTTCATTGACGGATACCGCTGACACCTCTGGAGGTTCTACAGTGGTAAACATAGGACACAGGGAGAGTTCAGTAATGGTCTCTTCGACCGCAACACAACAGAATGAGAGTTCATTGACAGATACCACTGACACCTCTGAAGGTTCTGCAGCGGTTGCCGCCACCTCTGGAGAAGCTGCAGCGGGCATCACCACCTCGGGCAGTTCTGCGGTGGTGTACGCAGCCCAAACACAACACAAAGTGATTCCCATCAGGGGAAGTGCCTCAGACAGGGGAATATGCAGAAGAACAGGAGGGTTAGAGTGAGTTGGTTTGGGGATACCAGCTGCGCGTCCAGACACCATCGGTACATCCCTCAAATTAGACAAACCGGTATAATGGAAGAATGACCTTGATGATTTGGGTGTGTCAGCTGTGACGGGCCGTGGCTCTGGACGGTCAGCCGTGACGGGCTGTGGCTCTGGACGAGCAGCAGAGACGTGCTGCTGTGGCTCTGGACGGTCATCCGTGACGGGCTGTGGCTCTGGACGAGCAGCGGAGACGTGACTTGACTTTAGGAGATCAGCGGAGACGTGAAGTGACTCTGGACGAGCAGCTGTGACGTGCTGCTGTGACTCTGGAAGATCAGCTGTGACGTGCTGCTGTGACTCTGGACGAGCAGCTGTGACGTGCCGCTGTGACTCTGGACGAGCAGCTGTGACGTGCCGCTGTGACTCTGGACGAGCAGCTGTGACGTGCCGCTGTGACGTGCCACTGTGACTCTGGACGATCAACGGTGACTTGACTTAACTCATGAAGATCAGCTGTGACTTGAACGGGTGTTGTTGTGGCCGCCATTTTGTGAGCGTGCGCTGGTGCGTCCGCCATTATCGTCGTAGACGCGGTGTCGCTTTCCTCTTCCGCGACACCCACAGTAAATGAAGAGCCAACACACAACAGAGTATAATCCAAAAACTGACTGAGTGAGGAACGTGGGCCCTCACAAATAAGCTTAGTCTTGAGTGGCTGATTAATGCTACCACAAAAGAAATCGATCAAGACATCATCCGGAAAATCAGAATTATTGGCAACATCTAGATACTCTAGAATAAAGTCTTCGAGTGATCGCATGCCCTGCTTGAGGGCTAATAATAGTCTTGCAGTGTACATACCTGGCCAGTATTGTTCCTGAAAGCTGCTGGATCCTTGTGTGGCCGAGTATTCTGTAACGTGGCTGACGAGACGTGAGTCATGCGGATCCATCTGTAAGCTTTTATTCATAGGCATGGTCATAAGTACAGGCAGGGTCGAACAATGGCAAACAGGTATGGTAGAGACAAGGCAAAGAGTAATCCTAGGGCAAGCAAAGGTCGACGATCGGCGAACAGAATCCAGAGGGCAATGCAGAGAGATAATCCAAGGAACACGGGCTAGAATAAAACACGGGAAGACACAATCCAAGACAGGCAGGGGAAACTAACAGGGGCTCAGAGAGTTGCTACAGCTAGGAGAGCAGTAAATGCAAACAATACTCGGCCAAGAGGGAAACAAAGTCCAGGGTTTATATAGTGTGTGTGATTAGTGATGCTTGGAATCAGGTGTGCGTGTGATTAGTGCCTACAGCTGTGTGTGCAATCAGTGCAATGAATGATGGGAATTGAAGTCCAGTGTTATGTATGGTGTGAAAGTCAATGTGATGAGTGACCTCTGGTGGTGAATGAGCAGAAGTGCGGACCAGATTCGTGACACTGTTAAACCATTTCTGTTACTAAGTATTGTGGTGCCTTACACAAAAAATTTGAAGAGTCAGTACTGATGTTTGCTATTATAGTTAGACCAGAGCTACTAAAATATCAGTTTCATCAGTGCATCTTAGATTTTGTATTCTCCTGGGTGCACAAACTGCAGATTATATGAAAATTATAATATAAATATATAAACCTTTTGCTTATCGGTATTGGAATCGGCCATGAGAAGGACTTAATTATCTGTAATCGGTATCGGTTAAAATTTTTCATATCGTGCATCCCTACTTTTTATTCTTCCATTTTTTAACAATTTCAATAATCTCCTTTTCGTCAGTTGTTTCAAATACATTTAATTTGGATTACTGTCTAAAAAATCCACAGCCTTCACCTTTCACCTTTTCACCTTTCCTATTTCTATCTGTGGAGGCTAGTCCAGGATGGAGACACGGGAGGCCTCCAGGGCGACACAGGGAACTCGGGCGACCATGGCGGGTCTGGGGACTCGGAAGACCATGGCGGATCTTCCGTGGCATTAGCCGCCTTGGCCACAGACATATGGCCCCCCTCAAAAAAAAAATTCTTTTTGCATTCTGGAGGAGCGGGCTCTGGAAAGCGCTCAGGGGGAGCAGGCACTTGAGGGCACTGTCGAGGAGCAGGCTCTGGAGGGCGCTCTGGAGGCGCAGGCACTGGAAAGGGCCCAGGAGGAGTGGGCACTGGAGGGCTCTGTCGTGGAGTGGGATCTGGAGTATGCCCTTAATATAATTTTTATTATCATTTAATATTTTATTATAATAATCTTTCTTACTTATCCTCATTAAAGTCACAGTTACGTCACAGCGCTAGCTGGAGGCAAAACAAAGTGAAAACTGGAGGCGGCCAATTCAAACCAGCACATTCTTATGCATCTCACCACTATGTCGTGTATGAAATAATGTCCGTGTGCATGTGTGTAAAACAACAAACTGACGAATTATGTTTAATTATTTGTAATCATTGTTGTGATTAACTGTGGCTGGAATAATAATGTAGCTGTAAAAATATACACCTTCATGACTAGATGTTAGATGTGAGTCACTCAACCGGAGGTAATTCTGTCTGATCATCCATCCTTTGAGTAAAAGTGTGTGTGGGTCAGACAATCCGGTTTCATTCTACCTTCAGCTAAGCTCCGCCCACAGAAAAACATCACAATTCACAATTTTCTTTTTACTAACAGAAAAAGGATCTATACTAGTCAGTTTATTTGTATATCTTGTATACTTACCAGCTTCAATAGTTCTGTTTTATAAATTTTTTATACAAGGTTTTTTTTTTTTTAACAAGCATTTTGTAAGCCCTTTGTCATCCATGGTCTCTCATTAAATTTGTTCTTAAAAAAAAAAAAAAAAAGTTTTAAAAGACAGTATATAATATAATATAAATCTTTATATGATGAACAAAGATCTCTTTTGGAGGCATTTTCATGCACAGCTTGTCATTTCCTGGAACGACGTGCATTACCTTTCTTCTATGGGGCATATTTGGAGTTTCAGCGTGAGAGAGCCCTCTGGCCTTCAGATGGAGATTTACTACTGATCACAGAACCATGCTTCACTGACAAGCTGTGCATGAAAATCACAGCTTTTACATAATAGCAAATGCGATTTAATATTGATTAATTCTGCAGCCCTACATATTACAGTGTCTGACATTGTACTTGCAAGTTCACACACCTCTTTAACAATCTTACTGAATTTACGTTTAGCATTAGCCAGCACTTTGAAATGTGGCTCTGGCTCCTGATAAACTTTGGACTCATATATGGTGGCTGGTCTCTCTATTTTTCACATTTCGTACAGTATAATCGTCAATAACTAGGGCACTTTCATCAGGTTTCTCAGTAGGTGCGTCACTGAGTGGAGAGAACCTGTTTAATGTTTTGATTGGAATGGAAAAGCGGTGTTTTGTCCTACGATTACGTAACCTCAGTCACACAGTCGCCCTGCTGTGTACATGACTCACTTAGCTAGTCGCATCCAAAGCTGTACCTAAAGCCCTTGCATTCTTACTATCCTCAATTAAAGTTTGGATGTGTGTCTCTAATTCTGAAATCTTCTCTGTCAGCCAAACAATTTCCCTGCATTTATCATGTGTGAATCCCTCGCCGCTGACATAGCTACACTATATATATATGTGGCAAGCAGTGCAAGTGACAATGAGCGCGTTTTGTTGCCCTGCTTCATATTTGTCATCAATCAGCTGTATGAAATGTCAGATGACCCACGTAAGTCTGGGGCGGAACAAGTACATTAAATACGTTAATAATTTTAATGTGTTATTTTTCACCATAATTAATTAATCTAATTAACGCATTAAATTACCAGCACTAATATACACACACACACATTATATATATATATATATATATATATATACACATATACACAGTGGGGGAAAACATATTTGATCCCCTGGTGATTTTGTACATTTGCCCACTGACAAAGAAATCTAAAAAAAAAAATATATATATATATACACACACTGTATATAAAGGCTATATACACCCCACCGCCCTCCAGCCGGTCCGTGAAATTATTTCCAAAACATAACCGGTCCACGGTGTGAAAAAGGTTGGAGACCCCTGATTATAAATATTCACAGTGTTATGCCAAAGTGTGATCAAATGAAACATCTTGTAATAAATTCAAATCTGGATTTTTTTTTATGCTTGTCTGAAACATGGTTGAGTACCACCTCACCATCAGCAATGTTACAATTTTGTTATTGAATATATTGTATTAGGTGTTTCCTTCTCACCATAAATGTCTTATAATATTATTAGTGTTTACTGGCCACCTTCATCAAATAAATTTTACGATAAATTATATATTCTTCTTAAAGCGTGTGATTTTACTTGTTGTGACCCCGAAGGATGACTACAAATATGGAGAAGATGAGTGCATTCACTTCGAAAAAACATTTGAACTTTATTTAACAACCATGCCTAAAAATGTAATAACACTGACTAGATGACAAATGTAATATGAGATGAAAGATGTATTTCATACCGGATGATTTGGGTATAGACAATTACAGGAGCACTGAATTGTCACATCCCCTAGATGTCGCCATTGCCCCACTACAGAACTAGGCATATATAAAATATTTTAGAAAATAAATAAATAAACAAACATGCTATATTATATATATATATATATATATATATATATATATATATATATATATATATATATATATATATAGTATACAGTATGAAACAAACAAGATCTAGATGTGTAAATGAGGGAATGACTAGAATAGAATAGAATAGAATAGACTTTATTGTCCCATTTCTGGGAAATTTGTCTTGGATTCCATGACATGGCCAGTACACAATACAACTCACATAACATAGTACAACAATCAATAATTTACGCATAACAAATACATTAAAATTCCGAACAACCACCTCACCTTTGCAATTCTCTATTCAATAAATTCACCGCAATTGGCACAAAATAATTTTGCAGCGATTTGATTTACTTATCAAAATCCTTAAGCGTCTTCCGGAGGGTAACATGTTAAACATCGGCAACAATTTTCTTAGCTTGTCTTAAAACGGATACCTTGTACATCTCCTGAATAGGTGGTTTCACTTCCCAGCTTACAATTTTTAAAGCAGTTTGTACAAGAGAGCAAGTTTCGATTTTGATTGAACAGTCAGATTTCTATACCATGCTGTAATACCATATCTTATCAAACTCTCAAAGACAGACCGATAGAACAAAAATAAAATCCTCTGATTTACCCCGAATACTTTTAACCTAAAATATAACCTCTGCTGCAATCTAGAACACAGACTGTTGATGTGAGAAGACCAACATAACGAATTGTCCAAATAAACACCCAAGTACAGTATTTATGAGATAAACCTGTTCAATTAATTTTCCATGTATCGTTACAGGACTATGATCCCCTACAAATCTAGGGTTGAAGATCATTTCAACAGTCTTTTAATTTTCATTTAAAATCAAAGAATTTTCATCACACCGTCCTACTAATCTAGCAACTTCTAAAAAGTACTGCAAAGGACTAGTGTTCCTATGCAAGAAACTCAGTATTGCTGTGTCATCTGAGAATTTCATTAAAAAAAAATATTATCCCGATGCGAGACATTCATTATTATATAGCATGAACAAAATGGGTGAACTAACGCAGCCCTGCGGAGCCCCTGTATTTGTGATTTTTGTTGTTGACCCTAATTTGTTGTTTATGATTTGTTAAAAATAAACAAGACCATTTAATACAAAAAGGATTCACTTTCAACTGCATCGGCTTCCTAATTAATATCTTAGGTTGGAGTGTATTGAAAGCCGAACTAAAATCTATAAAAAGTAAATGTGCATATGCTTGTGTATCCTCTAAATGTCTGCTTACCAAATGAGTGATCCAATTAATGGCATCCTCAGTCCCCCGTCCAGCCTTATGAGCGAACTGCAACGAGTCAAGTGATAGTTTAACCTCCTCTTTTAGAACACTTACAACCAGTGGTGTAGTGGTGCCTGGAGAAGTGGGTATACTATTAATGTATGCCCCAATTGTTTTTTAAATGGCCCGGCAAAGGATGAATGACGTGTCATATGCAAGACTAGTTTTACATGTCACTGTTTATTTAGTTCACTCCAAAATGGGCCAGGAATATTTGCATGCTGTCACTTAACTTCTGCTGCTTGAGGAAGGATCATTATGAAAATAATATTATCCACAGAAGAGGTGCAGATTTTGCAATAAACAATTAAAATAAATATATAAATAGACTGCAGCAACTGACATTTTGTCAAAACCTCTAGTAAATTACATGCTATTTTGTTTAGTTGTCTGTTCAGAATTGTGTGAGAATTGTGATTCTCAATCATTTCTGAAGTGAGGGGCAAAGGAATGTCAAATATAATGACTTGTCTATTTGATAGGTTGTATTACAATTATTTATTAATTATTACCTCTTGCTTTTAATTGGCTGAGAAAATCAAATACACAGCTGGACAATAAACATTAATTTATAATATTTTTCCTGTATTTTCCTAATGACAATTTTATGATTTGTTTAGCCTATATCCCACATTTTTCCCCCATTTTTTTAAATCACAGAATAAGGCAGAATATATATTTTATAGCCTAGTAGCCTATCTATTGCCAAGTGTAATAAATGCTATCAATTAGCACTGCATTATTCAGAATCAGATGCTTTTTTTATTACCTGGAGATGACTTGAAAACACACACATAAACCGTATAGTCGCAATCATGTGTTTACTGTCTTCATGTTTCTTTTTATTCAGCTTTGCTACAGTAGAGATAGCTTTGGCTACAGCGATAACTGGATTCATGCACGACGTGACTCGTAAGTAAGTAGGCTACTTCTATGAGGCCGTTTTGGACTTTCTGCGTGAGAGTGCCATCTGGCTTCAAATAGCCTATAAACATTCAGTGCATGAGAGTGTTTATGTCTCGTTCCTTGTTTGCAAAATTACAGTTTTTTTTTTCCACAAAGAAGGAATGCTATGCAGATCTAAAGATCTCTGAAAAATAGGACAGAATGCTGGAGTAAGTTCTTTAAGCACAGATTTTTAGCAAGAAGGCAGAGATTACATCAGGATCTGTAGATTTTTCTGTACATACACCTTTAAATATCGAACAAACTATGTGTGGGGCAACCTTTAATCTCTGATCTGAATGACATATAGAGTCTAGATCAGCCATTTCCTCTAATGGTGACTCAAACTTAAGAAAAAGAATTAATCAGATCATTTGCTCTTTGCTGGTCAGTACTAATGATAAACATATTCCGGTGGGGTTCCATATTAGTTACTGCTTTCATAGGATTCCATAATTTTCTTGAATCTTCAGATTTAAAATTGTTCTATAATGTCTCTGTTTTTTTTTTCTAGCCTCCTTTAAGTCAAAGTTTAAGTCTCAAAGACCGCACATTACTTAAAATCATAGACAGCAGCGGAGGTTTATTCCCCAGGTTCCAGAGACGTGTCAAATTCCTCCACTATTTCCTCTTCTCCGGGGTCGTGCCAAATAACCTCGCTTTGAATCCTTACCCATTGTAAAGTTTAAGCCATTGTATCACATATATATCACATTTCATACTTTTGAATCTCACAAGTGTCAGTATGTTAATGCATGTCTTTCGTTTCCTGGTCAGGGCCAATGTCAGATAAAGGCCCATTTAAATATGATCAAAGTACTCTCAACAGCTTTACTTGCCTTAAACTACCTGTAATGTTATGCAACTGCTAATGCATTCCAACAGTCAGAGTGTATCATCCCTGAATGTCAGCGGAGACCAGGACACCTAGCCTCAGAGACAGATCCCCAGTGAAAACCTCGTCACCTAGACAGCCATCAGGACAAGACCACGGGAACCAGATGAGTCCTTTACACAATCTGACTTTGCTGCAGTTGGAACAAACTGCTGGTTCATCTGGTCAGAGGAGAACTAGCCCCCCGACTGAGCATGGTTTCTCCCAAGGTTTTTTCACCTTTGTCACCGATGGAGTTTTGGTTCCTTGCCGCTGTTGCCTCTGGCTTGCTTAGTTGGGGACACTTCATTTCCAGTGATATCGTCGACTTGATTGCACAGACTCTATTTAAACTGAACTGAGCTGGATGATGACATCACTAAATTCAATAATGAAATGCCTTTAACTGAAAATTGAGTGTTTAATTTTGTCATTTTACATTATTTTCCTATTTTGATATTGTGAAGTTGCTTTGACACAATTTGTATTGTTAAAAGCTCTATATAAATAAAGGTGACTTGACTATTAAGCCTACTATGTTTTGCTTCAGCGGCCGTGGGACTTTGTATACTGTAAAAGATTTTTTAAATGAAGTTCCTAAACGTAAGTTTGGAAGGAGCAAGCCCATCTAATCTTTCAATCAACAGCCAGAGTATATAAGCAGCTGCTTACCTCTCTCCAGTCTCAGCTGCTCCAGCGTCCCTCCACCTCCCCAATCTCCACCTTCATCTAGGTACCTTGCCCTTTGTAATCATCCTATATCAAGTCCATGGGGGGTATATCAGAGCTTGAGTTGAAGCTGCTTCCTCGAGCCCCTCACCAGTGGACAGCAAGCTAAATAAGTTTACACTCTATTTCCTAATGATTATATGGGTGTCACGGATCGGCCAGGCCCTACTCTCCACCAATCACAATGTTCCACATCACCTGAGTAATAATCACATCCACCTGCACCTCATTCGCTCATCACCATCACTGAAGATAAAAACCCCCTCACCAGTCACACACACCGTCCGATCTTGTCAGTTAGACGTGGACTCTTCACCCAGCAACCTCCTAAGACAAAGAACGATATCCTTTACAAACTATACTTACCTCGAAAGCCTTACTTTCTGTTTCTGCTCCTTGTGTTTCTCTCCTCCTCCTAGATCGTCAACCCCCGGATCCGTGCACCCTGTAAAGAATCCTTCTCCTCATCCCTGGAAAAGAGTTAAGTGTGTGTGTCAGCGCGAGCCTCCGTTTCTACTCCATATCATTGTCACTCATCTCTGTCTCAATAAACATTTGTGTTATCACTCACCTTGTGTCTGGCCCATACTGTGACAATGGGCATACGAACTCGTTAATATAAAGGGAGGTAGAATCACTTTTTTAGACTTCTGACCTAAAAATAAGACATCGCCACAGTGGAAAATGAGGCTCTGCACAACTTGAGTAGAAATTCAGTTGATTTCATTAAACCGGCAAGCACTGGTTTTAATGAATACATCTGATTATATGGGTGAAATCAAGAGGCAGTTCTCTGATAATCAGTTCTACAAAGGAATGGTAGAAATGGCACGATTGGTCCTTTCAGAGAATTATTTTAGTGTCATGATCCTTGCCTGTGTTCTCGTCTCTTGTGTTTAGTACTCTTGTTTTATAATGTGTTTCTGTTCCTGTTGTTTCCCTTTTCACTTTTCTTTAGATCATGTCCCTGACTGGTAACACTTTAGAGCGCTGTTCCGTCGTTAATGAATAACTACACAGGAACAAATGACTAATGCACTATTAACATTTTAGTAACTACTATTAACCAACAAGAAACTCTGATTAAAGAATCGGTAAGTAGTAGCACTCAGTGGAAACTGTGGTAGTTCATTATTAGCTAATCAGTAACTACTATTTTTATTTACTTTTTTTTCATATCTCCCGGAGAACTACTGAGAACTACTATATACAGGTTCATAATTAATATGAATTATTCAACATGTATAATTAATTCTAAAATGAAAATCATGATAACCCACTAGTAATGCCTCAAGTTTTACCAAATCCGTCAGAAGGAATTACTAATTATTTGGCTCAGTATTCTAAAGTGAAGATCATGATAACTCTCTAGTGACGACTGAAGTAACTAAGCTTTTGAGGTATATGTAAAGTTTTGGATAGTAATGGCTCAAGAAGTACTGCATCCTTCTAAAGTAATTACTTATCATTCAGATCAGTATTCTAAAGTGAAGATCGTGGTAACTAACCCACTAGTAATGACTCAAGTGTTACCAAAGCCATCAGAAGTATTACTATCCAAATGAGCTGCTGCTCCCGTCTGTTTTTTCAGCTCGTACCTCAGATACACTGCCAAAAAACATCTGTTTGGTTTTGATTATCATGTTTATTGCGCTGAAATCATGCATTTTAAAGCCATATACGTTTTAACTTCTGATATACAATTTTCTAAATGCACACATCTGAAGCATGCACATAGAAAGCATCTGTCACATGGCATGTGAGTACTAAACTAATTCTTTCATGTCTTATTGAACTTAAACTGTCAAATACAAACCATTTTATGTTAAAAACACACATAAGTTATGAAAACAGTCATGTCATGACTGTTAAGGTAAACTTCTGAAAAAAGATATTGCATATATATATATATATATATATATTAGATATGTGTATTAAGTGACAACAGCATAATATACAGTACCTACTGCTGTCTACGCTGTTAACGTGACCCAAACAATAATATAAAAGCAGAAAACCACTCACTGCTCTGGACTGAATAATGTCTATAGCTTTAATAAGAAGACATTTCTTACTTGAATGCTGCTTTTAAATGCTCTAGTGTGATGATAAACATGGCGGATTGTGTGCACTCAGGATGGGGTCTCTGCTAATGTGGCAGTGTCCGTCAACAGTCGTGGTGATTCTGTGAATGGCTTGTTCTGAGACACTGCTTATAATTTATGGGGATTAAAAAAAAACAAAAAAAAAAAGGAGCAGGTTGATTTTTATCATTATAGGGTGGTTGTGTACACACACTGCCAACACACATTTGTTCAAACACCATGTAAAAGTGAATTTTACATAATAGGTGTCCTTTAAAGGGAAAAAAAAAGTTGCCTCATTTGTTGCCTCATTTGAAATTCGTGAACTTTTCAAAGAACTGAAGAAAACAGCAATTTACTGTATTAGCAATTTACCTTGGTTCTGTTGGAGTTACAAAGACATGTTGTATCTTCTGGTCTTTACTTGCTTGTGTTCTTCCACTGGCCAAAATGGTTGGCAGTCGTTCAAGTAATCAAGGTGGAAGAATAATGCCATAATTATAATCAGGGGTGGACATACAGCAAGTGGTGCGCAGAAGTGAATGCACAACCAAGGTGAAAAAGAAAAAAAGAAAAAAGGGTAACACTTTCTATGAAGCCCGTATTTATAATATATTATAAAGGTATTCTTAAGGCATCATAATGCATGCATAAAGCATTATAAATAACGTTATAATATGTTGTATCATCTCATGAATATTCATAAGAACAGTTTTAATGTATTATAATAGCTACTTATTTGTGGTTGTAGCTTTTAAGAGTATGATGATTTATAACACACAATGAACATGATCCATCCTCTTAAGTTACAATGGATTATATTTCTCATAGTCATAATGTATTATAAGTCTCATATTTTGCCACATTACTTATGTTTCTTTATTTATTACTTATGTTTCCATTTATAAGAAATAATAATAACTATATATTGTTATTGTAATATATATATGTAATATATATATATATATATATATATATATATATATATATATATATATATATATATATATATAATTTTTTTTTTTTTTTTTTTTTTTTTTTCAAACAGCCATAAGATCAGATGAATGTGTAATATGACTGTCACGAATCCGGTCTGTGGCCTTGTGCCCGATAGCCACCAGAGGTCGCCCTTCCATCGAATTGAGTCTTGCACTACACTACTGTTGCACGTCACCCTAGGGTGACCACCTGGCAATAGATCTGTTGCGGGACAGTAGATGTGATTTTGCGGGACAATGCGGGACACGTGTAAGACAGATACATTTACTACTGTTGTGCTATTTAAATACTGATTTACATTACGTCCGTTGTCTTATGCGCCATTTTATGTTTCTGCCGGTTGCACTCCAGGTTGCGCTTCTGGCAACATTATATCCAGGAGAGAGTATAAGTTTTGAGCGCGCACACGTAGGCCTAATGTAAACACGTAGATCACATCTCTTTTGTGTGAGAGTGAAGAGAATTCTGCAGCGGAGACATTTGTTGCACTCTCGCATTACAATAATGCATTCTGGACACTTGTCATTAAAATAACGCCATAGAAACCACCTCAAACGAACTATTAAAATGAGAAGAAAGTCGTGTTTGAAAGCTGCAATTGCGGTTTTTATTATTATTATTATTATTATTTTTTTTTTTTAATTAAAGGAGAATATCGTGTTTTTCCATGTGCACTCGACCATTTCCGTTGGTGGTGCTCGAGCACTTGACGTCCGCACATCCTTTGCGCCGTCCACCCAGTCGTCATCAGCGGAAAACCCCCTCTCTACCACTGCATCGGTTGGTTATTTTCACAGCTAGAACATGATGGCTGCGCAAATGGATTTTTAAATGCCAGTCGCAGTTTTTAATGTATTTCTTATTTTGGTATTTTAGTTTCTGGGATGCAAAAAAAAAAAAAAAAAAAAAGAATACATAATTGAAATGCAGGACGCAGCTTACGTCTTGCGGGACGCGGGACAAAGCTCCCAATTTCGGGACTGTCCCGCAAAATGTCCCGGGACGGGTGGTCACCCTACGTCACCCACGGACTACAATACCCATCATCCATTGCACTGACAACACACACACACACACACACACACACATACACAGCTGATTGCACTGATCACACAGTTGATTGCACTGATCACACTACACTTGTAGTCTTGCACTACACTACTGTTGCACGTCACCCACGGACTACAATACCCATCATCCATTGCACTAACGACACACACACACACACACACACACACACACACACACACACACACACACACAGCTGATTGCACTGATCACACAGTTGATTGCACTGATCACACAGCTTACTTAAGCTATGGACTTCCTTAGTCAGAACTCCGAGTATTGTCTGCATTTATCTCTCTCCTAGTGATAGCAGCCTTACAGAGCCATTCCGTGTTTTCTGAAGTTAAGCCTAGCCTAAACTTGTTTATAGTCTGTTTCATCTGTGTCCTGATCCTTGCCTGGTTTATCTCGTCTCGTCTGTCAGCTGCCTGCCCTGGATCTATTGTCTGTTTGGATTAACCCTTGTCTTGCCATTTCGGACTCTGTTTGCGCCTTACCTGGATTATCGCCCACGTTTTGGATTACCTCTCTTGTCTAGCCCTCTGGATACTGTTTGCTGTTGTTTGACCCTGCCTGTGTTTCGACCATGTTTTACAAATAAAGCTTGCACTTGGATCCGCACATCTCACATCTCGTCTGCCTCATTACAGAATACTCGGACACAAGAGGATCCAGCGGCTTTTCTAACAGACCCTGGTCAGGTATAGACCCATTCAATCAGCTGCTTGACCTGTGTCAAGGGAGTCTATCCATTGAGGAGTACGTCACTCAATTTTGTGTGTTTTCTGACAAGGTACCTTTTGATGAGGTTGTATTAAAAGACATTTTTTGTTTCGGACTAAGTGAGCCTGTAAAGTCATGACTGAGATGGCGGATGCACCAGAATGCACTCACAAAATGGCGGACGCAACAACGCACCATCATTTTTCAGCTGATCTTCGTGAGCCAAGTCAAGTAACAGTTTATCGTCATGAGCCAAGTCACATCACAGCTGTTCATTCAGAGTCACGTCACGTCACAACTGATCTTCCAGAATCTCATCACATCACAGCTGTTCACCCAGAGTCTCGTCACGTCTCAGCTGATCTGCCAGAGTCTCGTCAAGTCACAGCTGATCTCCCAGAGCCTCGTCATGTCTCGTCTGACCTTCCAGAAACGCTTCATGTCATGTCTACCACTCCAGAGCCACGTCCTGTTGCAGGTGTTATATTGCAATCCACCACTGTCCTATCAAGGGAACCTGTCATCAAGCATCAGAGGTTGGTATCCAGCGTGGAGGATCCACCGCTGGTGTCAGTACGCACAGCGGGTATCTCCAAACCTAATCACTCCAGTCCACTTGCTCATAAACTCATTCCCCTGTCCGAAGTGCTTCCCATCACTTTATGTTGCGTTTGGGCTGCGTACACCACCACAGAACTGACCGAGGTAGCGGCGTCCACTGAGATGTCTCCAGAGGAGGCGGCTGATGCTGCTGAACCTCTTGGGGTAGTGACGCTTGCTGCTGGGTTCTCCGAGGCGGGGGCACCCGCTACAGTCACTCTAGAGGTGGCAGCACATGCTACAGAGTCTTCTGTAGCAGCGGGGCTCGCTTCAGCTCCTTGTATGGTGGTGCTGCCCAGCAATATTCTCTCAGCCTGTTGTGTTGCGGTTGAAGAGACTGTTACCGCTGTAGAACCTCCAGAGGTGGCGGCCACCGCTGCAGAACCTCCGGGGGGTGTCAGTGGTATCCACTCACCAACTCTCGTCCTGTCCTGTCCCGGCTATGGAGGCCGCCTACGAATCCTTGTTTTGCCCTGTC
This sequence comes from Acrossocheilus fasciatus, assembly GCA_036784905.1. Lineage (NCBI taxonomy): Eukaryota > Metazoa > Chordata > Actinopteri > Cypriniformes > Cyprinidae > Acrossocheilus > Acrossocheilus fasciatus. The sequence goes on along the minus strand of CM071950.1, from coordinate 784,175 downwards.
ACGGCTATGGAGGCCACTTGCGAATCCTCGTCTTGCCCTGTCACGGCTATGGAGGCCATCTGTGATTCCTCGTCTTACCCTTTCAAGGCCACGGAGGCCGCTTTAGAAAATTTGTCCCGCTCTGAACCGGCCAGGGGGGCTGTCTCTGAACTCTTGCCCCGTTCTGAAACAGCCATGGTGTCTGATTTCGAACTGTCTCTCTTGCCTGTCTCTGTCAAGGAATCTAAACCTGAACTGTCTGTCTTGAACTCAGAAAATATAAATGCACCCCATATTTGTCCTGTTAACCCTGTCTCTGCCAAAGAGATCATTAATGAACAGCCTGTCTGTCCCCTTCCAGTCAATGAGTTATCCATCTGTCCAGTTTCTGTTACTAGGTCTGAGTATGAATTATCTGTTTGCCCAGCTTCAGTCACTGAAATGTCTACAAATTCAGCTTCAGTTAATAGAACTAGTTTTGAGCTGTCAGTCTATCCCATCTCAACCCATGAATCTGTTTGTAAACTACCTGCCGGTCCGGTTTCCCTCAATGAATCAGAGTTTGAACTGCCTGTCTTGCCAGGTTTTGTCAATGAACTGTCTGTCTGTCCAGTTAGTAGACCCGATTATGAACAGTATGTTTATCCGGCTTCGATCACTGAACTGTCTGCCAATCCAGTGTCAGTCATTGCATCCAATTATGAACTATCTGTTGTTTTAAACTCTGCAGTTAAATCTGATTCTGAAATGTCTGTCTGTCCGTATTCAACTAATGAACCTGAGGGTGAATTGTCAGCCTTTCCAGTTTCAGTTAAAGTGCATGATTTTGAACTGTCTTCCTGTCCCATTCCAGGCAATGAATCAGATGTTGGACTGTTTGTTAGCCCAGTTTCCACCAATAAGCTCTATGCTGAATTGACTGCCCGCTCAGTTGTAACCAGGGAATCTGTTGATGGACTTCTCATGTTACCTGCCTCGGTCCTTGAGACCATATATGCTCTCTCTGTCTCTTGTGTTCCTGTTTTTCATTGCAACACATCGCGTAAACATTACCATGTCTGCATTTGTGATCAGAGAAACGCTAAACAAGCACTACTCTACACTGCTCTAAACTAGCGTTTGAATGGTCAGTAGCAAACTCTTTAAATATTGAAACGTACTTACAGGCTGCGAGTCAGAAGCACCAGATTGTCCTTGCGACGTTGGAATTGCCCCACTTTATAGAGTTCACATCACCATTCATAGTGTTCATATTTCAAGCTACTCTCTCCCAGGTTCAGGAAACAGTCCTCCATAAAATGTGCTGCACACACTCGAATATTTGCGTTGCACTGTTCTGGAACAGTGTTGTAAATACAACTTAACAACTGACTTCTTGTTGTGTACTCATTTGGAAGGCCAAACAAAGTAGTTTCGCTTTCACAATGAAACACACAGCGTCCCCAGACAGCAAGCAGTGTTGGCCCAGATCCGGCACACAACTGGCCCACATGGATTTCACACGGGTCAGATGTGGGCTGGATCTGGGCTAGAACTATGTTGCTGTCTGGGTATCCACGACATGGCGGCAGCAACAACAATACCACAATGAAAATAAAAATGATGCCTTCTTTCATTGCATATACGTTTAGGCGGTGTTATGCAAATCTTCCCACACCATGAAGTAGACATGTGGGGGTGTGTTTAAATGAGCCGTTTTAGGAGGGTGTGGCAGAGTCTTAACTTTTATAAAGAATATCTCTTTGGGTTTGAGACTTTAATCTTAGCAATTTTACAGATCTTATATATGCACAAACAGCTTGTAACACTCCAAAGACAAAGGAAAACACTGAAGAAAAATGAAACTAAAACCACCAGCAGGCGGTGGCAAGCTACTGTCTTTGTCACTGAATCGCTCATACATTTAATTAATTCTTTCAAACAGCTGATTCATTTAGGAAGGAAGAAAATGCACGTTCTTTTTAATAAAAGAAACACTGCTGTGTTTGCATGGAGATGCGCAGCGCTCAGCTGTGACTTTCTTTGGAACTATTTTCGTTGGCGAAATTGAACGTATTGTTTATCGAACTTTTGTGTACTATCAATATCACATTTGCAAACCTCCCTTTATAATCATTAAAAAGCTGTCACACATCTCAGTTTCTTGTGAGGTATTACGGCCCAGCACAAACAAACATAGACGTTTTTATTATTATAGTGGATGTGTGTGGAAGTTGGATCACTTCCGTAGGCTATTGAATGAATAAAATAAAGAAATCATGAACTGGAACAACGTTACAACTAAACTCCCCGTTTTTGCCCCGCTCACCCCTCCTGTGAGAGAGCATGTCCATGAAATATAGGCCTATTTGTTAATTTTGTTGCGTTAAGCCTTTATTTTATTTTTTTGTATAAACATGTTCTGGATGTTTGACCTTTCAGCTTGCATCTTGCTCTGTGTTTATTTGTTTATGCTCATAAAGCTGCTTTACCAAGCGTGCACTTGCAGTGTTGCCATGTCCACTTATATGCATCTTCAAATTCAAATTCAAATTAAGAGGTAAAGTGACAACTTGTTAGTTCAGTTAGAGTAGGGTTGCCCCACACTTTTTTCTGTGGGGATCTACTTTTCAAATGAGAAACTCACCGAGATCTGCCAATTGAAAAATAAATAAATAATAAAATAAAACAAACTTTTCTATTCACTAAAACCTTTGTATTTGTTATTACTTTTCTTTTTTTTTTTAAACAAAACCAAACTGAACATAGATTTAAACATTCCATGTTCTTTTCTGCAAACATACTTTGCAAAAATGTCACTGCAGATATTCTATACAACTTAAAAGTATGTAAAGCTCAATTATATAGTCATTTTAAAATAAAAGCAAGTCAACATGCCATACCAAACAATACCACAGGGAAATGCCAAAGGACTGCATATAAACTACTATATGGGTCCATTCAGAATCACTAAACACACCAAAATACAAGTGAAAAATGAAACCTTTCTGAACTCAGCGATCTGAGGCGGCTAGACGCCACAGTGAATTGCTCTGTCAGAACAAGCGTCTGATGCCCATATGTACATAAAGATCCTCACAAACTTATCTAAAACACGCTAGCATCCATTATGTGTTACGTATGCCTAATGTGTATTTCAATTGTAATATTTATTTAAAGTCTAGGGTTACACACGGAGAGAGTTCTTTCATGGTGTATGCGAGCACTGAGAGTTTGAAGTGTTTTGAATGTGGCGATTTGGGCCATAAGCGCTTAATGTGTCCACATAGAGATGAACAGCACCCTTCTACATCTCATGGGGATGGGAACGATGTCGTTCCTCAAGTAAATAACCCAGAATCTGAGAGAGCTGAGAAGCAGGATAAAGGAGCTACAGAGGGAGTAAACGGGCAGCAGGAGGTGAGTGACTTAAATGTTAATGCTGGCTGTGTGGAGCAATCTGGATGTCAGTTATCTGATAAATCTGTGAGTGTTGGTGATGAAAATGATCAGAGTGATGTTGATGATAATGATGCACAGAAATGTGGTTCTGAGGAAAATATGTCTGATGAGACTGAAAGTCTATCACAGTATACTGATGATGGGATGAGAGAGGATGAGCAGTGGTCTGAGATGTCTAAGGAGATTGTAAAAGATCTATATCCCCTTGAGCAGATCAATTATTTTCTTGATAAGACAAAAGGAAAAGCAGGAGTTGAAATAAGAGATTACTTCCCTGATGTTGAAAAGTTTATTGCTTCAGTAATGTGGTTTAGGAAAGAAAGTAGCTATGATGAGCTTTCACAACAGAAAAGATTTAGTCTTAAAAAGTACTTAACTGTTGTTAGATCAGGAAAAAGGATGGGAAAAGTGAGGGGAAAATCTAAATAATTACAATGACTGAAAATCTCTCTTTCTATCTGATCTGTTTTCTTTTCTTTTATTTTCTATCTTCCTTATAGAGATCTTAAGGGTTGGTTCTCTTAATATCAATGGGATGAGGGATGGGAGAAAGAATGAGGTTTTATCAGAAATCATTGATTTGAAATATTTGAGTGTTACATTTTTGCAAGAGACTCATAGTACTTGTAGTAATGAAGTTAGTTGGGGTTTGTGGTGGAAAGGAGAGTATGTTCTCAGTCATGGGACTAATTTAAGTGCTGGTGTGGCTGTTCTTTTTTCTCCTTCTGTAAATGTTAAAGTGTTATCAAAAAATGAAGTGGAGCCAGGAAGGTTCTTAATTGTTAAGGCTGAAATTAGTCATCTTAAATTCTTGTTTGTAAATATTTATGCTCCTAATGTTGGAGCAGAAAGGAGTTTACTTTTTAAGAAGTTTGAAAATATAGTTAAAGAAGAAAATGAAGATGTGTTTATTGTTGTGGGGGGGTGGGGGGGGGGACTGGAACTGCACTCTTGATTTTACTCTTGATAGAAATGGGGAAGAACCGCATGCACTGTCATCTTCCTCTCTAACTGGTGTAATAAAAAAGTTGAATCTCTCAGATGTGTTGAGAGAACAAAATCCTTCTACAAAACAATATACACGGGTGAAGGTCTGTAATGATAGGATTTCTGCTGTACGTTTGGACTGGTTTTATATATCTCATAATTTGAAAAATAGAGGTGTTAGTACAGAAATTATTCCTAATACACTTTCTGATCACAAACTTATTAGGGTTGGGTTCACCCTGTCTAAAAGCACACACAAGAGCTGTTACTGGCATTTCAACACTAAACTTTTAAAAGATAAAGACTTTTGTGAAGCTTTTAAGTTATTTTGGGAAGCATGGCAACTAGAAAAGAGTCTTTTTGAAAATGTAATACAGTGGTGGGAAGTTGGTAAAGTGCACATTAGAGATTTCTGTCAGAAATATTCGGTTTCACTTTATTTTGATGGTCCCTTTAACACATTCTATTGACTATAAGTAATGTTGCACCTACATTTCTCCTGACTCTCATTAGAGTGTTAGTAGTGTATTAGTTGACTGGTAGGGTTAGGGTTAGATTAAGTTGACACGTTCTTGCAAAGTTACTTATAGTCAGTAGAATATCTGTTGGGAGACCAACACAATAAGGAGTTAGTAGATACGAAGCATACAGTCTACTAATACTCTTATGAGAGCTTGTTGACATGTAGTTGCAACATTACTTAGTGTCAACAGAATGTTCAAAAGGGACCATCAAAATAAAGAGTTACCAAATATTCTGCTTATTCCTCTGTAGTTTTAAAAAATACTTTAAAGTGGCTTGAAACAGAAATGAATATGACTGTTAATGATGATGTTAATTTAAAAGAATGGTGGACTGAAAAGAAAAACCATTTAAGCTTAATTCTGGATGAAAGGGTTAAAGGAGCTCTCATAAGAAGCCGTTATTTAACTCTGAAGGACATGGATGCTCCTACTACTTTCTTTTTTAATTTAGAGCGTAAAGTGGGTCAGAGGAAATTGATGCTTTCGTTGAAGGACAACAATGGACATGTTACCTCAGACCCACAGGAGATGTGAAAGCTTGCTGTTGCCTTCTATTCTAATTTGTACCCTACTGAAATCTCTGATGAACAATGTAGAAGAGAGCTGCTAAACGACTTACCGGTTTTATCTGAAGATCATAAAGAGCTCTTAGAGACTGAGCTCTTCAGGCAAGAGTCCTGGTTTGGATGGACTAATGGCCGAGTTTTACAATTCGTTTTGGACAATAATAGGAGATGACTATTTTGAGGTACTTCAGAAATGCTGTAGTGAAGGTATTCTTCCTACTAGCTGTTAACGTGCTGTTTTATCATTGCTCCCCCCAAAAAAGGAGATTTAACACTTTTAAAGAATTAGAGACCTGTGGCAGTTTTGGGCACAGAATATAAAATTTTGTCTAAGGTTCTAGCAAATAGATTAAATAATGTGTTGTATGAAATTTTACATAAGGACCAGTCATATTGTGTTAAAAATAGGTCAATCATGGATAATCTTCATTTAATCAGGGATGTTGTTGATTATGCTTATTGTAAAGATGTTAATATGGGCCTGTTGTCTCTTGATCAGGAAAAGGCTTTCGACAGGGTTGATCATGGTTTTCTGTTTGACACCCTTAATGCTTTTGGTTTTGGGGAAAAATTCATCTCAAGGATAAAACTTTTATATACTGAAGGGACATGCATGATTAAAATGGGTGGTGAGTTAAGTATCCCTATTAATGTGAAAAGAGGAATCAGACAAGGTTGTCCACTTTCAGGTCAACTGTACAGTATTGTAATTGAACCTTTGTTGTGTAAATTGAGAAGAGAGTTAAAGGGCCTACAGGTCAACACCCTAAACTGTTCTATTAAACTCTCTGCTTATGCTGATGATGTCACAGTTGTAATTAGAGACCAAAGTGACATTCGGGTGCTAAAACAGGCTTTAGAGTTTTATGGAAAAGCCTCATCAGCAGTAGTTAACTGGGGGAAAAGTGATGCATTATGGTGTGGTAGTGTTTTTAAAAGTCCAAATCTTCCTGGTCGGTTACAGTGGGGAAGTGCAGGTTTGAAATATTTAGGAGTGTTTTTAGGGACAGAAGAGTTTAAGAAGAAAAATTGGGAGGGCCTCTTGGAGAAAGTGTGTGCTAAGTTGTCTCGATGGAATTGGTTGCTACCCCAGTTGTCCTATAGGGGGAGGGTTCTGGTATGTAACAATTTGGTTGCTTCTTCCCTTTGGCACAGAATGACAATACTGAGGACCTAGTGCGAAGAATACAACAGCGACTAGTGGACTTTTTCTGGTCGGGACAGCACTGGTTGAAGGCGGCGGTGCTGTATCTACCCAGACAAGAAGGAGGCCAAGGGTTGGTTGACATCAGAGTGAGCCTCAGGACCTTCAGAATGCAGACGGCACAAAGACTGCTATATAGAGTGGATGTGAGCTGGGCTGAAGTAGCCTGTGCCCTCCTAAGAAGAGCTGGAAATATGGGCCTGGACCGTCATTTGTTCTTGGTGGACATTAATAGACTAAATTTAAGTGGTCTGAGTCTCTTTTACAGATCAGTTCTAAAGTCATTGACACTTTTTATTTTTTCACGGAGTGAAGATAGCACAAAGAAATTATGGCTGTCAATTTAAATTCTGCATTGGACTCAGATGTCTTTAAATCTGACACTTTCAGAAAGGCCATGTGGGCTGCAAATATGACAAAGATTGGACACTTAAAAGACAAAAAAAGATGGATTAGCCCTGAAAATTTTGCTTCAAAGCTGGGATTAAAATCAGTCAGGATGGCACAAAACACGTTGACTCGGATTTTAGAGTCTCTGCCTCAGGACTATAGACTGGAAATGGTGATTTCTGATGAAGAGGCAGATAATTGTGACTTTCCAGAGTTGTTTTTCTCGGTACGGACTGGCACATGGCAAGAAAAAGAGGGCTGCTTATTGTCTCTTAAGACACCTCAGTTGGCCGCCTTAGGAGATGCTGATAAGAAAGCCATTTACATTATGTGTGTGAAAGTGTGGCATCTTAACATACTGAAGAGTGTCAGCGAGTCAAAATGGCTGGAGGTTCTGGGGCCAGGTACCTCCCCTAAAGGATGCTGGAGGTCCCTGTATAAACCACCCATTGAGAAAAGGTCTGGAGACCTTCAGTGGAGAATAGTGCACGGGATTATAGCTACAAACAGACACAGAGCACACCTTGATCCAGAGGTAGGGGTAGGTTGTCCTTTTTGTAGAGAGCAGGAAACTGTTTTTCATTTGTTTTTAAAGTGTGAAAGGCTTCAACCTTTATTTTGTATCTTAGAAGAGTGGGTTTATACTCTAGGGGAAGTTTTTACTCCAGTACTTTTCATCTATGGACCAAAGTATAGGAAAAGTAGGAGGGAAGTACATGCTCTGATCAACTTTCTTTTTGGACAGGCAAAATTGGCAATATGGCTATCAAGAAAACATCTCTTGATTGATGCTGGGTCAACTGATGTTGTGTCTGTTTTAAAAGGGTTATTAAAATCTCGTATTAAAATTGAGTTTACATATTATAAACTGGTCAACGATATGGAGATGTTTAAAGGTAAACACCATTGTATTTGTGATGTTGATGCAGATGAGTGTTTGTTGTTTTATATTTAAGTGTGTATATATATATATATATATATATATATATATATATATATTAATATATATATAATGTATGTATGTGTATTATGTAAAAATGTAGGTAGGCCCATTTGTATGTTTGAATTATTGTTATTATTATGATTATTTAAAAAAAGGTCTCTTACGTATTTATTGAATGATTAAAGAAGACCTAAAAGTCAAAAGTCTCTCTCTCTCTCTCTCTCGCGGCAGAGAGGAGCAGCGCTTTAATTCAGTTAAACACAGATATTATGTTGCTTCTCTAATTGTACATGCAAGTATAGCCGAAATCACAGGACAGATATTGTCTTTATCTTATGTGTATTTGATTTCATCAGACGTCGGCTCGATTATCAGGATTTTTGTGCAGATTAACATCTTGGAAGGGAGAGCTGGTTATGTAGTCTTAATGGGTCGCGTTTCAGTCACTATTTCATATTCATTCCGTTGTTTGACCACAGAAACAGTAAAATATACCAATGAAAACAGTTTTATTGAGAATTTAGCTGCATCAAAATGCAGATTAGACTTTTAGTTATTGAAATATGTTCTTAGGGCAGCATTGCATCTTATTGGTTCTCTCAGTCGTCCAATCAGCGACAGCAGGAGGCGGGACATGGATTATTTGATTTTTTTTTTTTCTCAGGACGCGGGAGACATCACGCTAAGGAGATCGTTGCAGTTAAGGTAATGTGTTTTATGTTGAACTATATTAGATTATTACATAAAAATGTCAAGATAATGAAGTATTTGGATTTTAAGTAAAGCTTGTTTTTCTATCGAGCTGTTATTTAATTAGCTAACTTTAGCTAACTAATGTAAGTAAGCTAACTCGCAACATTAGCTAGCTAACGTAGCTCTAAGAAAGGATAATAGCTAATGTTAGCTAATATTCTATTATAACTTTTACTGGCTATAATAGCAAGTTACGCTGCTGTCATGGCACACTTTTGCTGTGGTAGTGTTGCTGCTTCCAGGGCATTTTGTCATAGCTACATACAACAAAAAGCTTAGCTGCTCTTTAGTGCATTTTTGATGCATATATTCTAATACTGGTCTTAGAGCACCGTGTCGTATTTAAGCGCAACATTCATTTGCTGCTCTAAAGACATTTTTGCAGCATAAATTCTAACACTGCCCCTCAGGGCACCTTACCGTATCTCCATGCAACATTCTAATACTGCTCTTAGGGCACCTTACCGTATCTCCATGCAGCATTCTAATACTGCTCTTAGGGCACCTTACCGTATCTCCATGCAGCATTCTAATACTGCTCTTAGGGCACCTTACCGTATCTCCATGCAGCATTCTAATACTGCTCTCAGGGCACCTTACCGTATCTCCATGCAGCATTCTAATACTGCCCTCAGGGCACCTTACCGTATCTCCATGCAACATTCTAATACTGCCCTCAGGGCACCTTACCGTATCTCCATGCAACATTCTAATACTGCCCTCAGGGCACCTTACCGTATCTCCATGCAACATTCTAATACTGCCCTCAGGGCACCTTACCGTATCTCCATGCAGCATTCTAATACTGCCCTCAGGGCACCTTACCGTATCTCCATGCAGCATTCTAATACTGCTCTTAGGGCACCTTACCGTATCTCCATGCAGCATTCTAATACTGCTCTCAGGGCACCTTACCGTATCTCCATGCAGCATTCTAATACTGCCCTCAGGGCACCTTACCGTATCTCCATGCAACATTCTAATACTGCCCTCAGGGCACCTTACCGTATCTCCATGCAACATTCTAATACTGCCCTCAGGGCACCTTACCGTATCTCCATGCAACATTCTAATACTGCCCTCAGGGCACCTTACCGTATCTCCATGCAGCATTCTAATACTGCCCTCAGGGCACCTTACCGTATCTCCATGCAACATTCTAATACTGCCCTCAGGGCACCTTACCGTATCTCCATGCAACATTCTAATACTGCTCTCAGGGCACCTTACCGTATCTCCATTCAACATTCTAATACTGCCCTCAGGGCACCTTGCCGTATCTCCATGCAACATTCTAATACTGCTCTCAGGGCACCTTACCGTATCTCCATGCAACATTCTAATACTGCCCTCAGGGCACCTTACCGTATCTCCATGCAGCATTCTAATACTGTCCTCAGGGCACCTTACCGTATCTCCATGCAACATTCTAATACTGCCCTCAGGGCACCTTACCGTATCTCCATGCAACATTCATTTGCTGCTCTTAGCGCATTTTGTTGCAGATATTCTAATGCTGCTCTGATGGTACCTTATGACATTAGATCTAGAATTGGCTGCTCTAAGGACATTTTTGCAGCATAAATTCTAATACTGCTCTCAGGGCACCTTACCGTATCTCCATGCAACATTCATTTGCTGCTCTTAGCGCATTTGTTTCGCCCCAGGTATGTAAGTATCATAGTCATAAGTATCCTTACAAAAAAGAAGTTTATTCAAGTGTGCTATTAGTATACTAATTTTAAACTAAGAATAAGAGAGTATGCTTTCAGTCTACTTTTTATACATTTATCAGAGATATACTTAACAACATTATACTTAGGTATACTTGGCTTATACTAACAAGTATGCAGAGAAGTACAAGTATATTTGACCTATACTTGCACTTGCATCTTTTGAACAAGATACACTAAAGAAAAGTATTCTTTCCGTATACAGAACGTTTAAGTACACTTGGCTTGTAGCTGTGCTTACTCTTGTAGTAGAGTAGCCTATTAAATAATTTTCTGACATATATGCTATTTGCTACATATTGCATGTTATGCCAAGCAAGCCACTGCAAAGAAGACCATATGAAAAGAACAATTATTTTCAATCCGGAGTATGTCTTTTGAGTATGTATATGTGTAGTCCAGTGGTAGTGTACATGTGAGTTAACGTCAAGTCTACTTAAATTACATTTAAACGTATATTTCAAGTATAAAAACTAATACCTAAATAGAAACCTAGTTGTATACTTTGAAGTACCAAAAAATATATAAATAGTAAACTATAAGTATATTGTTAAGTTCACTTTAAAAAAACTTGCAAGTATACTTGCAGTGTAAAAACTATTAAACCAGGAGTTTACTGAGTACACTTAGAAGTGTACTTTCATAAACGAAAAAGTGGGCTAGAAGTATATAACTAGTAAACTAGCAGTATATCTATAAGTTCACTTATAAAACTTAAATAAAAACTATTTGTGTACTCAAACTTTACTACTTTTACACTAAAAGTATACATAAAAGTATACTTTTATATACTACAAAGTGGGCCAATTTAGTACCAAGAAGTATTAAAGTAGTACACTTATAAGTATACCACTAGTGCATTGGTATAAGTATACTTACTATGTAAAGAATACTTGGGAAATATACTTGAACTTTACTGAAGTTTACTTAATAAGATGAAACTTGAAGTATACTTTTTTTTTTTTTTGGTAAGGGTAGTCATAAGTATCCCATTTACTGCTTCAGGAGAAATACATGTTTTTAATTTTTGTCTTTTGTCTAGTTTGGAAAACTTGACCAAGCCAAATGAACAGTAAGTTATTCTTATACTATTTTTTTCCTAATCTATGTTAGTCATTTGCATCATCTGCATACATAATTATATTGTTTGCATAATTCGCATATTTACATCTGACCAGGTAGAGCACATACCGGTACTTTTTTTTAATTGGTGTTTTTAGTACGATCATACACATGGGCAACATAAGGTCCTGGGCCAGGTGCAGCCCTTGGAGTGCTTCAATTACATTTATGTAATAGGCCCATGATGAGGCTGTGGCCTACCAAAAATCAGTGAAATAGTGAGAAATGATGGGGCTACTGTTACATGAAATATCATTGGCATGGCATTCAACTCAACACAACTAGGCTATGTCTAAATTGTACAATATGTGGCCCCTGACTTGCCTCATTATAGTACATGTGGCTAAAACTGTTGCCCATATGCTCTAGCTGCCCATTTCAGGCTGGTGTGACATCACTAACTCACAGACAAGCACTTGAGACAGAGCGCTGTAGGGAAGTTAGACTACATATTTTGATATTTCTCAACAAAAAACATTAACAAATCTGCAAAAAAGTTGCTAGTCTATAAAATGTGAATTCTAGTCGCCAGAGAAAAAAACTAAGTTGCTGAATTGCCAACACTACTTTACAGTAGTTCTCTTACGAGAGGTCTTCTCATACAGCGTAATATCTTACGCTCGGGGAAAATCTCTTTTCTGCGAGATATTGAAGCCAAAAAATTATCCTTAATTTTGTAATAATGCAAAACGCGTTACGGCAGCATGCAGACATAGGCGAGACAGCTCACGCGCCCATTGGCTGCCCTGCGGCAACTGCAGCAGCCTATCAAGAGAGGCCCCTCATGACGTCATGTCCAATGAGGGCGCTTTGCGCCCACTACGTCACGTCCTGCCGAAACTGGGGTGGCTTAGGATTATAAATATAGCTCGATAGGCTTATCGAATCTGATTTTTCATCTCTTCAGCGAAGCGTACGCATCGCTGGATCCCGAGAGGAAGAAGCCGCGCCGTCTGAGAAAGCCTTCTGCGGGACGAGCCTTCGCACTGGCCACTGGCCTTAACTCGCCGCCTTCAGTCGCCGTTCCTGCTACGCTATCCGGCATCTATATCCTTTTTCTATAGACGCCGGATTCACACTATAAGCCCCCGCGGCTCACACTCCCTACTAAAAGAGCCTTTGTAAAGATGTCTCGTTCTTTCTGTGGCTCGTGCCTGGGTGAGGATCATGCAGCTCTCGCGCTCGCCGACGGCGGCTGCCCTCACTGCGAGCTAATGCCCATGGTGACTCTGAGGACTCGCCTGGCATCTTTCGCCGAGACTGCACCTCCGCCCGCTGCGGTGCCGCGCCGTAAAAAACGCCGTGCTCAGCGGGTCCCGGAACCCCCTCCAACCCGCAAAAGCTCGCCGGTTCGCCCGCCAGCTTCGCCGCCTGCTTCACCTGAGTCTGGCCAGTCTGCCAGGCCACCTGAATGTAGGACCAGACAGACTGTCCAGGAACAATGTTCCGGCAGGGGAATGGTCCCTACACCCGCAGACAGTCCAACTGCTGTGGAAGACATTCGGCAGAGCAAAGGTAGACCTGTTTGCGTCTCAAGAAAACGCTCACTGTCCGGAGTTTTTTTCCAAGAGCAGGGATGCGCTGGCCCATGTCTGGCCCTGCTGCCCGCTCTATGCTTTTCCCCCCGTCACGCTCTTGCCTCAGGTACTAGAGCGGATCGGGGAAAGCGGATGCTCAGTGCTACTGATGGCTCCGTTATGGAAGAACCAGGTTTGGTTTCCAGCTCTGATGCAGCTGACGAGCACTGCTCCATGGCCAATACCAGTGAGGAGGGACCTCCTCTCTCAAGCCAAGGGCTCGATCTGGCATCCTCGCCCAGAGCTATGGTCCCTACATGTGTGGGCCATCAACGGGTACCCGCTAACCTCCTGGAGGGAGTGCTAAACATGATCATACAGGCTAGGGCCCCGTCTACCAGATGGCTCTATTCCTCGAAGTGGTCTGTGTTCTCTAGCTGGTGCACAGCTCGTGGCATATCACCCCCAGACTGTGGGGTGACGGAGGTTCTCTTTTTCCTGCAAGAGCTACTGGATAAGGGCAGAACCCCATCCACGCTCAAGGTCTATGTGGCGGCCACAGCAGCGTTTACTAAACCGACGCTTGGCCAGTCACTGGGAAGGAACGATCTGGTCATCCGCTTCCTTAGAGGAGCTAAGAGGTTAAATCCTCCCTGACCTCTCTCAGTCTCCATGTGGGACCTTTCTACGGTTCTGGAAGCCATGAAAGGTGCCCCATTCGAGCCAATCCAATCGATAGATATCAAACACCTGTCGCTCAAGATGGTGTTCCTTTTGGCTCTCGCTTTGGAAAAGCGTATAGGGGACCTGCAAGCGCTCTTAGTGAGCACGACGTGTATGGAGTTTGGGCCTAATGACTCGAAAGTCATACTCAAACCAAGGCACGGGTACGTTCCTAAATCCCTCAACACACCGTTTAGGGCACAGGTGATTTCCCTGTCAGCCTTGCCGGTCTCTAATGAGGAAAAGGATGTGAGCTTCCTTTGCCCTGTCAGGGCTTTAAGGGCTTATGTGTTTTCAGACAGACGGAGCAGCTCTTTGTCTCGTTCAGCGGACCTTGCCCAATGGGCGAGCAAGCTGTCTCGCCTATGTCTGCATGCTACCGCAACGCGTTTTGCATTATTACAAAATTAAGGATAATTTTTTGGCTTCAATATCTCGCGGAAAAGAGATTTTCCCCGAGCGTAAGATATTACGCAGTACGAGAGACCTCTTCTAGAGAGAACCGAGGTTACGTTAGTAACCGAGTACGTTTTGTATGCTACGTGTACTAGTTGACTGGATTAAATTTGTGCCATTAGTCTAAGTAAGGTTACCTATTTTGGGACTTAATTTCTTTATCCATGCAGACTTAGAAACACTGAAGTCCCAAGGACTTCATCGTGAAGATGTCCTTGGGACAGTTGGGCCTTTTAAAATCTTTCTGGGCAGTTTGGAGGCACTTGTAGGCCCATCTGAACTTCCAGATGAGGTAATTTTCTATTTCTTTTCAAAAATGATTCTCTTCCCCTTCTAGGCTATATAACTGTGTCAGCTTTTCACTTCACCTTGACTCTATTGTGTTTTATTGTAGTTTATATATTTGTTTATGTATTATTTCCTCAGGTAATGGATGCCCTGTTTTACATAATCAGCAGGGTAACCCATACCTTTATAATAGTCTCTCACACACACACACACACACACACACACACACACACACACACACACACACATATACAGTCGTGGCCAAAAGTTTTGAGAATAATATAAATATTAGTTTTCACAAAGTTTGCTGCTAAACTGCTTTTAGATATTGGTTTCAGTTGTTTCTGTGATGTACTGAAATATAATTACAAGCACTTCATACGTTTCAAAGGCTTTTATCGACAATTACATGACATTTATACAAAGAGTCAGTATTTGCAGTGTTGGCCGTTCTTTTTCAGGACCTCTGCAATTCGACTGGGCATGCTCTCAATCAACTTCTGGGCCAAATCCTGACTGATAGCAACCCATTCTTTCATAATCACTTCTTGGAGTTTGTCAGAATTAGTGGGTTTTTGTTTGTCCACCCACCTCTTGAGGATTGACCACAAGTTCTCAATGGGATTAAGATCTGGGGAGTTTCCAGGCCATGGACCCAAAATTTCCACGTTCTGGTCCCCGAGCCACTTAGTTATCACTTTTGCCTTATGGCACGGTGCTCCATCGTGCTGGAAAATGCATTGTTCTTCACCAAACTGTTGTTGGATTGTTGGAAGAAGTTGCTGTTGGAGGGTGTTTTGGTACCATTCTTTATTCATGGCTGTGTTTTTGGGCAGAATTGTGAGTGAGCCCACTCCCTTGGATGAGAAGCAACCCCACACATGAATGGTCTCAGGATGCTTTACTGTTGGCATGACACAGGACTGATGGTAGTGCTCACCTTTTCTTCTCCTGACAAGCCTTTTTCCAGATGCCCCAAACAATCGGAAAGGGGCTTCATTGGAGAATATGACTTTGCCCCAGTCCTCAGCAGTCCATTCACGATACTTTCTGCAGAAGATCAATCTGTCCCTGATGTTTTTTTTGGAGAGAAGTGGCTTCTTTGCTGGCCTTCTTGACACCAGGCCATCCTCCAAAAGTCTTGGCCTCACTGTGTGTGCAGATGCACTCACACCTGCCCGCTGCCATTCCTGAGCAAGCTCTGCACTGGAGGTGCCCTGATCCCACAGCTGAATCAACTTTAGGAGACCAAAGTTTTGAGAATGACACAAAAACATCCTCCGAGAGCAACTTCTCCCAACCATCCAAGAACAGTTTGGTGACGAACAATGCCTTTTCCAGCATGATGGAGCACCTTTCCATAAGGCAAAAGTGATAAGTAAGTGGCCTGGGGAACAAAACATTGAAATTTTTGGGTCCATGACCAGGAAACTCCCCAGAACTTAATCCCATTGAGAACTTGCAGTCAATCCTCAAGAGGCGGGTGGACAAACAAAAACCCACAAATTCTGACAAACTCCCAGCATTGATTATGTAAGAATGGGCTGCCATCAGTCAGGATGTAGCCCAGTAGTTGATTGACAGCATGCCAGGACGAATTGCAGAGGTCTTGAAAAAGAAGGGTCAACACTGCAAATATTGAGTCTTTGCTTAAACTTAATGTAATTGTCAATGAAAGCCATTGGCACTTATGAAATGCTTGTAATTTTACTTCAGTATACCATAGTAACATCTGACAAAAAGATCTAAAAACACTGAAGCAGCAGACTTTGTCATAAATATTAATTTTCACATTCTCAAAACTTTTGGCCACGACTGTACATATACATACATCAAATATAGATATAGCATCATTTAATGACTTAAACCATTTCTCTCCCTCGCTTAGAGCCAGCCTGGGACAGAGCCCATAAATAGCCAGGCTATGCGCCTGATTTTGGAAGGCAGCTCCAGGGCCAGGAGCACTTATTTTCTAAAAGTAAGAGTTATGTGCATGTTTAAGGTTATTGTTCAGTGCTACAGAATACATTGGGTGTCAAGTTTATTTGTTTTCTTCATTTCCTGTCAGAAAAACATTCTTAAAGGAGCCAGTGCCGTCTTCGGGCCCTACTTGGTGGGAGAGTGCCACTGGACCCTCTTTGTAGGTTGCTGTTAGGTTATATAGAGACTATTAGGCCCGTTTCACACCGGGTGCGTGGTGTGAGTGTGTCAGCTGCGTGGCGTGTCCGTTTTTATTTCGGCTCCCATCTTAACAGGTTAGACCTTGCACACCGCCTGCGTGACACGCACATTTCAAACACGTGCATGCTAGAAATAGGACCCACGCCTATTTTACACGCCACACGCAAGCGTGTTGGAAGTGTTTCCATTCAAAACAGTGAAGAAAAAAAAACGTTTTAATTGGCAGAGAGGCCGCCGCAGCGCTGCATCAGACACGCTTCTGGTAAGCAAAGACATAGAAAACGCCACGCAGCTGCCACGCAACTGACACGCAACAGACACGCGACGTTCATGCCATGTTCCCGGTCTGAAATGGGCCTTATGCGCAAAATAGCATCACACATTAGTTATCATTATTGTTGCTGTCGTGCCATTCTCATTTGTGTTGTTTGAGCTGTTAGTGCTTCACATTTTAAAAGTTTCAATGATTTTCAACACAGTCATTTCAAGATTGGTTGAAACTGCCCTTCAAACCTTTCTCATACGTTTTCCCATCTTCTGTATAGCATTGCAACTTGAAAGAGGGAACTATTACATACATTGACTCATTGGGGGAGCATCCACAGCGTTGCTCCCAAATCATCGAAAATTGGAGGTACATGGTTTTTGTATTGCTCTATAAAATTAGGTAATGAAACCTCAGAAGAGATCTCCTTCATAATTATATTCTATAATCTTTCAGCTTATTTGCTGCTAGCAGAGGCTGCCAAAGGCCCTGGAAGTTCAAAAACAGGGACCATGACTTGCAAAATGACTCTGTGTCATGTGGAGTGTTCTCAATAATGGTACAATTTGGTCATTTTCTGCATAATGTTTCTGTTGTCTTTTGAAAATATAGATATTTTTAGTTTTCACTTTAACTAGAGCAATTTTGAATGAAAGTTGCAGATCAAATATTAATGGATCTTGGACATGGACACAGTGCTACCTTCAGCATATGATACAGGAGTCATGATAGTATAATTATTAAATGAGCACCATCATTTTCTCTTGTAATAGTCCCTTGACATTTTTTTACCACAATTTGTTGCCTGCTCTATAAGGTTCAGTTATTATAAGTGATGTTATTTCATTAAAATAGACTTTGTTGCTCTTTTAGTTTGCAGAAATGATCCTCCAGGGACAACAAGGTCACCTCCAATGCCTCCCCATCTCCCAAGAGCGGGAGAGACTTGGGACTTTGTTGTTTAAGTCCCTTGGTAAGTAGTATACATTTGTACGGTATGGATGCTCCTTATTGAGCTCTGCTGGCTACCTGTTGCTGTCACTGATGATTTGGAGTGGTAGCTTTAACTAGTAAATTCAGAGGATGTCATACTTTGGACTGGTTATGGCTCTTGAAATATGTGAAGGTTATGGTTGCTTTTAATGTGTTTGTGTTATCCAGAATATCATTGTATTATACAAAGCATTTGTTTTTTCAGATAGTTCAGGCATTTGTACAGTCTGCTACAAGATGATGTCAGGGAAGAAAAAGGCAAGTGCTAATGATATTTTATCTAAAGCAACATTCCGCTGTCAGATTAAAGCCAAGTACACAGCAGACAATTTTTTTGTCACTGATTAGTCTCTAGGGAGTCATTAACATAATCCTTGGGTGAGAAGTGAATTGGCAGTTAAATCTGTGATTACGAGGGGTCACATGTGAAGTGTCATGATGTGTTGATAACCCAAACTTCACCTCATCAGGGACTGGAACTTAATTTGAATGACTCCCATGACTGGTCTGTGACAAAATAATCGTTTGATGTGTACTTGGCATAACTATTTATCATGCAAAATCTTTTCTCATTCTGCTCTACAGAAAAGAGTTCAAAACCAGGTAGGACAACAAACACACAAACAGGTTTGTTTACGGAGGCTACTCTTAGTTGGCCCCAGCGTTGTTACTGATGTTAGTTAGATTGCAGTGGCTAGACATACTGTATTTTATATTCTATTTATGCACGTTACATTACACTAGCAATGTAATGTTTCATACAGCGCCCAACAAATTTGTAGGCACCCCTGTTAAAGGTGACTGAAAAACTTATTGAAAATCACAATTTGAGAATGTCACATATTTCCAATGTAGATTCTTTTTATTTATTAACAGAGGCAGAAACAGCTGAGATGGGGACTGCAGAGGCAGTTGAAGGTAAAACATGTATTTCTGAGATTTTATTCAGAGTTACACACACACCCTTTGTTTTGTTTTTTCATGTGTCAATAGTAGCAAAAACGAAGGTGGAGGTTGTTGCAGGTAAACAATTAATTAGTTCTGTTGAGTTATACAGATACTCATTTTTATTTATAAAATTTGAATGTCAATTTGACTTCCTGTCTGTTACGTGCAAATGATGCAGATACATCAGATGCAGAGGAAGAGGAGAAGGAGGCATCAGAGAAAATGGGTACCGGTATATAATATTATGATATTGTACTTTATATTACATACTGTACTTTATATACTATATTTTATATTCTATTTATGCACGTTACATTACACAAGCAATGTAATGTTTCATACAGCGCCCAACAAATTTGAATGTGTCAATTTGACTTCCTGTCTGTTACGTGCAAATGATGCAGATACATCAGATGCAGAGGAAGAGAAGGAGGAGGCATCAGAGAAAATGGGTACCAGTATATAATATTATGATACTGTACTTTATATGATATACTGTACTTTACATACTGTATTTTGTATTCTATTTATGCACGTTACATTACACTAGCAATTTAATGTTCCATACAGCGCCCAACAAATTTGTAGGCACCCCTGTTAAAGGTGACTGAAAAACTTATTGAAAAATCACAATTTGAGAATGTCACACATTTTCAATGTAGATTCTTTTTATTTATTAACAGAGGCAGAAACAGCTGAGATGGGGACTGCAGAGGCAGTTGAAGGTAAAACATGTATTTCTGAGATTTTATTCAGAGTTACACACACACCCTTTGTTTTGTTTTTTCATGTGTTAATAGCAGCAAAAACTAAGGTGGAGGTTGTTGCAGGTAAACAATTAATTAATTCTGTTGAGTTTTACAGATACTCATTTTTATTTATAAAATTTGAATGTGTCAATTTGACTTCCTGTCTGTTGAAATGATGCAGATACATCAGATGCAGAGGAAGAGGAGAAGGAGGAGGCATCGGAGAAAAAGGGTATATAATATTATGATACTGTACTTTTATATTCTATCTATACATTTAAGGTGGATAGGATGGACTGATTATTAACTTGCTGGCACACAAGTTGGGCTCACATAAGATATTTTGTAGTCCGAGTGAGTATAGAAGGAGCAGAATACACTATATTGTTTATACTTTATGTGGTGTTTTATGCACCTGTGTCTGCAATGAAGCTTTATTATTATAATGTTGCCCTGCGAGCTATTTGGATTTTGCTCTACAGGTCAGCATGGATACCAAGACTGGTTCTATGCTCATGTTAAGCCCAATGTCTTTGGTATCATTGGTCTGATTGGCTGTACAGTTTGCCCAATTGGTTCTTAGAGGCACAGGTAGCCTCCGCGATCGACAGTTGGAACAACAGCTCAATTTCCAATTCAGCTGACGTATATGCACGATTCCACGTCTCATTCCTGTAGTATTAATCATCTCTAGTATCTGCATTTAAAAAGAGCATGGGACTTATGTACAAAGCTTGCGTACACACAAAGCTGCTGCGCACGCCTCTTCTCATGCACACATTCAGATGTACAAAGACTACTTTAACGTGAGTGTGCAGTCATGTGATGAAAACATGGGCCGTCTCGTCTCGATGAAGATCCAATGGGATTGAAACGTTGCATTGTTTTCAAGTAAATAAATTTCCTTTTGGAGCATAAACAGGGGGCAGACCACCTCTTCTACTATATTTGATACAGTTGATTTTTTTGGATATGCGCACCACTCTTCTCTCTAATTTCAACAGGGGTGCCAATAAATATTTAATTATTACCATTGAAATGTCACTGAACTGAAATGACATTTAACAACATGTGTATGTATTCTTTATTAAAGATGGATTCTATGTGGACAGCCTGTTGAAGGTGGCGTCTTCAAAGAAAGCTAAAAGGTTGGTAATGCTACGACTAGAGTTGGGTTGGGTGGGTGTGCCTTTTTATATGACAAATTGACTTGATAGAGGCAAGAGTGCAGATAACATTAGTAGAATATGTGTGTTATTAAATATGTGTGTTGTTAAAAAAACAGGTAAAACTACAAACTATGTAGAGTAGAGTAATGAGTAATGGCTTATGGCTAGAGTAATGGCTTATTTGTCAAACAATATGATGTTGTTCACTTAAGCCTCATGGTTTTATAGGTGATCTTTGTCTACAGATATGTTGGTTTTTGATGTTCACAAAAAATGATGTGTTATCATTGCACAGGCACTTTGTTTCAGTAGAGGAGCTGCAGAGGAGATGCTCTGCACCAGAAAAATTCTCTGGTCACCTCATGGTGACTTATTTGAGGAAGGCAAAGGGGAAAAAAAAGGAGCTTGTGAGGGAATTGAAAGAGGCAGGGGTGCAGCTGAGTCCGTATGGCTCAAACACTACAATGTGCACCAAACTAGTTGAAGGTAACATGTATGCAGTCAGAACTAGGCGATTTCTTAAAGGTGTACATTCAAACAGAATCCCTTATTATTGAATTAGGTGTTCCCACCAAAGGTTGTAGAACTGCAAGTTTTAGAATGTCAGCCATGTTGGAGGCATAAGTAGCCTAGGTGAATGAATGAGGCATAGGCAAACAAATGCAAATGGCCATACAGTTTAACAAAATGTAAACTGTTTAGTAACTAAAATATAAACTACATTAGTAAAATGTTAATGTCTCATTTACTCATTGGCTCCTTTTGTGTCACAGAGGAGTGCCAAGGTCTTGCTAAAGACCTAGGATATTTGACCAAGGAAATACCCTTCAAAATCATAGGCCAGCAGCTGGCCGAGCGAGGCTGCAGAAGAGAGGATCTTGACTTGAGGTAAAATATGCATACAGATATCTTTTTCCTTCCACTTTTTAAGTCTTTCTCCTTCTGAATTGGCATAATATTGTTATGCCAGTGCTTTCACTCAATTCATAATTGTACAGTATGCAAGGGCGTAAATCCCAGGGGGGTCAGACTCAGGACCCCTCCCATCTAAGGGTTGTCCCGCCTAGAAATATCATTAAAACAATGCTGTGTATTGTAAATAACATAATGATGTATACTTGAATATGTGTAAGAAGTAAAACAATACAAACCCTGAAAAATGCTTTTTAAGTTTAGAAACATTTGAGTTCCTCCTCCCTTGCCTCACAGTGGTTTGCGCTCGACTCACACATCAGGTACTGACAGGAATGTAGTAAGTAGGCGGTTAAAGGCTATTTTATTCACATTAAACATCGGATGAAGTTTTTCTTTTCTTAAATAGAAATGATGCTGAGTAATTAATAAACTAGTGACAAAGTTCACTATGTTAGTGTAATATAATGTAACGTTACCTAGCTTGAATGCACCCACTACAACTAACGTTTACACGACGATAAGCCTAACGTTATGTGTGTGAACTGATATTAGGGTTAATATTGAAGATCTACAGTTGTTTTGCTGAATATGAAGTTAAGTGGCCGATCAGTTAAATATATATCCTCTGTCCCAGACGAAACCTAATATTTATGTGGAGGACGCAAGATCATTTTATAATTATAATATGACCGCGTGGTGAAACTATGAACCTAACTCATATTTAGAAATGTGACGTTAAAGATTTGTGTTGTTGTTACCCAGATAAAATGACAGAGAAAAGAAAAACGGACATCAGATCTTTTTTCAGTAGGCCTACACCAAACCGCTAAGTATATAACCTATATAACTATAACTTAAAACATTTGTTACAAAAGCATTGTATTTCTTTTATATGGGGACACTTTTTCAAAATTAGTCATTATGTTTTAAGTTGTTTTTGTGGCTTGATTGTAAACAACTTAAAAATAAATAAATGGTTTTAAAGAAGAATATTTTGGTCAATTTAGTTAGCTTTTTCATTGAATCAAGAGAAACACTGAAAAGAAGGGTAATGGTACAGTCTCCATGCTACACTAATGATAGTATTAAGGCTTTCCGCTGTGTACACAAATCCTTTACAAGTATAATTGTGGCTGTATTATTTGTGTCCCCTTCAAAAATTGCTCTTCAGACATTTTGTTTATTGTCCCCCCCTACTGTTAGATCAGATTTACGCCCATGACTGTATATAATGTAACTTGTCTCAGAGATTTCTTTTGTTTGTTTACAGAGCTGAACTCGACATAATCGAACAAGTGTTGGGCGACAACATGGACATGTATTCAAAGGTCACACACACACTTGGACCCCAAGTATGCCAGGTTGTGTTTCAGATCATCAGAGAGTGCCTTGTTGCAAAAGCAAGGGCTCTAGAAAATTGAATTTTGACACTATTTCTGACACAATTACACTATGTGCTGCAAATTATTCACTGTTAAATCACTGCAAAAAATGCAATTAAACAATATTTTTGGTTAAATCTGTTTATTATTATTATTTAGCGCTTGTATCTTCTTGTTTTGCGCTTTTTGTAAAGCTCTCGTTTGGCTTGCTCTATCCGCTGGCGATAAGCATGAAGTGCATGTATTTTTCGTTTTCTTGACACAATGCCAAAACGATTGAAGGCTACTGTGTGTGCCCTCTTCACTGTAGTGTACAGGTCACTACTATACATGTAATTTTCTGATTTGCTCCACTCCAGTAAATCTGTCAACATAGACTGAAGTTGAACTTGTGCATTGACATTTGTTGGCACAAACAGATTTTCGCTTCCAGCAGTGGGACATGTCGAATGTGAATTGTTGGTGGTTTGCAGGCAGTCAGCAACATGTAAGCACACACACTTTTGACCGTAACTGTTGACAGCACAGGTACAAAAGGCAGGGTCACCAGTAAATACAAATGTGGCACTTACATCAGTGGGGTGAACAGTGATGAAATCACCATCAACGTGGTACTGTTTTTTGGCAACAATATCTCTAGCCATCTCAGCACGTAGCTGTGCAATATCAATACATTTCTGTGCTTCAGTGTATGCTGATACAATATGTGTGCATACATTTCCCTTATCATACAATCCACAGTCACACTGCATCTTGACTAGATCCACAGTGTTCAAAGTTGAATCTGAGTTGGGGCCTGCCCGTGTTTGCACGGAGCACTTTCCTTGCTCATTTATCAGGATCTGCTGTCCCACTGTGCTCTTGGCTGCTGTAGATGTTGATGCTGACGAGGAGACCCTCAGTCTTCCTGCATCTGCCAAGTCGTCCAGGTAGCTACATTAACAAAAGAGCATTTAGTCTGAGGATAACAAGCATTATTGTGTATAAAATGAAATATAGTATTGACCTTTTTAAAATCACAGAAATTGATCATTTTTAATTAATTCAATTCTCATTTAATTCCATTCATGCAGGACATGTAACAGAGGACCGTATTGTGAGCATAGAATTAGTCGTTTCAAGTATCTGAAAAATAACATTACCAAACTTACTTAACACTTACTCAAATGGCATTACAGAATTAATATCCTAATAGGCGTTGTGACCAAAATTAATGTAATAAACATCACTACGTTATACTGGCCTTACCAATAATATTTTTGAATATCACCACATAGCAAGTGAAGAAGTTGATCAACTCTTCTGTTTGCCTCTCCCCTTAGGAACTGATATTTAAGTGCCAGAAAAAACCTAAAAGGGGAAAATAATATACTGTTATGAGTAAATCATAGATTGAGAAAACAATACTCACTCAGTGTTGGGGAGATAGGATTGTGATATTGTAAACTTTGGAAATGATAACTTAATTTGAAAATACAAAAAAACGGTTCCAAATGTGACCAGAAAAATTTTTCAGTGGCAGATTAGAAGAGAAATGTGCCGTCTAGGGAACCAAATGTTCCCGATCATGAGTTACTTTTTTGTTTTATATCATGCATTGTAATGTTTGAAAAAACATGATTATTAATCTTTGACTACCTCTCTGCCTTATTGTTGGTGTCACTGCTGTTGTGCTCAAACAGTCGTCCAAAATTGGCCCATAGTGCTGCATGTGGAAGCCAGTGCACCTTCAGGTATGTTGTCACTCGATTGCTGCCAAGCTGGGCATCAAGGTCATTGCACACGCTAGTGGACACTGTCACAAAATCTTCCTCCTGAAATCATACCATACATATATTATGGTTGCCAGTTTAGAGTACCCAACACAGACGAAACGAGGGTAATAGCAGATATCGAGACACATACAATTTTAGATATCTATCGTAGTTACCGTTATGCAAGCTTTCATTCTGGTCATGGCATGAATGACGACGTGTCTTTTGTCAGGTGACAGGTTCCCACCATCTCTTGATGTAACCCAGCGATGTACAGCCTTTAATACACAATATATGGCACTGTAAATGAGGCCACATTGTTTTTTAGAAGCTACAGTAGGCATATGATATCGAAATTGTAAATCAATTTATTTACAACCAAACAGAATGTTCAAAGTACCTACTTGTGCATTTCTTAAATGCAATCAGTACCTGGAGAACATGAAACCAACAGAGGAGAACTTTGGTTTTGGGGAAAACTTCTCTTATGGCATTGAGCTCTTTCAAGTCTCTGTCGATCATAACTGACCTAGGAAAAATAAGACCAGACTCCAGCTAATAATATTGTAGAATACTGGAGTATCACAATTTCATCTAGGCAAATGTAGTAAATTTACCATTGTTTAAGTTACAAAAGGTATTCAATTATCTCTCAGTATTACAACTCCTTTGTGCTTGTATGGGTATTGGGCTTTTTAAAAGAACTGTTCTCACCTTGGGTAAAAGTTTGGATTGCTTGAACAAAGCATGTTCAAGCAAAGCTCAACTATTGCTGAGGATTCCTGGCTCATTATTAGGTATGCAAATGGGACTCCTCTTCCAGTTTGATTGACAAGTACAAGGGCATACAGGGCATACCCATATGATGTCAAACCTTTGTAGGAGGCGTCCATAAAAACCATGGGATGGGGGTTTTCTTTCAGTAGAGCCTTCTGTTGTGGTGTCTGGACAACAATAACCAGTGGCTGGTCTTTTGTCAAAGGTTGAAAAAAGCAAATATTTTCTTTCAGTTCACCTGTCACCAACTTTTCCACACTCACAGCATCATCAATGTCCGGCAAAGTGAAGATACGGAGGTGGCGTTTTACCAACCTTACATCTTCTGGAGTTAGGAAAAAACGCCTGTCATGCTTATCGGTGTAACCCCGACTACATGCCCAATCACAACTTTTTATGACAATCTGTGATATGGATAGACCTTGCGTGAGCCATATCTCGACAAATCCTAACAATTCTGGATTAATTGCATTTTTCTTCCTCTCTTCAGGGTTTGACAAATCATGTCCCGTGTGTGTTAATTGCTGCCGAACTACTACTGCTGTGAAACCTGTCTCCTCTATAAATTTAAACGACACATAGGCTTCACAGGAATTGGCCCTCGTTTCACATGCCTTGCCCATGCTTTTTCCTGTTGGTTTGTTGCCTCTTTCACAGGCATGGAAATAATAATTTTTGCTGTTCTGTTTTGCCGCCAAGAAAAAGGTCTGTGTTTTCTTCTGTAGTTCTTCTACATAGTTCTCCATAAACTCTGTTTTCTTGTCCCCATGAACAATTTTGATATCCGTGGAAACACGGGAATCTTTTTCTATTCTCAGTTTCCTTCGGATGCCCTCGATCCATAGCTGCTCCATAATCTGCAGTTGATATAAACAATACAGCTTTAAGAAAACAATAATTTTATGAAACATTTCAGAAATAGACACAGCATACCTGAATGTTACCGGATTAGAAGAAAACTAGTTGTATGTTTGCAAATTTCAGTACTACAGAGAAAGTAGCATATGAAGTACAACAAATTTTACTAAAAAATAAAACTAATTTTATTTTTCTATGTATTAGAATGTGAGTGAATAAGGATGCAGAAAAATGTCCTTAGAGCAGCCAATTGTAGATCTAATGTCATAGCAGCATTAGAATATCTGCAACAAAAATGCGCTAAGAGCAGCAAATCAATGTTGCATGGCGATACGGTAAGGTGCCCTGAGAGCAGTATTAGAATGTTGCATGGAGATACGGTAAGGTGCCCTGAAGGCAGTATTAGAACTTATGGTGCAAAAATACCCTTAGAGCAGCCAATTGTAGATCTAATGTCATAAGGTACCCTCAGAGCAGCATTAGAAAATCTGCAACAAAATGCTCTAAGAGCAGCAAATAAATGTTGCTTGGAGATACGGTAAGGTGCCCTGAGGGCAGTATTAGAATGTTGCATGGAGATACGGTAAGGTGCCCTAAGAGCAGTATTAGAATGCTGCATGGAGATACGGTAAGGTGCCCTAAGAGCAGTATTAGAATGTTGCATGGAGATACGGTAAGGTGCCCTGAGGGCAGTATTAGAATGTTGCATGGAGATACGGCAAGGTGCCCTGAAGGCAGTATTAGAACTTATGGTGCAAAAATACCCTTAGAGCAGCCAATTGTAGATCTAATGTCATAAGGTACCCTCAGAGCAGCATTAGAAAATCTGCAACAAAATGCTCTAAGAGCAGCAAATAAATGTTGCTTGGAGATACGGTAAGGTGCCCTGAGGGCAGTATTAGAATGTTGCATGGAGATACGGTAAGGTGCCCTAAGAGCAGTATTAGAATGCTGCATGGAGATACGGTAAGGTGCCCTAAGAGCAGTATTAGAATGTTGCATGGAGATACGGTAAGGTGCCCTGAGGGCAGTATTAGAATGTTGCATGGAGATACGGCAAGGTGCCCTGAAGGCAGTATTAGAACTTATGGTGCAAAAATACCCTTAGAGCAGCCAATTGTAGATCTAATGTCATAAGGTACCCTCAGAGCAGCATTAGAATATCTGCAACAAAATGCTCTAAGAGCAGCAAATAAATGTTGCATGGAGATACGGTAAGGTGCCCTGAGGGCAGTATTAGAATGTTGCATGGAGATACAGTAAGGTGCCCTGAGAGCAGTATTAGAATGTTGCATGGAGATACGGTAAGGTGCCCTGAGAGCAGTATTAGAATGTTGCATGGAGATACGGTAAGGTGCCCTGAAGGCAGTATTAGAACTTATGGTGCAAAAATACCCTTAGAGCAGCCAATTGTAGATCTAATGTCATAAGGTACCCTCAGAGCAGCATTAGAATATCTGCAACAAAATGCTCTAAGAGCAGCAAATAAATGTTGCATGGAGATACGGTAAGGTGCCCTGAGGGCAGTATTAGAATGTTGCATGGAGATACAGTAAGGTGCCCTGAGAGCAGCAAATGAATGTTGCATGGAGATACGGTAAGGTGCCCTGAGAGCAGTATTAGAATGTTGCATGGAGATACGGTAAGGTGCCCTGAGGGCAGTATTAGAATGTTGCATGGAGATACGGCAAGGTGCCCTGAAGGCAGTATTAGAACTTATGGTGCAAAAATACCCTTAGAGCAGCCAATTGTAGATCTAATGTCATAAGGTACCCTCAGAGCAGCATTAGAATATCTGCAACAAAATGCTCTAAGAGCAGCAAATAAATGTTGCATGGAGATACGGTAAGGTGCCCTGAGGGCAGCAAATGAATGTTGCATGGAGATACGGTAAGGTGCCCTGAGAGCAGTATTAGAATGTTGCATGGAGATACGGTAAGGTGCCCTGAGGGCAGTATTAGAATGTTGCATGGAGATACGGCAAGGTGCCCTGAAGGCAGTATTAGAACTTATGGTGCAAAAATACCCTTAGAGCAGCCAATTGTAGATCTAATGTCATAAGGTACCCTCAGAGCAGCATTAGAAAATCTGCAACAAAATGCTCTAAGAGCAGCAAATAAATGTTGCTTGGAGATACGGTAAGGTGCCCTGAGGGCAGTATTAGAATGTTGCATGGAGATACGGTAAGGTGCCCTAAGAGCAGTATTAGAATGCTGCATGGAGATACGGTAAGGTGCCCTAAGAGCAGTATTAGAATGTTGCATGGAGATACGGTAAGGTGCCCTGAGGGCAGTATTAGAATGTTGCATGGAGATACGGCAAGGTGCCCTGAAGGCAGTATTAGAACTTATGGTGCAAAAATACCCTTAGAGCAGCCAATTGTAGATCTAATGTCATAAGGTACCCTCAGAGCAGCATTAGAATATCTGCAACAAAATGCTCTAAGAGCAGCAAATAAATGTTGCTTGGAGATACGGCAAGGTGCCCTGAAGGCAGTATTAGAACTTATGGTGCAAAAATACCCTTAGAGCAGCCAATTGTAGATCTAATGTCATAAGGTACCCTCAGAGCAGCATTAGAATATCTGCAACAAAATGCTCTAAGAGCAGCAAATAAATGTTGCATGGAGATACGGTAAGGTGCCCTGAGGGCAGTATTAGAATGTTGCATGGAGATACGGTAAGGTGCCCTGAGAGCAGTATTAGAATGTTGCATGGAGATACGGTAAGGTGCCCTGAAGGCAGTATTAGAACTTATGGTGCAAAAATACCCTTAGAGCAGCCAATTGTAGATCTAATGTCATAAGGTACCCTCAGAGCAGCATTAGAATATCTGCAACAAAATGCTCTAAGAGC
Organism: Acrossocheilus fasciatus; assembly: GCA_036784905.1. Taxonomy (NCBI): domain Eukaryota; kingdom Metazoa; phylum Chordata; class Actinopteri; order Cypriniformes; family Cyprinidae; genus Acrossocheilus; species Acrossocheilus fasciatus. Next base: position 754,703 of record CM071950.1, on the reverse strand, counting down.
AGCAAATAAATGTTGCATGGAGATACGGTAAGGTGCCCTGAGGGCAGTATTAGAATGTTGCATGGAGATACAGTAAGGTGCCCTGAGAGCAGCAAATTAATGTTGCATGGAGATACGGCAAGGTGCCCTGAAGGCAGTATTAGAACTTATGGTGCAAAAATACCCTTAGAGCAGCCAATTGTAGATCTAATGTCATAAGGTACCCTCAGAGCAGCATTAGAATATCTGCAACAAAATGCTCTAAGAGCAGCAAATAAATGTTGCTTGGAGATACGGTAAGGTGCCCTGAGGGCAGTATTAGAATGTTGCATGGAGATACGGCAAGGTGCCCTAAGAGCAGTATTAGAATGCTGCATGGAGATACGGTAAGGTGCCCTAAGAGCAGTATTAGAATGTTGCATGGAGATACGGTAAGGTGCCCTGAGGGCAGTATTAGAATTTATGCTGCAAAAATGTCCTTAGAGCAGCAAATGAATGTTGCGCTAAAATACGACACGGTGCTCTAAGACCAGTATTAGAATATATGCATCAAAAATGCACTAAAGAGCAGCTAAGCATTTTGTTGTATGTAGCTATGACAAAATGCCCTGGAAGCAGAAACACTACCACAGCAAAAGTGTGCAATGACAGCAGCGTAACTTGCTATTATAGCCAGTAAAAGTTATAATAGAATATAAGCTAACATTAGCTATTATCCTTTCTTAGAGCTAGCTAGCTAATGTTGCGAGTTAGCTTACTTACATCAGTTAGCTAGCTAGTTAAATAACAGCTTGATAGAAAAACAAGCTTTACTTGTTATATATACTTCATTATCTTGACATGTTAATGTAATAATCTAATATAGTTCAACATAAAACATAACATTACCTTAACTGCAACGATATCCTTAGCACGATGTCTCCACTCTCCAGGATGTCTCCCGCGTCCTGAGAAAAACAATTCAAATAATCCATGTCCCGCCTCCTGCTGTCGCTGATTGGACGACTGAGAGAACCAATAAGATGCAATGCTGCCCTGAGAACACATTTCAATAACTAAAAGTCTAATCTGCCATCAAAATGGGCACAGAGAGAGACAAACTCAGTCAGGGGGCCAGTTCTCCTCTGGCCAAACGAACCAGCAGTTCAACTGCAGCAAAGTCAGATTTTGTAAAGGACTCATTTGGTTCCCGTGGTCTTGTCCCGATGGCTGTCTAGGTGACAAGGTCCTCACTGGGGATCTGTCTCTGGGGTGTCTAGGTGTCCTGATCTCCGCTGACGTTCAGGGCTGTAGAGGTTGTCTCTAGGTGCTGATCCACCATCTGATCTGGATACGGACTGGATTCGGGTGACTGCAGTGACCATCTGATCTGGATACAGACTGGATCGGGTGGCAACGGTGATCTCGGAATAAGAAAGAAACTGACTAATATTAGCGTAGATGCCATTCTTCTTATGATGTATCAAGTACATCGGGTGTTATGGGAAGTGTTCCTGGTTCTGGTTGACCTAATTAATGCAGCCTAACAATCCTTTAACGGATTTGAATATTAGAAGCGTATTATTGTATTATGTGTAAGCCAGGTTAAAGAGATGGGTCTTTAATCTAGATTTAAACTGACAGAGTGTGTCTGCCTCCCGAACAGTGTTAGGTAGATTGTTCCAGAATTTTGCCACTAAATAGGAAAAGGTTCTGCCGCCTGCAGTTGATTTTGATATTCTAGGTATTATCAAATGGCCAGAGTTTTAAGAATGTAGTGGACGCGGAGGACTATAATGCGATAAGAGCTTGCTCAAGTACTGAGGAGCTAAACCATTCAGGGCTTTATAAGTAATTAACAAGATTTTAAAATCTATATGATGTTTAGTAGGGAGCCAGTGCTGTGTTGACAGAACCAGGCTAATGTGGTCAGACTTCCTGGTTCTAGTAAGAGCTCTAGCTGTTGCATTTTGGACCACCTGGAGTTTGTTTATTAAGAGTGCAGAACAACCACCCAATAAAGCATTACAATAATCTAACCTTGAGGTCATAAATGCATGAATTAACATTTCTGCATTTGACTTTGAGAGTGCAGGTCTCAATTTAGATATATTTTTAAGATGAAAAAATGCAGTTTTACAAATGTTAGAAACGTGGCTGTCAAAGGAAAGATTTCTATCAAATAGCACACCTAGGTTCCTAACTGATGACGAAGAATTTACAGAGCAGCCATCAAGTGTTAGATAGTGTTCTAAGTTATTTCATGTGGGGGTTTTAGGTCCAATAATTAACACCTCTGTTTTTTTTTTCAGAATTTAGCAGTAAGAAATTACTCGTCATCCATTTTTTATATCAACTATGCATTCCGTTAGTTTCATAATTTGATGTTTTTCACCAGGGCACGAAGAAATATAGAGCTGAGTATCATCAGCATAACAGTGAAAGCTAACACCGTGTTTCCTGATGATATTCCCTAAGGGTAACATGTAAAGTGTGAAAAGTAACGGCCCTAGTACTGAGCCTTGAGGTACTCCATACTGCACTTGTGATCCATATGATACCTCTTCATTCACTGCTACAAATTGATGGCGGTCAGATAAGTACGATCTGAACCATGCTAATGCACTTCCACTAATGCCAACAAAGTTTTCTAGTCTATTCAAAAGAATGTTTTGGTCAATAGTGTCGAACCCAGTGCTAAGATCCAGTAGTACTAATAGAGAGATACAACCACGATCAGATGACAAGAGCAGGTCATTTGTAACTCTAATGAGAGCAGTCTCAGTTCTATGAAACGATCTAAATTCTGACTGGAAATCCTCACAGATACCATTTTTCTCTAAGAATGAATATAATTGTGAGGATACTACCTTTTCTAGTATCTTTGACAGAAAAGGGAGATTCAAGATCAGTCTGTAATTAACTAGATATTTGGGGTCAAATTGTGTTTTTTTTTTTTTTTTTTTTTTTTAATGAGAGGCTTAATAACAGCCAATTTGAAGGTTTTGGGAACATATCCTAATGACAATGATGAATTAATAATAGCCAAAAGAGGATATTTGACTTCTGAAAGCGCCTCTTTTAGTAGTTTAGATGGAATAGGGTCTAAAATACATGCTGTTGGTTTAGATGATTTAACAAGTTTATACAATTCTTCCTCTCCTATAGTAGACAATGAGTGGAATTGTTCCTCAGGGGATCTATAGCGCACTGTCTGATGCGATACTGTAGCTGACGGCTGTATGGTTTTAAATTTATCTCTGATAGTATCGATCTTGGAAGTAAAATAGTTCATCAAGTCATTACTGCTGTGCTGTTGGGAAATGTCAACACCTGCTGATACTTTATTTTTTGTTAATTTAGCCACTGTATTGAATAAATACCTGGGGTTATGTTTGTTTTCTTCTAAAAGAGACGAAACGTAATCAGATCTAGCAGTTTTTAATGCTTTTCTGTAGGATAGGGTACTTTCCCACCAAGCAATACGAAATACCTCAAGTTTAGTTTTCTTCCAGCTGTGCTCCATTTTCCGGGCTGCTCTCTTTAGGGCACGAGTGTGCTCATTATACCGCGGTGTTGGAGTTTTTTCCTTAATCTTCCTTAAGCGTAAAGGAGCAACCTTATCTAAAGTGCTAGAAAAGAGAGAGTCCATAGTTTCTGTTACATCATCAAGTTTTTTCTGTGCTGCTGGATATGATGAGGAATTGAGATAAATCAGGAAGATTATTTACAGTAGTCTTTTGTAGTAGAAGTGATGGTTCTACCATACTTTAGCAAGGAGTAGAATTTACAGTTTTAGCTATATGGAGTTTACACAAGACTAGATAATGATCTGAGATATCACTTTCCTGCAAAATTTCAGTATCATTAACATCAGTTCCATGTGACAAAATTAAATCTAGAGTATGATTTTGACAATGAGTAGGTCCCCCAATAGAGTTCAGAATGTCTGTGAATGCTGATCCTAATGCATATTTTTCATTATCAACGTGGATATTAAAAATCACCAACGATTAAGACTTTATCTGCAGCCAGCACTAACTCTGATAGAAAATCAGCAAATTCTTTAATAAAGTCTGTATGGTGCCCTGGTGGCCTGTATACAGTAGCCAGTGCAAACATCACAGGGGATTTATCATTAACACTTGTTTCTCTAGATAATGTTGTAGGAAGCACCATTACTTCAAAGGAGTTGTACTTAAAGCCTGCCGTCTGAGAAATACTGAGAATATTACTATAAATTGTTACAACACCTCCCCCTTTTGGACACGGTTCATTTTTATAACCGTAATCTTGGGGGGGTGGGGGGTGGGGGTGGGTAGACTCGTTTAAAATAATGTATTCATCTGGCTTTTGTTACGGAAGTAACCAGGACACAGAGATGATGGTTAGAGGTTATTTTTATTTGCACACAGCCGAAGGAACAAGGGTGATCAGGTGAGTAACCAGGAAAATGATACTTTAAGTATCTTGGAGAGGTGGATGATGTATAGACTTGTCTTACAGGTGATGGAAGTACTTCAGTGTCGAGATCCGGGATGATGAGGACAAGGAGACGTAGAAGGACGGAGATGAGGAGAACACTCTGGGAAAACACAGGAGGTAAGTTCGGGAGTAAATACTTTCAGGAGATCGCTAGGAGTAGTTACTTATACAAGGTAGGAATCCAACATGTAGCAACGAGATCGGACACTGGAGTGAGGTGCTGAGAGTGCTTAAGTAGCTGGCTGGTTGATTGAGTAAATGATTAACATCTGTATGTGATCAGTAATCTGGTGATGAGGTGCGCTGGTATTGCCTGGAACGTGGATCAAGCTGTGCTGTGTCAGTACCCCCCAAACACCCCCCCTCCCTCCCTCCACGGCCCGCTCCTGACGACGTGGCGTTCAGGATGTGAGGCATGGAAGGTGTCTAGGAGGTTGGGATCAAGGATGTAATTTCTGGGCACCCAGGAACATTCTTCTGGACCCCTCCCAGTCCACCAAGTATTCTAAGATTCCACCACGGTGCCGGGAGTCCAAGATCTCCTTGACCTTGTAGGCCGTTCCGTCATCCAGGATCAACGGAAGGGGGGGTTCCTCAGCCTGATCTGTGGAGACAGGAATGGAAGGATGGTAAGGCTTGAGGAGTGACACATGGAAGGTGGGGTGAATTCTGTGTTGAGGTGGTAATTTGAGTCCTTAAGTGACTGGATTGATCTGCTTCATAATGGTAAAGGGGCCAATGTATCTGGGACTGACCTTTCTACAGGGCATGCGCATCCGGATATCTCTTGTTGACAACCAAACCTTTTGTCCCGGTTGATAGGAAGGAGCTGTGGATCGTCTAAGGTCGGCTGTCAACTTGTGCTGACGTAAAGTTTTCTGTAGCTGGTGGTGAGCTGCGTCCCAGACCTCTCGCTCTCACGGAACCAGTGTTCAACAGATGGTACGTCAGATGGTTCGCCAGACCATGGGAAGAGTGGGGGCTTGTAGCCGAGTACGCACTGAAAAGGGGTAAGTCCGGTAGAAGGCTGACGAAGGGAATTCTGAGCGTACTCGGCCCAGCCCAGGAACTGGTTCCAGGAGTTCTGGTGGCCATGACAGAAGGTTTGTAAGAAGCGACCAATCTCCTGGTTCTTTCTCTCTGTCTGTCCATTCGACTGTGGGTGGTACCCTGAGGAGACACTGACTGACACACCTAGGAGGGAGAAGAATGCTTTCCATACCCAAGAGATAAATTGAGGTCCACGGTCAGAAACGATATCCTCAGGGATTCCATAATATCAGAAAACATGGTTAAATAGGATTTCGGCTGTCTCCATAGCCGTGGGAAGTCCCTTGAGGGGAAGAAGATGACAGGATTTAGAAAATCGGTCTACAATCACTAGTATGTAGGTTTTACCATCAGAGGGTGAAAGATTGGTGATGAAATCCACTCCTAGGTGTGGATGGCGAGGGCTCTTGGAGATGGCGCAATCCGAACATCCTTGAACAAACCTTCGTACATCCCGGGCCATGTTGGGCCACCAGAAGCGGTCTTTTAGCAGCGAGAGGGTTGCATTAGCCCCTGGGTGGCCAGTGCCCAATGATGTGTGAGTTGAGTGAATGAGGGGAGTGCGTTGAGTGCTGCTAATATAAGCCCCTTTCGCACCGCTTTAGTTCCAGAACTAAAAGTACAGTACTAAAGTACTGGGACGATTTTGTGCAAACTATTTCCCAGTAACATTTAAAGGGTTGTATTCACACCGACAGTGGGTACTAAGAAGTGACGTAAGCCGGTCGACAGCGACGTCATTTGTGCGCGGCGTCCAACAACGAAAACAAAGAAGAACAACGTTAACAACAGGAGGATGGAGGACGCTGTGATCGGAGCTGTGTTTTTGTTGTGTCTTGCAGGGTTCACAATAATGGACATGGAACGTCGACGTAACTTATACGTCAAGCGATTGAAAGATCGGAAAGGAGTTCAAAATGTTCAAAAGTGCCTTCCCTTCAGCGTCCGTCCATCTATCGCTGTTCTCCATTCTTGCGAAATATAAGTTGATACGATGTTCACACAGTATGGGTTTACACAGCATTTTAAATCATGGCGGGTGAGGGCGTTTTCATACGTGTTTAGCCAATCAGCGTACACTTACATCTCGATAGTTCCTATGGAACTGTTTTAGACCCTACTCTGAAGTAGGAGCTAATTAGTTCCTCCAAACGGAGTTCCGGGAACTAAAACAGTTCCTAGTTCCCGCGGCACGAACACGCCAAAAAGTGGGTAGTTCCACAATTAGTTTGGGTACTATGAAAAGTTTCCTGCGGTGCGAAACGGCCTATACTCCTGTCCTGGTGGGTAGCCCGGCGGGTCGGGACCTCCGCAACGTGGTGGTGATGTTCGGCCATGCTCTGGGAGTACACTAGGATGTCGTCAATATAGACGAGCACGAACTTGTGGAGAAACTCCCGGAGTACCTCGTGCATGAAGTCCTGGAATACGGAGGGGGCGTTGAGCAATCCATACGGCATCACGCAGTACTCATATTGGCCAGTAGGTGTTACGAAGGCGGTCTTCCACTCGTCCCCCTCACATATTTGGATGAGGTTGTACGCGCTGCGGAGGTCCAACTTGGTGAAGACTCGAGCTCCGCAGAGATGTTCTAATGCCACTGGGACGAGGGGAAGAGGATAGCGGAACTTGACTGATATTTTATTTAATGCCCGGAAATCAATACAAGGCCTCAAATCACCATCCTTCTTGGTCACGAAGAAAAAACTCGAAGTAGCAGGGGACGTCAAAGGGCGGATGTAGCCTTGTTGAAGAGCCTCTTCGATACATTCCTCCATGGCCTTCTGTTCAGGGATGGAAAGTGGGTATATCTTCCCACGGTGCACTGACTCACCCAGAAGCAGATGGTGCAGTCCCATGGCCGGTGTGGTGGCAGATTGGAAGCTCTTTTCAGGGCAGAACATGTTGCTGAAGGGGGCATAAAAGGAGAGTTTCTCAAGGGGACTTTCTATGGAGGTAGTACATACTTGGAGATGTTTGGGAATACGGTTTGGAGGATGAGGTCTTAGGGGAAAACAGTCCGGGAAACAATTCTCGCCCCACTTCAGGACTTCTCCGGAATCCAGGAGAGGATGGGATTATGCTGGACCAACGCCCTAAAATGATGTCCACGGTCGAGTCCTCCAGAACCAAAAGATGGATGGTTGATGCTGAAAATTCATCTTTGATCACAAGAATAAATTACATTTTAAAATATATTAAAACAGAAAGCAGTTATTTCAAATAGTAAAAATATTTCACAATATTACTGCTTTTTGCTGTATTTTGGATAAAATAAATGCAGGCTTGGTGAGCAGAAGAGAATTCTTTAAAAAAAACAAAAACATTCCAAATCTTACTGTTCAATAACTTTTGACTGGTAGTGTAGATATGTATCATTGCATCTAGTTGTTTTGGATAATAAAAAACATCAGGTCTGACAATATCGTGTCTTTTCGTATTTAAATCTAGATTTATTTGCAGTGGCCCATGGACACTTTTATGAACACACTTGACATGACTTGGCCAAAAAATCGCGGTGGACGAATTTATGTTTTATTAAAAAGTGTTTGCGTATTCTGCATTAATGGCACGCGCACACAGGATAGATGCCTGCCTCCGTTGCGAGTCCCTATCAAGCACTTTACCGATTCAACTGCTCTCCTCTCCTCCTCCTGCCTGGCTCTTTACACTGCATCACTCACTGCAGAGCAAGCCTGTTCTTGATAAAGCTGCTGTGAAAACACGGAAAAAGCCGACGAGGAAGAAGTTGGGGTGAAGCGTTCCGTCTATAGTGCATTCTGATTGAGTGGTTTACGCTGTCAATACAGGAGACAAACCAATGGGCCACTGGCTGCTCACTGTCCCTGCGTAATGGTCTTTGGCAAATCTGTCTGTCGGCCCATCGGGAAAATGCCCGGTAGGCCCGATTACCAGTCCAGCCCTGTTAATCATTTATAAACCTTTGCCAATACAGGAGAATACATCAACCTATTTCTAAATATGCCATTGTACATCGCGATTTCAAAATAAAAGTTTCTGAGTTTGCATGTGGCCAAATATAAAAATTTAATGAGTTTAAACATGGATTTTAACAGTGTTGTTCAATAAAACCATGCAGTTACTTGGTTTTGATATTTTATTTGAGCCAGTTATTATTGCCTCATCGTTAGTTCATATATAAATAGTAAATAATCATACTAAAGCCTGGTTTTCACTAAGGCCTGTTTGTGTTACTAAAAATATCAGATTACTCAATTGTCAAAATGTCAGTAGATTACTTGTTTACCAAAATAATCAGTAGTTACAGCCCTAGATTAGTTAAACTATTTCAAATATAAAATGCATTGTTTGACTTTTTGCAATTAAAAGACAAATATTTTGTTATTGAAAATTTAAAATATTATTAAAATATTGTCTCATTCTAGTGAACCAAGTATCTGTAAGTGTTTTGTCAGACCCCTAGTGTCAATAAGCAGTGATATAGCTCATAATTTTCCAAGTGTATGATATAGCTTTCATTCTTCAGGTCAACCATATACTCACAAAAAAAAAAAAAAAAAAAAAAAAAAAGAGTCTGAACAAGGAAAGCAATAACTATGCCATAGTATTCTTTCAAATGTTTAAGTTTGCAGTCATTGCAACCCCCCGCCCTGCCCCGCCCTGCCCCCAGAAAAAAAGTTCAGGCTTAGGATTTTTTTTTTTTTTTTGCTTTAACTCCTGTTTATTATATAATGTTTGGCTAAAAATCTTATCAACAAAATGGCTTTATATTTATACAAGGTGTCCTTTGGGATAGTCATATTTTTTCCTCATATTTGAGCATTACTTACGTAAGTTACCAAGTTAAACAAACCATAAAGGCCTACAGATGAAACTGCCTCCTGAATGGAGTGGCCCACAATAATATTTATACACGTCTCAGGGTCAAAAATCAGAAGCTCCTGAGACAATCTATGCTGCTTCATTAGCTTTGAGCACAACACAGCAAGTACAGCAAGATATTATTACATGTCATATAATAAACATGAAAAATTATCTTATGGTGCAAGTGTAAAAAAAGATCATTTTATAAATAATTGTACACTTATTTCAAGCGTAGCTCAAGTATTGTACAAAAATAATATTGTTCAATTACAGTATGAATGCTGTTAAATTTCCTCTCTTTCTGGGGGTTGGGGAAGAAAATTAAAAAGAGCTCTTAACTACTGTCTCATACAGTAACAACCACTAGCTTAGCCAGAAATGTTTAAGTGGGTGGGCCTACATAAAACTGGGTGGGCCAGGTGTGTAGCATATGAAAACTGCATGTCAAATTGCCAACAAAAATACAGCACCAAGGTTCATTACACAGTACTTCTAAAGCATGCATTAACATTAGTAATTTGTTATGTTAATGTTCATTTCAAAATTTACTAAATTTACTTTGCATTTACAAAATTGACCTTATTAAAATTAAAAGTTGTATCTGTTAACATTTGCCTGAGCTGGTTAACAAATATGAATAAACACAGTAACAAATGTATTGCTAATGTTAGTTAATGCATTAACATTAACTAAAGGAAATTTATTAAAAAGCATTACCTCAGTGTGAAACAACGGGGCTTTGCTGATGATTTCATAATCAAACCTCTCTGTCAGTCCACGCACATCGAGGACCGCAAAAATGTGCGCAGCTGCAAATTATGCAGTTTGTCGTGGCGACCAGGATCTAGCACAATGTTTATGGGTTTCTTTCCACAAAGGACACATCTGTTTAGTGGATCAAACACTGTACCTATGCTAATATGATGTTTCAAACACACTTGATTCAGAAGTTTCCAATCGATAAATCCAGCACCCCCAGGTGGTCTGTCGGGTTTCATTTGTAGACGGTCCGGATTAATTGCTAATACTTTTACTTTTTAAAATAATTAATCTGATTTATGTTTGCTTCACTAGGCTATTTTCAAATTTAACTTCACAAATGCGTGCATTTTACTATTTTATCCTTACTTCGTAAACATGGGTTGTAAACATAACATTGTGGGTGGGACTAACAGAAACGGACGAATCATCATTTTGACAAGCATATGATGATATGCACCTATAGGAAGAGGGAAAACTAAGAAACAACCTGTAATTGACCATAAAAACAAGTGTTTAATATTGTTAATAAATAAAATTACAGTGAAATAAGACATTTATTAGTATTGTTTAATAAATTACATCCATTTGGAAAATTACAAAGTTCTCATTGGGTGGGCCACAGATGAAAGTGGCCCACCCGTAGCTACGCAACTGGTAACAACAACACCAGTATGTAATAAAATTAAGCAGTCCGAGCAGCTCAGCACTTGATGTTCATGATTGGCAACTGGTATACACAAATCTGACTGGAGTAATGAAAGAGAGAGCACAGAAAAACAACAGAGAAACAAAAAAACACTGCACAATTGTATGTATAGGTGCTGGTCAAATAATTAGAATATCATCAAAAAGTAGATTTATTTCACTAATTCCATTCAAAAAGTGAAACTTGTATATATTATATTCATTCGTTACACACATACTGATATATTTCAAATGTTTATTTCTTTTAATTTTGATGATTATAATTGACAGCTAAGGAAAATCCCAAATTCAGTATCTCAGGAAATTAGAATATTGTGAAAAAGTTCAATATTGAAGACACCTGGTGCCACACTCTAATCAGCTAATTAACTCAAAACACCTGCAAAGGCCTTTAAATGGTCTCTCAGTCTAGTTCTGTAGGCTACACAATCATGGGGAAGACTGCTGACTTGACAGTTGTCCAAAAGACGACCACTGACACGTTGCACAAGGAGGGCAAGACACAAAAGGTTATTGCAAAAGAGGCTGGCTGTTCACAGAGCTCTGTGTCCAAGCACATTAATAGAGAGGCGAAGGAAAGGAAAAGATGTGGTAGAAAAAAAGTGTACAAGCAATAGGGATAACCGCACCCTGGAGAGGATTGTGAAACAAAAGCCGGTTTCACTTTATTTTGATGGTCCCTTTAACACATTCTATTGACTATAAGTAATGTTGCACTTACATTTTTACTAACTCTCATTAGAGTGTTAGTAGTGTATTAGTTGACTGGTAGGGTTAGGGCTAGATTAAGTTGACACGTTCTTGCAAAGTTACTTATAGTCAGTAGAATATCTGTTGGGAGACCAACACAATAAGGAGTTAGTAGATACGAAGCAGACAGTCTACTAATAATCTAATGAGAGTTTGTTGACATGTAGTTGCAACATTACTTAGTAAAGTTTCCACAGTCAGTGACGATTTGGGGTGCCATGTCATCTGCTGGTGTTGGTCCACAGTGTTTTCTGAGGTCCAAGGTCAACGCAGCTGTATACCAGGAAGTTTTAGAGCACTTCATGCTTCCTGCTGCTGACCAACTTTATGGAGATGCAGATTTCATTTTCCAACAGGACTTGGCACCTGCACACAGTGCCAAAGCAACCAGTATCTGGTTTAAGGACCATGGTATCCCTGTTCTTACTTGGCCAGCAAACTCGCCTGACCTTAACCCCATAGAAAATCTATGGGGTATTGTGAAGAGGAAGATGCGATATGCCAGACTCTACAATGCAGAAGAGCTGAAGGCCACTATCAGAGCAACCTGGGCTCTCATAACACCTGAGCAGTGCCACAGACTGATCGACTCCATGCCACGCCGCATTGCTGCAGTAATTCAGGCAAAAGGAGCCCCAACTAAGTATTGAGTGCTTTACTAGCAGAGTCATGGGAGAAACTACAGCAACTTACCACCTGGTTAGAAAGATTTGCACTTAAGATCGGGCTGTGGATCAACATCAAAAAGACCCAAGTGATGCAAATGAGCGGGGAAGCTGAAGATCTGCTGATGGCACTCACTATTGGTAACCATCCACTCAAGGATATTGACCAGTTCACATACTTGGCCAGTGTTATTGCACAAGATGGCGATGCAGAGCCAGATGTAACCCAACGCATTGGCAAAGCAGCCAATGTGTTCCAAAGGATGCACAACATCTGGATGTCACCCAGCATTAACACATCACTTACGATCTGTCTCTATATGTCCATTGTATTACCAATGGCAGTCTATGCCTGTGAGACCTACCATGACCATGTTACTAATGAAGAGATGTGCGCAGGGCTAAAACCCACAGTCTTTCCTCCACTGTGTCTAAGCGTCGTATCAAACTGGCAGGTCACATCCTGTGGCAACCAGAACAACGCCTAGCAAAAATTGCATTGACATGGATGCAGCCCAATGGACGTTGAAGACAAGGAAGGCCAAAGAAGACCTGGCGAAGTACATTCAAAGAGGATTTAAAGTGAGTTGGCATTAAAGTTGAATCCCATGCAGCCAATTGCTATTAGGGGTGCAACGGATCATAGATGATCCGTGATCCGTACGGACCTGTCCCCACGGTTCGGCATGCATGTGATTCGTGGATTAACTGTTAAGTTCAACCAGTATAGACTGAAAGTTATCATTTGCACGTGTTTACCAATTTACACATTCAAGCAATTTCAAACCATTCAGATGAAGGAGAAATCGAATCAGGACTCGAGCGCTGCATGGAGAGAGAGAGAGAGAGAGAGAGAGAGAGAGCGACGTGATTCAGAAACCGCGTTTCAGACAACGTCTTAACGGATGGATACATACACACAAAGTTATCTGAAAATACCTGTTTTGGCAAGTATTCTGGTAAACACAGTAGGTTATGTCCATGTCTTAAGTTAACGTTTACAGTTGACTAAGAAAAAAAAGGAGTGTAGGTCCGTGCATTTAGTCTTAAAGAGACAGCAGCCTAGAAATACCTACTTCTGTCTGGTCTGCTAATCAAACACCACCACAGCTTTAACAAAGATTAATCTGTATTTAACTTATACGGTAAGCATTATTGTGCACTTAATTATTACATTTCTGCACCTGAATACTACTGTTATTGTCTTTATATAGCCTAGTATAATTTTATGTTGTAGGCTGTACATCTATGCTTGGAATTTGTGCAATTGTTCTTGTTGTAATACTGACTTTAGTAGTTGATTTAGTAATCAATGAAAAGCAAATTTATTTATTTTTTTTTGCTGATCCGAAAAATGATCTAATCCCTGACTCAAAATCCGTAGTATGATCCGAACCGTGAGTTTTGCGATCCGTTGCACCACTAATCGCTATCAGTGGAATTTTCTTGCTGCCCAACGTGCCCTGTAGCACAGATGGACCTAAGAGAGAGAGTTGAAGGGGGGTGCTATAAAAAAAATATTTGAACAAATTAATTTGATTTCAAAATGAATGCATGTAAAAAATAAAAAAACAAGTAAATAAAATAAATGTTTTCTGCATAGTTGTTTTACTATTAACATACACCGTTTCAGGCTAAATTGGGGGGGGGGGGGGGGGTAGAAGTGTAGTTTAACTGGCAAACTGTACATAATACCTCTATTACTGTTACTCACAGGGTTTACTCTACTGTAAACACACTCCTTGACATCATCTGTCATTTCCCAACAAATCTAAGCCAGCATAGCCATAAACAAGCCATTATGTGCTTGACAGTTCATGCACACAAAAGCCTAAAATGTTTTAATGCACAAAAATCATATAGGAAATTCAAAATGACGTACTTTCTGTAGGGTTTTGGATTTTGTACCATGAGACTTTTTTGCAGGTAATGGCGTGTTACACGTGTGTACCAATTTCCGTGCATGTACGTAAAACATAGCTAGAGGCGCACTTTCTTAAAGAAGTGAACTTGTATTCAAACCAAACTGACTGTTAATGATACTTTAACACGTTACAGGTTTTTCTTTCATCTGTCATAGAGATACTTCCCGTCCAATCAAGGCCCACACAAACATTTTCTTTGTTGAATATCTTGTCAGATTATGAAAGTAAATTGATTTCATGTTGGCTGTCCTCATATTTCTTATTGTGGTGCATTTAATGCCTACATTTACATTTAATTACATGTATACTGTACTAATGATGTTAAACAGCTGACAGTTCAAAAAAGAAGATTTAGCTAATAAACTGTAAGATAACTAAGAGTAAGCTGTTAACCTCAACTTTTTGATTTAAATAACAGAATAAGTTTTAGTTTCGGCACTCAGAGAAAAAAAGCTACAAAGCTGTCACTGGGGTGGAACCCTAAGAGGTACGAAAGCTAAAAGCTACATTTGTGTACCTAATTTACCCCTAAATGGTACCTTAAGGTACATATTAGGACTTTAAAAGTATGTATTATTACCTAAAATGTACATACAGTATGTGTACCTTAATGTGTACCTTTTGAACTGAATTTGTTAGTAATCACAGTAACTTACTCCATAAACCTACCTTGCACCAGAGCACTTTATGTTTTATGGTTACTGGTTTTACAGTTAACATGGTTGCTACGTCAGAGGCATTCAGCACATGCATGCACTTTTGATGAAGTGCCAGTTGGCTGTGACATGATTTAAAGTTAATTTAATTCTACCCTACCAACATAAACCCAATATTTAATCTTACACATCTCTTTTTTTGTCAACAGAATATTATCTGTAATATCATGTCTATAGGTGGTAGCAAATTGGTAATTACAAAACTAAACTTATTCTGGACATCTGTATCATTACAGTTTATAATTCTCGTTCACAGTCATTAAAATGTCAAGTTCTGTGTCACTGAAGTGTGACACACTCTGTGCTCTTTGAGTTGAATTAACTAACTCCTGATCACATTTCTTGGATCAATAGATGCTTTCACACTGGAGGAACCTTTTCATAGTTCCTAGAACTATTGCCAGAAGTTCCCACTTTTTGGGAACAAAGACTTCACAATTCACATCTAATTTGGTTTTCAAATCTGAACTTTACAGCTGTCATTTTCTGTTGCTATAGTAATGATATAATTATCAGCACAATGCTTCAGAAAGTTTTGGGTGAGGGGTAGGTTTACTGTAGAGGGAGAGAAAATACAGTTTGTACAGTAGAAAAACCATTACCCCTATAGAGATTAACTTTATATTTTTGAGTAATACACACTTTTACAGTAATTAAAGGTAAATCAAATCATGAACTATTTATAGCTGATGGTACTTAACAACTTGAAATTTTCTTTACTGCCTAAACAAATACATTCTGAAGCTTTAAACATACATTAGGGGTTAGTTCTTTCCTGAAAATTAGAAGTACAATTAGTATTATTAAACATACCATGCATATAAATTGAGTGACAATCCAAAAACTTGGATAACAAATTTGTTGTACAATATATATGCTTTGTTAAAAAAAGAAAAGGAAAAAAAAAGAAAAAGAAAGAAAGAAAAGCACCCTCGCACATAACTGTTGAGACTCGTTTTAGAGACTACTTCCTCTGCTCCATTATGTCTTGGTAAACAAAGTCTACTCTTCCTTTATATTTGTCCCAACAAGAGGCAAAATGCCAGCGGCAGGTCTTGACAATCAAATTCTGACTTCAGCAGTGATTAAAGAGTACACCTCCTCACTTCTTCAGGTACAGCAGTGACAATAGAGTGGAGGAACTATGACGTCACTTTGTATGCAGATCGGCTGATAGCATCGCACTGGTTCCCTCGACAAAAAGCCAATAGAATTTTTCCATAGGCTTTTGGATTATCAAAAAAAAAAAAAGCTCTGTGTTCAGTCAAAGTTCATGAAACTTACACGTTTTGTCCATCAAGATAATCTTCACAAAATAATATAACTTTTATGAATTTTGATGCCTAAATAAAAGTGTCAGAAATGAAATGCTAAACTTTCTAAACTAAAAGCTATAAACGAACTACAGCACCACAGTCGCTCGCCTTCAACGTCACCACCAGCATGCTCCCAACAACTATTTTCAATCTTATTTTTAACACTTTCAGTGAAAAGGATTTAGACTGCCTATGAATTTTAATCCACACTACATGAACCTATTCATATAAACTGGAATAAATACAAAACGATAAAATAAGCGTCTTCCATCCGAAGACTTGTGTTGCTACAATAAATTTGTACAATAAAAAAAATTGTAAAATTTTACAAGAAATTATACACTACGATTGGAAAATACTGTAAATTGATAAACTGTACGGCGTGATGATGTTTAATGTCTCTGACAGCGCCTGTAGTCCCATTTAGCAACTTGTTAGCAACCGTCTTTTTAAAGAAACGTAACAGTTTTAAAAAATCTGAAGTGGGGTGTAACTGGTGTGTTTTTAATGTCGTAGAATAAAACATGAAAGCATCTTGAGCTTGTGTGAACCACGGACCTTATTTTAGGGGATTTAACCAAACTTCCATTCAAAAAACCCATTGACTCTGGGATGATGGAACCGGAAGTGCTAAAACACTAACTCACTTCCGGGTTTTCGCCTACAAAGTGACATCATAGTTCCCCCACTCTATAGCCACTGGAATGTCTATGAAGATTATATCGTCCATGATGCTACATAAAATGGTAGTGAGGCGATCTGTTGTTCTTTATGGGATACCTACTGCGTCTGTCATACGTTTGTGACATTTTAGATGTAAATGTGTCTTTTCACATGTGAGCATCGACTTTTTGCAAGACACAGCAAAGGTGATGATTGCTTCTATAAATCCCTGGAGTTGAGTGTGAGACAAGTAAAGCAGAGAAGTGTTGTATAGCAGATAAATGTCAGTGTCGGTCAAGGGTTTATTCCCATAGCGCAGGCTGTCTGTGCTCAAAGGAAACTGTTAGGAGACCGCTAGAGTTTTGCACATTACATCCAGAGAATTGCAGGAGTTGGGCTGCAGGCAAGTGTTAAAACAAGGGACATACTGTGAGCGTGTCATCCACGCAGGGAATCAGGTTACAGGTGGGCGTTGGTGCCTGAAATCATAGATCTTTTCAGTTTTAAGCCTAGAGGGATGAAAGAATTTAAAGAGAGTAAGGCAAAATGCAATTACTTGCTGTGTTTGCCTTAAAATTTCCCAACACCTCTGGCATACCTGATATTCTTGAAAATAGATATTTTGGATTACCGATGGCCTGATATCTTATATTATATTAATGTGGTAATACCATTTATTACTGAACTTTAAGAAGATTGCTGACAACAGGGGACTACTAAGAACTGCAGTATACAGGTTCATTATTAATGCAAATCATCAGGGCTTGACATTAACACCCACCAACCCATCAAATGTGGGTGGATTTCAGCAGTGGCGTGTAATGGAGGTCTGCGCGGGACTGATTTTTTAGTCCCGCTTCTGTAAGGTTTTATCCCGCACGCCTGTTCAACCTGCCTGTTCTGTCACCACCGGTAGGCTAACCTGCTCTGAGGACCATATGCACATGTTGCGTGCACATACCCCTCAAATGAAACGTGTGACGCAGAGAGCGCTGGTTCATGCGTGCAGCGTGTGCATAACAGTCCTGAGTGCAGGCTGTAACGGTGGTCAATGAGAATAAATTGCAGATATGCTGTTCTGAAAGGACGTCGGGAACAGGATATTGTTAAACCGTCCGCTCCCGTTCAAATTACACCAGAGTTACTGACCGCTACCACATTTTATTGGGGAATTTAATCCCATGTTGCAAGAAATCTGGTCGGGTCCTGCGGGTCCTGCGGGTCCTGCGGTTCCTGCGGTTCCTGCGGTTCCTGCGGTTCCTGCGGGAGAGCAGCGGGAATGCAGACCTCTAGCGTGTAACACAATCGCACCCACTAGCCGTTTTGGCGAGTTGAAGTTTACATACAGTAACAGAGTTCGACATTAATGCTTGTCTGGGACAAGTGGATTTTTTGAAGGGGCAACTAACCTGATTAAAACTCCTAATTAGAGAAGCACTGAAATTTTTAGTGAGAATCATTCTGATTTTAGTACATTTGGTGTAAACCAATTGATAATGTATTTGATAATGTATTGACAGTAAAAAGGTCACGCCATTTGAAGCTCGCGCACCCTGTCTGTGTTTGAGAGAGAGACTGGTGGAGAAATCAAAACAAATGAACACAACTGCACCCAGAAGTTAGGTAGTTTTTTTTGTTTGTTTGTTTGTTTTTGGTAACATATGATATAGCCTAGTTAAGCAACATTGTCTCATGTCTCATGCTATATCATATGTATTAATGTATTACTGTCAATAAATTATCAATTGGTTTACACCAAATGTAATAAAATCTGAATAATTCTCACCAAAATTTCAGTGCTTCTCTAATTAAAAGTTTTAATCAGGTAAGTTGCCCCTTCAAAAAATCCACTTGTCCCAGACAAGCATTAATGTCGAGCTCTGTTACTGTATATAAAATCCAACTCACCAAGAGAGTGCAGTTTTCCCAGTACGACTGAAAATTTGACATTGATTTCATGCAAAAGTTCAAATGCGTAATTAATATTAAGTGACTTACATTTAAGACTAGTGCTGTCAAAGGATTACTGTGTATATTTATTATAAATATATAAATACACACAAATGCATTTATATATTTGATAAAAATATGTTACGTTTAAATATTAAATGCATTTATATATGATATAAGTTATATGAATATAAATATATACATGTAAATACATGTAAGTATTTTCAAAATATATGATGTATGTGTGTGTATTTATATATACATAATAAATATACAAAATACACACACATATTGTCACGGTTCATAGATGCATTGGCCCTTCTGGTAGTTCTGTGTACTTTCGTTGATTAGTTCACAAGTTTCAGCTGGAGCTCGTCTGCTGCTCTATATTAGTCTCTGCATTTGGTCTTGCCTTTGTCAGATCGTTGTTTCATGTTTGTTCCCTGTGCAGTACCTGTGGTTTGCTCTGTTGCTGGTTCCTGTTCTCTGGTGGATTTTCTGCCTGCTGTTTTTGGATACTTGGACTGGTTTCCTCCCGTTGTCTCTCGTTTGGATTTATGGATCTTTGCCCACTGCAGCCTAGCGTTACCAAGGAAGCCTGTGATCGCTGCACCCACAAATATCTGTTTTCTGTGACTTTGCTTGTCTCATTCACGCATAATAAAGAATCATCTAAGCTCACATTTGAATCCACCTTGTTATTCCTGACACATATGTAAACAAAAACTTTTATTTTGGATGCGATTAATCACGATTATTCATTTGACAGCACTATTTTAGACACAATGTTGTCAATGTTGACTTTTTTGCTCGGTTTGGTTTACGAAAATAGTTCCAAACAAAGATCACAGCAGAACAGTCAAATGTCTCTGAACAACACAACACATTTCCTTACTGAATGATTCAGTGTTTTTGAATGAATCAGGCGAGTCAATGGTTTAATAACCATTCATAAAGATAAGCACTTGCTTCATTCTTGAATAAATTCGGCCTTCTGAACAAATCCTTTTAATGAATGACTCAATGACTCCCTTATGCTGCCACCACCTTTGCGGTTTACTTTCATATTTTTTTAAAGCAGCCTATAATTGCATTTTCCCCAACATTTCTTATTTATATATTAAAAAAACTGATTTGAAACACTAAGCTAATGTTGGCACCAACAGCCTTGTGGTTAGTGTACTGAAATACTGTGCTTGCGGTTACCTGAGTTCAATTCGTGTCTTGAGGTCCTTTGCCGATCCTACTCCCCTCTCTCCACCCAATGCTTTCCTGTCAGCTCTCTGCTGTCCTGTCCCAATAAAGGCATAAAAAGCCCATAAATATCACTTTTCAAAAAAAAAAAAAAGAAAATCAAATCAAAACAAAACACTTAGTTCATAACATTACTTATGCATTTGTAATTTTGCAGTGTAAATGCTTTGCTATTTGCACTGTGTAAACAGCATCTATAGCCATTTTCACTTAGTGTAAATAGTATCTATTGCTAAGCAAATATGCTATTTTCACTTAGTTTAAATAGAATGCATTGCTATTTGCTCTTAGTGTAAATAGACTCTATTGCTAATTACACAGTGCAAATAGCTGCTACCAAAAAGTTAATGAATAATGTGTTATTAGTGTTATTACAGTGTTATTATTAATAATTAATAATTCCTTACACTAAAGGAATTATTAATTATTTTGAACAGCATGATAACTCACTAGTAATGGTAGCTGTCATTGAAAACTTTTGAGGTTTTTGATAGTAATTCCTTCTGATATATTTTAACACTTGAGTAGTGAGTACTGGCATTTATCACTTATCAGTGTATTCAGTCATGATACAATACACTTATTGTGTACATGCATGTTTTGCATTCTACTTACATTAAAAACTGAATGTCAATGCATCTGTATTTTATGTACTGTAATTAAGTTGGCTTGAAAGAGCCACCTTACTGAAATCCTATTTAAAGTACCACTATTATGGATTTTTGAAAATTACCTTTCATGCAGTGTGTAACACAGCTCTAAGTGAATGAAAACATCCTGCAAAATTTTAAATCTGAAAGTGCACCATGTATAAAGTTATTGTCTCTCAAAAGAAAGAGTCGACTCTGAATAATTGACATGAAACACGAAACATTAGCATATTCAAGCAAAGGAAGGGTTTGGAAAAAATGAATCGTTGAGCAAATTGTTTGGGAGTCGTTGATAACCCTTAATAGGGGCACTTTAAACTTCTTCTTTTTCTTCTTCTGAGACCAAATTTTAAAGTGTATCTCCTCCTGGACTTTTAAAGCTACAACCACCAAACTGGGCTCAGACCTTCAGACTGGTCTGACTCGGGTCGCTACATCTTTTCTAACTGATCTGGTTTACGGTTTTCGTAAGCCAGACTATCAAAACCACCTTAAATCCCATAGACTTTCATTGAGGGGGTCAAAACTTTTGTACGATGAATCTTATGGCGTATTTAAGCTGTGTATTGCTATAGCAAAGCTTAACAAATCCCTACTGAAAAAATAAATAAATAAAAACAACTAAAACCAGCCTATGCTGATTGGCTGCTTTGGCTGGTCTCCCAAGCTGGTTTTAAATTGGTTTTGGCCACTTTTTTAGCAGGTCAGGCTGGTCTTAGCTGGTTTTCAGTTGTTTTTTTTAGCCATTTTTTTTCTTTACTGAATCAGCTGGTTTTAGCTGGATTAGCAATGAAACATGCTAACGACATGTTAGTAACTTGTTAATCATGCTAGAAACATGCTAACAAAATGCTAGTAAATTGTTAATCATGTTAACAACATTCTAGTAACTTGCTAATCATGCTAGTAACATGCTAGTAACTTACTAATCATGCTAGTAACATGCTAATCATGCTAGAAACATGCTAGTAACATGCTAATCATGCTAAAAACATGTTAGCAACATGATAATCGTGCTACAATCATGCTATTAACTTGTTAATCATGCTATCAACATGCTAGTAACATACTAATCATGCTAGAGACATGCTAGTAACACCCTAGAAACCACCCTAAGTACCCTAGCAACCACATAGCAACACCCTAGAAACCACTATGGTTACCTTGGAAACCGCATAGCAACACCTTAGCAACCACCCCAGGTAGCCTACATAGCAACATCTTAGCTACCACCCGGGGTACCCTAGCAACCACTCTGGTGCCCTAGAAACCTCACAGCAACACCCTAGCAACAGCCTTGGGTAACTTAGCAACTGCATAGCAACACCTTAGCAACCACCCTGGGTGCCATATCAACTGCATAGCAACACCCTAGCAACCACCCCAGCAACCCTAGCATCCACATATCAACACCCTGGCAACTGCATAGCAACCTTTTAGCAACCACCCAAAATACCCTAGCAACCACATAGCAGCACCCTAGCAACCAGCCCAGGTACCTTACCAAC